>SJYT01071451.1:161474-254589 GCA_006410635.1 Cephalophus harveyi
CCCGCCCCGCTTTTGGAAAGGTATTTGCATTTCTCTTTATGTTTACTTTTGACTGTGCAGTGTGGGGGCTTTTCTCTGGTTGCCACAAGGGGGCCTGCTGTCTAGCTGCAGTGTGCAGGCTTCTCTTGTCCTGGAGCAGGGGCTCTAGGGTGCTCGGGCCTCAGTAGTTGGGGCTCGTGGGGTTCAGCTGCCCTACGGCATGCAGGATCTTCGCAGACCAGGGATTGAACCTGTGTCCCCTGCATTGGCAGGCAGGATTCTTAACCGCTGGATCACCAGGGAAGCCTGTGTTTATTTTCTTGTTGTAGTCTTTTATATATTCTGGATACTAGCCTTGATTACACATATATGTCACAGACAGCTCTCTTCTACTCCATGACACCTTCCCATTCTCTTTATGGTAGCTTTTAAACAGACGGTCTTGATTGGGATATGGTCAGATTGACCAGCCTTTTTATTTATAGTCTTTCCCTGCTCTGAGGTCATAACAATACTCTTATAGTCTTTTCTGGAGGTTTATTACTTTACATATTACATCTAAGTTTACAGTCTCTCTAGAGTTGTGTTTTTTTTCCCTTCTGTTTCTGGTATTGTATGAAAGGAGGCCAGTTAGTTGCAGTTGCAGTTGTATGAGCCTGCAGTTTATCTAATATCTTTGAAAAGACTGTTTATTTCTCACCTCTTTTTTTTTTCCATTTGAGAATTTTTATTTATTTTTAAAAAATTTATTTATTTTAATTGGAGGCTAATTACTTTACAATATTGTAGTTGTTGTTGCCATACATTGACATGAATCCGCCATGGATGTACATGTGTTCCCCATCCTGAACCCCCTCTCCCACCTCCCTCCCCATCCCATCCCTCAGGGTCATCCCAGTGCACCAGCCCTGAGCACCCTGTCTCATGCATCAAACCTGGACTGGCGATCTGATCTGCTTCACAAATGGTAATACACACGTTTCAACGCTACCCTCTCAAATCATCCTCCCTTCACCTTCTCCCCCAGAGTCCAAAAGACTGTTCTTTAAATCTGTGTCTCTTGCTGTCTCGCATGTAGGGTCATTGTTACCATCTTTATAAATTCCATATATATGCCTTAGTTTACTGTACTGGTGTTTTTCTTTCTGGCTTACTTCACTCTGTATAAAAAATGTGGAATGCTTCTCGAATTTGCATGTCATCCTCACGCAGGGGCCATGCTAATCTTCTCTGTATCGTTCCAATTTTAGTATATGTGCTGCCCAAATGAGCACTTTCTCACCTCTTTATACTGCCATTCTGTTATAAATCCAGTGCCATCAGTGTTCTAAAGCTGTTGTCCTGTTTGCAGATTCTGGATTCTGTCCTTGTGTTCTTGGGAAATACCTAGCTAGATGATGGTTTGTCATTACACTCTTGAATTTGATTTGTTAATACTTAGTTTAGGCTTTTTGCATCTATATTTATGGCTGACTTGAGCTTTTCACTTTCTTTTCTAGTATCGTTTGTACCTAGTTTTGATGTCACAATTGCATGAGTCTTCATAAGGAATAAGGTTAATTCCTCGTTTTTTGTCCTGTTGAATAGTTTGTATAGGAGCTGCCCCTGAAAGTCCGGTAGAACTCCTTTGTGAAAGTTTTCTCTGGGGGAAAATTTTTAACCACAGTATCAGTCTCTGTAGCATTACCGTTTTCTTTTTTAAGCCCTTTATGTCTTTATGATTTTATTTGCTTTGCCTGTGCTGGCTGTTAATGGCTTTGCGTGGTCTTTCCCCAGCTGTGGCCAGCAGGGCTGCCCGCCCCGTGGTGCCCGGGCTTCCCCCTGCGGCGGCGTCTCTGGCTGAGGAGCACAGGCTTGGTCCTTCTCTAGCTGTGGCCAGCAGGGCTGCCCTCCCCGTGGTGCCCGGCTTCCCCCTGCGGCGGCATCTCTTGCTGAGGAGCACAGGCTCTGGGCACTGTGGCTCAGTAGCTGTGGCACAGGGACTCGGTTGCTCTGCAGCTCGTGGGCTCTTTCCGGACCAGAGATGGAGCCCGTGTCCCCTGCATTGACAGATTCTTATCACTGTGCCACCAGCGAAGTCCTGTAAAGTTTTCTATGTCTTAAAGTTTTGGTGTTAACTTTTCTAGAAAATTGTTCATCTTATCCATATTTTCAAATACGTTGCTATAATTGTCAGTGATAGTCTCATCTTACTAGTTTTTATATGATTAGTTACACCTTTTTTGCTCACCTTTATTAGTGCCTCCTCTTTTTGATCAGTCTCTCCTAGACGTGTGTCTCACTCTTGAGGGCACACTGGGCCAGTCCTTTCGTGCACTTGACTCTTAATTGTTGGCAGTGCTGCGTCTTTGTTGCCGTGGAGGCCTCTCTCAGGTTGCGGCGAGTAGGGGCTGCTCTCCAGCTGCAGTGGTGCAGGCTCCTCATGGCGGCGGCTTTTGCAAAGCATGGACTCCAGGGCACGCGGGCTTCAGCAGTTTTGGCGTTTCTGCTCAGTCATTGCGGCGCACAGGCTTAGTTGCTCCCCAGTATGTGGGATCTTCCCGGACCAGGAACCAGGACCTGGATTTTCTGCACTGGCAGTTGGGTTCTTTCCCACTGAGCCAGGGAAGCCCGCTGCGCTTGGTTCTTGTTTGTCGGGACTAGGGGAAGTTCCAGATTTCCAGGGCGCTCCTTGCCCTGTTTTCAGCACGGCGCTCTGCATTTGCTCATTCTGACCAGTTCCTAAAGTTCTCCCACTCTACTCTCCAGAATTCTCAGTCTATCAGAAAAATCTCCCAAGCGGTCAGTGTTACAGATTGAATTGTGTGTCCCCCAAAAAGATATGTTGAAGTCCCAGGCACCACCCTGCCCAACACACACAATGCCTCAGAATGCGGCCTTATTTGGAAATAAGGACTTCACAAAGGTAATCCAGTTAAAATGAGGTCATCAGGGTGGGCACTAGTTGAAGAGAACCTGTGTCCTTATAGAAAGGGGAAATCTGGACCCACACAGACACACACACACACACACAGAGGGGATACAGAAGACACACAGGAAGAAGCTGGCCGTAGGCCTGGAGAGGTGCACCTACGAGTGAGGAGCTCCCAGCATCCGCCACCAGACCCCGGAAGCTGCGAGAGCGGCCTTCCTTCCCAGTGCTCAGCCAGCACCTGGGTCCAGACTTCCAGCCCCTGAGCATTGAGACAGGAAGCCGCTGCTGTTTTAAGCCTCTGGTTTCTGGTTCTTTGTGACGCAACCCTAGGAAACTAGTATAGCCAGCTTTGTCTCTTAATGCTGTCTTCCCCTACCCTGCTCTTGTGGAAACCTGCTATCTGAGGACCCTTCTCCCCTGAGACCCTCTCAGCTGCTGGGGGCTTGTTTTCACAACCCTGCTCTTGCACCAGGAGCCTGGGGAGGGATCCTTCCGGCTTCTCACAGTTGCCTCCGAACTGTTCTGTCTCCCTCCTTTTCTGCAAGACCCCCGACTTAGAATTTCATGCCACTGATTGTCACCAGGTCCTCAGTGATTGCAGTCATCTGGTTTTGGGGTCATTTCTTATTTTAAAAATTCAAGATCCTGGCTCACTGCCACAGTGAACATGACTAGTCTGTTCATTCTTGGTGATTTCAGAAGATATTCAAATGGGCCTTCCAGCAGCCTGACACTTCCGTTCCTTGAGTATCTTTCTTACAGTGACATTATCTCAGCCACTCAATCCTGTGGTGATACATTAGACCTGGATTTATCCATTATGCGACCCACCTGCAATCTCAGATTCAAAGTTCAGCTGCTGCCCCCTGTCCTTCACTCTCTCCCTCATTACCCTCCTTCTGCCATCATTGGACCCATTAAAATTTATTAATACAACCACTGATACTGCTCTCAGATCACAATTTCTCACCCTCTTGAAGAGGCTTCCCCAGTAGCTCAGTGGTAAAGAATCACCTGCCAATGCAGGAAACTTGGGTTTGATCCCTGGGTCAGGAAGATCCCCTGGAGTAGGAAATTGCAACCCACTCCAGTATTCTTGCCTGGGAAATCCCACTGACAGAGGAGCCTGGAGGGCTACAGTCCATAGGGTCGCAAAGAGTCGGACACGACTGAGTGACTGAGCACGCACACACGTACCCTCTTGAGCTCCTGTTTGCTTCCCCAACCAGTTTAAATTTTCCTGGTCAACCATTGTAGTTACTTGCCCACAAATACCTTTGTTCTCTTGCCCCCTTTTGCTTTACTCCCCTGTCTTCTTTTTTAACACAACTGTAACCCCTCTTAAATCCGATGCCTCCATTCCGTTACTTAGGTAACAGAGGGTGGCTCTAGGGAAGTGCTGATTGGGCCTCACGGGAAGCGCACCACCTCCGCTCTCAAGAGCATCCCTTTGCTGGTTGGTGGTCTCACCTCTGTGCCCTTGCCCAGTCCCTCTCCAGCTCTGCTTAAGGATGGGGTGGCCCCATCTCAGACCCACAACTCTTCCTGCCAGGGCCTACTTTAAGTGGAATTTCCATACTTGGTACTTTACTGGAAAACTTGGACTTTTGAAAAATGAACACATACTGGCTTACAAGTTTTTCTTGATGTGCTTTTGGGTGGTGGTTTGAAAACTGCTTATCCTACTTTGGTTATTTTGGATTCTTAAATCAGCGATTTAGTGTTTCTTCATTGGTCCGGACTTTACTGGGCCTTTGTATCAGATCCCGCCTCTGCCTGTTCTTTCCTCTTCTGACGCTTCAGTGTAAAATCTTCTCCCTTTCTCTCTTAACACCTCTTCGGCATTTTCTGTGCCGAAGAACTTTTTGTTTATGTTCCATTTTCCTTATATACTCTTCATTTCTGTGTAACCTTACTGTTAAATATTCGTTCTTTATTTCTTTGAACGAAATAAGCTTAATTTTATCATATAGGTTCAGTAATTCTGGCATCTTGAAGTCTTTGGTGGGTATTGGTCTGTGTCCAGTCAGGAAAATAGAATGCACAGAGCTGTTTCAGGCAGAGAAGGGTTTAGTGAAGTATTTGATTGTGGAAGTGCTAGAAGGCTTCAGGGAGAAGGGTTTGCTGTTGGAGGAATGGCTGCTGCTGCCTTGAACTTTTCTGCAGCTGTGGTTGCCTGCCTCTGCTCTTCCCACTCCCTCTTCATTTCCCTTCAGAGCAACCTAACAAGATTCCAGCTGGCAAGATGGCTTATATGTGTCGTCTTCAGACCTCTAACCCTCTGCAGCGGAGTCAGGAAAGCACTGAGTGCCAACAGACAGGATCTGGAACTGGGTATATGCCATCTGTTGTTTTTGCTGTTGGTTCTTGCGCCTAAAGTCGTGTTTGTCTTTGTGTGCTTGGATATTTTTGCATACTGGCATTTCAGGATGACTTGGAATAATTCAAATCCTTGTGTGTCTTTTCATTTGCTTGTCAGATCCCTGGGAGACCTACCTGTCTGGAATATGAGGTTACAAAATCAACTGAATACCAGAACTTCTCTTATGGCTCATCCTGTTGGAAACTATGATCTCACATTGTCTGGAGATCGGGCTTTTCACTTCAGTTTGATTGAGTATCAGCGCTGCAGTTCATTCATCACTTTAGCAGATATTTGAGCTCCTTTGTGCTAGATGCTTGGTTTGAGTCTGTGAAGAGAAACCAGTTTGGGGGGTAGTTATTCTTACGGGGGATACAAATGTAAGTCTGGTGTAGTGTTGGAAAGTGAAATGCTTTGTGGAGAAATAGAGCAGGAAAGGAGCAGCTGGGAGTACCCATGGAGGATTACAGTTGTCACTGAAAAGGTGACATTTGAATGCAGTGAGCCAGTAGGACATCAGCAGAGTAGGGCCAGTGCAAAGGCCCCGGAAGAGCTGAGGTAGGAGGCTGGCATGACTGAACCAGGTCCTTCCAGGGACCTTGGTTTCTAAAGTGAGGTGATGGAGAGAGTGCAAAGGAATGGAATGGTCCAACTTACTATCTGAAGAGGCTCACTCTGGCTGCTGTGTTGGTTGGAAAGCATTGTCTTTCTAATAAAGTAAAAAGTTAATTGGGATTGCATCAGCAGATGATCTCTGCACGTTTATGTTTATTCAGGAGTTTTTAGCACCTACCAAAAGCATAGTAAGCTATGGAAATAAAAGTATTAGTCACTTAGTCGTGTTTGACTCTTTTCAACCCGCCTGTAGCCCGCCTGGCTCCTTTGTCCTTGGGATTCTCCAGCCAAGAACACTGGAGTGGGTAGCCAGCCCTTTACTGTATGTAGCGGTTTATTTATAAATAGCCAATCTTCTGCAATCTGATGTCTTATGTATGTAATGATCAAGGCAGTTAGCATTAAGATCTTAAAATTATTCTCCATGTCACTTTTTAGTATGATTAACTAAAGCATCTGATTTATCGCTCTCATCTCATTTTTTTCCTTTCTCACCAAGAGAACTTTTTTTTGTTGTTTTGACCAAACTGCATGGCTTGTGGGATTTTAGTTACCTAACCAGGGATTGAACCCTGGTCCTCAGCGGTGAGAGCATGGAGTCCTAACCACTGGACCACCAGGAAATTCTCTCAGCCAGAAAACTTTAAATAATTACATACATGTGAAATAGAATATATTTTTATTTTAATCTACTGTGGAGCTACTTTGACTGCTATAGTTGTTTCGTAAAGAGAGCTGCTCTGAGTCTTAAAGTACCATTTGTAAATTTCCTGAAAAGTTTTTATATCTCTGTTCTAGAAGAGGGCTGGAGACCATTGCTAACTATGCATTCCTCAGTTATACTTTTGACTTAGAAGTGTTTTGACATTTTCTAGGTATAAATGAAGGAGAATTAGTGTGTAATTTAGTCCCTGAATAATCAATCTGGTGCTTTAATAGAAATGTATGTGGGAAGAGGAAATACGGGGTTTCCCTTTCATTTCATTTATTTCCACATTTTTTTAAAAGTTGAATTTAGTTAAAATGGGCCAGCCAGATATCTGTCAGTTAACAGCTCATAAGAACAAACAAGCAGTTCAGACAAGTCTTTGAGGTCCTTGTTATAGTAGTTATTCATTTGGATATTTTACTTCTTATTGAGAAATGGATGTAGAAAAGTCATCAAGATATAAATGTACAGCTCAGCAAATTATCCTAAAAAACAAAATAAAACCCTACCCTTCACATGTTAATGGTGGAAATATAAAATGGTACAGCCACTTTAAAAAACAGTTTGGCAGTTTCTTAAAAAGGTAAATATACGAGTTACCATATAACCCAGTAATTCTACTTCTAGATATAAATCCAAAGGAATTAAACATGTCTACACAAAACATATACAAGTGTTCATAGGAGCATATTTGTTAATAACCAAAAAATGGAAACAAGTCAAAGGTCCATCGTCCGATGATGGATAATTAGCATATGGTATATTCATACAATGGAATATCATTCTGCCATAGGAAGGAATGACGTACTATACATGCTACAACATGAATGGACCTTGAAAACACACTAAGTGTTAATAAAAGAAACCAGTCACAAAAGGTCACGTGATTCTGTTTGCATTATATATCTGGAATAGGCAGGCTCATAGAGACAAGCAGGTCAGTGGTTGCTCAGGTGGTGGTGGGTAGGGTGGGGGTATAGAGAGTGGCTGCTAGGGGTATGAGAATTCTTTCTGAGGTGCTGAGAATGTCTTGGAATTAGATAGCAGTGAAGACTAGACAACTCTGTGAAGATACTGAAAGCCACTGAATCATACACTTTATAAGGGTGGATTTTGTGGCATGTAAAAGATAGCCAATTTTTTTTTTTTAAGGCAAACCAAATACATCCATATGTGTTTAATCACCCAAGTTAACAGAATATAGACAGTACCCCAGAAGATCCCCCCCACCCCGTCCTGATCAATGCCCCAAGTTATTCTTGGGGGGAAAAATAGCTGTTTATACTGCTACTGTTTGCTTCTCAGAAGGAGCCATTGTTTTAGACTGAGTGTGAAGCTTTATGCGCTCAGCCCTTGGCTAAGCCTAGCAGGGACCTTTTTATAAAGTACTATTTTAATCAAATGCTTCTTTGTAATTTCATGGTGCCAGGGTGACCTACCTTTCAAAACAGGTGGCTCCATACTCTTGCTCTTTTTAATAGAAATAATGAGTTTCAAGTTTTTAAAGAATTTTTTGACATAACTTTTTTTTTTTTTGAGTACCAGATATATTATTAGCCTGATCTCTTTATCAGCAGTTTGGACTTTATTAACTATTAAATACTGCTTACTTTAAATATCTCTCATTTTAATACTTCTGCTTAATTATAGCCACCCAGTCCTCTCTCTCCTACTGGAGAGATGGGTTATTGAAGCTATCTTTTGGGGGTGCCAGATTAGCATTAATAGTTATTTTATTCTACATATGGGGGCGACTGAGTGGCATGCAGGGTTTAGCTCCTTGACTGGGGATCCGAACCCATGACCCCTGCAGTGGCAGTGCCAGACCCTCACCACTAGACCACAGGGAGGTCCCTCTTGATAATATCTGTGATCTTAAAATTTAAAAGAAGCTACCCTTAAATACTTGTATATGTTTTTAAGTAGTTTGAACCCTGAGTAAGGTCAATGTTGTGTTTTCTTTGCAGCGATGTCTTGGCATTGCCCATTTTCAAGCAGGAAGATTCTAGCCTTCCGCTGGATGACGAGACCAAACACCCACCCTTCCAGTACGTGATGTGTGCCGCCACATCGCCCGCCGTGAAGCTGCACGACGAGACGCTCACGTACCTGAACCAAGGTTGGTGTGGCCGCGCCGCGCGCTGACGTAAGGGTGCGCGGAGGCCCAAAGTGGCCTTTCGGCATCGCAGCCTGGATTCGTGGTAATAATAGAAAATTAGGTTCTTTCTCTCAGACAGCTTCAGGTAACAAAAACTGTAGAACGTTTTACTGTGAGCCCACAAAGCAATAGTCTGGAAAGTGATTTCATAAAGCGGGGGTGAATCAAGATGTGTTATGGGGTGTTTTCAAGACAAAATCCGAAGGAGAAGCAGGTAGGAAAGGATGTCAGTTATTTTTAGGAACATGGTTTCAGTGTGGAACCTGAGAATGAATCAGAAGTCCAGCTAGCAAGGGACTTGGTCTCGGGCATGAAGCAGATTTGTGCTGAGAATAGACTGCACCAAGGTGGAGTCTGTGGCTAAAATAAACTGTGTTAAATCTTGTTTCGGCTTAATGAAAATGCTGTGTTTTGCCGATTTGAA
Organism: Cephalophus harveyi; assembly: GCA_006410635.1. Taxonomy (NCBI): domain Eukaryota; kingdom Metazoa; phylum Chordata; class Mammalia; order Artiodactyla; family Bovidae; genus Cephalophus; species Cephalophus harveyi. Next base: position 170,636 of record SJYT01071451.1, read on the forward strand.
AGTGAGAGCGGGCAGAATAGAAAATAGAGATGTGGGGTGATTGACCATTAGAAAGAATAAAGAATTTCTTTTTGAGGCGCGCTGAGCAGCTGGAGCACTGGCCGGTGTGACCTACCAGTGTTAACAAAAGTACCTGGTTATATAGGGACTCATTTGTTGAGTACTGAAAGCTTGAGGGGCTCTGATTTCTTTGTTGTTTTAATAATTTAATTGGCTGTGCTGGTGCTTTGTCGCGCCGACTTTTCTCTGGCTGCCGCGGGCAGGGGCTCCTCCCAAGTGCAGTGCTCCGGCTCTCCCTGCGGCGGCTGCTCTTGTTGGGGAGCTTCTCTTGCTGGGGAGCGCGGGCTATCCAGTGTTCAGGTCCAGGAGCCGCGGTTCCTCAGCTCTATAGCACAGGCTCAGTAGTGGTGGAGCACGGGCTGAGTTGCCTTAGGGCATGTGAGATCTTCCTGGACCAAGCCTGTGTAAGGGAAGTCCTGGACTCTTGTTTTTAAAAAGAATTGAACATTTTTGTTGTTACAAAAATAGTACATACTCATTGTAGAAAAATTGCATATGTCAAGGGATAAAGCTGAAACTGGACTTTAGTTGCATCCCCCTCAAGAAAAGCAGCTACATCCTAGGTGTGTTTCTATGTGTGTGTATCTATTTTATTTCAGCAAAATGGGAATTAACATCTATTCACTTAAGAGTTGGGCTTCCCTGGTAGCTCAGCTGGTAAAGAATCCACCTGCAATGCAGGAGACCTGCATTTGATCCCTCGGTTGGGAAGATCCCCTGGAGGAGGAAACAGCTACCCACTCCAGTATTCTGGCCTGAAGAATTCTATGGACTATATAGTCCATGGGGTTGCAAAGAGTCGAACACAACGGAGTGACTTTCACTTAAGGGTATTTTGTGATTGCTTTTCTGTCAATAAATAAAATCTTTAATATCCTCAAACTTTTGGAAAGAGCTATAGATTTTAGACTACTTTAGTTAGTGATTATTGTAAGATGTGGAAGAAAACTTTTTTTTAAGCTTCTGAATTTTCATTTGACATACAAATTTAGAATTTATGAGGTTTTTCTTCAGGTAATTCTAATCTGTAGCCTCTGGCGATACTCTTAATTTTGGTATTAATATATTATTTTAGGATTTTGATGGGTAGGCATTCAATTATTTGAGACTTAAGTTTCAACCGTAATAGTTTATGCACTAATCTATTTTAGACATGAAAAGATCAGAAGAGACAATGTAGAGATTGAGGGCCTTCATTATCGCTTCGTTTCTAATGAGAAAAAAGGAAGTAACTGGAATCTCTCTTACTTAGGGAAAAGTTGAATTTCAAGTTAAGGTGCATACCATGGGATGAATGAGCCCATGGAAACTCACCCTTCTATATAAAGAACTTCGGATGTGTCTGTGTTTGGGCCTGGCAGAATATCTGTACCTTATGACTGTTATTATTAAACTGGATAAAGACATCTCACATTGATAGAAGTTGCAGTCCACCATCTGTAGTGATAATGTATTAGACCTGCATTCACTGAGTGTTTACTGTACGTGAAACAGTGTACGAAATACTACGTATGCATTATCTCACTTCCACAATAACCCAGGAAGTGTTATTGATCCATTACAGATTTTCAAAGCTGAAGCATAAGAGCAGTTGATAAACTTGCTCAATGTTAGTTTGATCACGCTTCGATTTAAACAAATAAATTGTTTATTACTTAAACGGCTGTTGAAGTATCTAGAGTAGTGTGCACATGTATTTGTAGCATGGCATGCGATATCTTACTTCCCTGACCAGGAATTGAATCTCTGCCTCCTTCAGTGGAAGCTCAGGCCCCTAACCACTGGACTACTAAGGGAGTTAGTTCCCCACAAGTCTTAAATGTGTAAGTCAGTTAATTTATACATAGTTTATTCCCTCAAAAATACCGCCTCTGTCCAGTATTTCCATTACCCTAGCAGGCTTCCTTCTATTCTCCTCCTAGCTGACACCAGAGGTTGACCATAATCCACATTAGAAGTGTGGATGGTTTTCTGGGACTTGACTCTGCTCCTTGCAGTATTAATGATGAGTATGTTATTGGTTGTAGAATTGTGGTAATTTGCCTCTTAATTTCTCCCAACATTTTAAGAAAAAAGTAGAAAAATGAATTGCATATAGGCTGCATTTTTGAAAAGATACATTTGAATAAGCCTTAAAAATGCATTTGAGTAATCATAAATTCTAATTTTATACACCTTTTTAAAGAAATTATAACACTTTAAGCTTACATGACTATCAATTCTTTCACAGACTTGTCTCCTAACATTTATTGCCTAGCATATTTTGAAGAAGGTTCGGAACCCAAGATTTTGTGTGAACCCCTTCGATTGTCTCCATAGTGGCTGCACCAATTTGCACTCTCACCAACAGTGTGGGAAGGTTCCCTTTTCTCCACACCCTCTCTAGCATTTGTTTTCTGTAGACTTTTTGAAGCCATTCTGACTGGCTGAAGTGGTACCTCATAGTTTTGAGTTGCATTTCTGTAATAATTGGCTATGTTGAGCATCTTTTCATATACCTATTGGCCATCTGTATGTCTTCTTTGGAGAAATGTCTTTTAAGGTCTTCTGCCCATTTTTCGATGGGTTGTCTTAGTTGTTGTTGAGTTGTATGAGCTGTTTGTATATTTTGGAGATTTGTCCCCTGTTGGCTGCATTATTTGCAGCTATTTTCTCCCATTTTGTAGATTGTCTTGTCTTTTTTTTTTGTAGTTTCCATCGCTGTGCTAAAACTTGTACGTTTGATTAGGTTCCATTTGTTTTTTGTTATTTTTATTGCCTTGGGAGACCTAAGAAAACATTGGTATGATTTATGTCAAAGAATGTTTTACCTATGTTCTCTTCTAGTTTTATGGTGTCATGTCTTATCTTTAAGTCTTTAAGCCATTTTGAGATTATTTCTCTGCGGGTTGTGAGAGTGTTTTCTTTGATTTACATGCAGCTGTCCAACTTGCTCAGTACCCTTGCTAAAGAGTACACTTGTCTCTTTTGTCAAAGATTAATTGACTGAAAGTATATGCATTTATTTCTGGGTTCTCCGTTCTGTTTCACTGATACATATGTCTGTTTTTGTACCAGTACCACATTGTTTTGATTACTGTAGCTTTGTAGTATTGTCTGAAGGTCTGGGAGAGTTACACTGCCTGTCTTCCCCACACCCCAACCTCTCCCAGGATTGCTTTGGCGATTTTGAGTCTTTCATGGCTCCATATACATTTTTTTTTATTATTCTAGTTCTGTGGAAAATGTCATGGGTGATTTGATAGGGATCACATTAAATCTGAAGATTGCTTTCGGTAGTATTACCATTTTAACAATATTAATTTTTCTGATCGAGGAGCATGGGATATCTTTCCGTTTCTTTGAAGTATCTTCAATCCTTTATTAATGTTTTATAGTTTTTAGCATATAGGTTTTTCACCTTCTTAGCTACATTTAGTAACAGTTTTAGTTTTTCTCCTCTAACTTGGACATCTTTTATTTCTTTTCTGATTGCTATGGCAAGTACCTCCAATACTGTGTTGAGTCGAATTGGTGAGAGTAGGCATCCTTGCCTTGTTCTTGAATTTAGCAAGAACGCTTTCAGCTTTTCGCCATTGACTGTTATGTTGGCTGTGGGTTTGTCATCAGTGCTTTTATAACATTGAGATGTGTTCCCTCTATACCCACTTTTGTTAAGAGTGTCTATTGTGAATGGTAATTAAATGCTTTTTCTGCTTCTCATGTGGCTTTTGTCTTTTGTTGATGTGATGTATCACACTGATTTGCATATATCTGAACCATCCTCGTGACTCTAGAATGAATTTAACTTAGTCATGATGTGTATTCCTTTTTATATGTTCTTGGATTTGGTTTGCTAATATTTTGTTGAGAATTTTTGTGTCTAAATTCATGAAAGATGCTGGCCTGTAATTTTCTTTTTTGGTGGGATCTTTGATTTCATTATCAGAGTGATGGTGGCTCGTGGAATGTCTGTGGGGGTGTTCCCTCCTCTTCAGTCTTTTGGAAGAGTTTAGAGGAATCAGCGTAAGCTCTTTGTATGTTTGGTAGCCATCTGATCCTGTACTTTGTTGGTGGAGTTTTTTTTTTTAATTACAAATTCTATTTCACTTCTAGTGAAGGTTCGGAGAAGGCAATGGCACCAGTACTCTTTCCTGGAAAATTGCATGGACAGAGGAGCCTGGAGGGCTGCAGTCCATGGGATCGCTGAGAGTTGGACACGACTGAGTGACTTCACTTTCACTTTTCACTTTCATGCATTGGAGAAGGAAATGGCAACCCACTCCAGTGTTCTTGCCTAGAGCATCCCAGGGACGGGGGAGCCTGGCGGGTTGCCGTCTATGGGGTCACACAGAATCGGACACGACTGAGGCGACTTAGCAGCAGCAGCAGCAGTGAAGGTTCTGTACAAATTATGTTTCTTATTTCAGTTTTCAGGGGCTGTATGTTTCTAGGAACTTGTCCATTTCTTCTAGGTTGTTGAATTTTTTGGCATATATAATTGGGCATAGTATTCTCTTAGCTTTTTTGTGTATCTGTGGTATCGGTTGAGAGTTCTTTTTCATTTGTTATTTGTGTGGGTCTCTCTCTTTTTGCTCCCTGGTGAGCCTTGTCAGAGGTTTGTCACTTTAGTCTTTCAAAGAACCAGCTCTTCATTTTAGTGATTCTTTTTTAGTCTGTTTATTTTCTCTGGTCTTGGTTAGTTCCTTCTGCTGACTTTACGTTTTGTTTGTTCTTCTAATTCTTTTAAGTGATAGGCCAGGTTGTTTGAGATTTTTCTTTTTTTGAGGAAGACCTGTATTGCTAGGAACTTCCCTCTCAGAACTGCTTGTGCTGTATCCCATACATTTGTATGGTTATATTGCCATAGTCAATTTCCTCTAAATTTCCTGTTGATTTCATTGTTGACCCATTGTTTTTTTAAGTAGCGTTTTATTTAGTCTGCATGAAATCATTTTTTTCCCTTATTTCTATTCATGTGGTTGATTCCTTGCTTCATTCTATTGTGGTCAGAGAAGATTCTTGAAATAATGCTTATACTCTTAAACTTGTTGAGGTTTGTTTTGTGCCCTAGTATGTGGTCAGTTGTAGAGAATAAACCATGTGCACTTGAAAAAACTGTATTTTGAGTTTTAGGGATAAAAATGTCCTGAAAATAATCAAGTCTTAACTGTTCTAGCGTATAATTGATTTTTTAAAAATCAACTTATTTATTTTTGTTGATTTTTCTGTTTCTAAGTTATGTTCGTTAATGTCAGTAGGATGTTAAAATTTCCTACTAATACTGTATTTACATAAATTTCTCCCTTTATGTCCATTTATGTAGGTGAGTGTTCCTATATTAGGTGTATGTATCTTGGTGAGTGTAAAAGCTCTTTCTTACATTGATCCCTTTATTATTCTATAGTGTGCTTTTAAAAATGGTGTTTCTTTCTGTCTGTGCTGGGTCTTCCCTGCTGCGCGGGCTTTTCTCTGCCTGCGGTGCATGGGCGTCCCCCTGAGGTGGCCTCGCTTGCCGCGGAGCCCGGGCGCTACAGCCTGCGGGCTTCAGTGGTTGCCGCATCCAGGCTCAGAAGCTGTGGCGCACGGGCTCACTTGCTCCGCAGCATGTGGGAGCTTCCTGAATCAAGGACTGAACCTTTGTCTCTTGAATTGACAGGCAGATTCTGTACCACTGAGCTGCCAGGGAAGCCCTGTAGTGTCCTTCTTGATAGCCTTTGTTTTAAAGTCTGTTTTGTCTGATACGAGTATTGCTCCTCTTCACTTTCCTGCCATTTCCGTTTGCATGAAATATCCTTTTCCATCCCCTCACTTTCAGTCTGTGTGTGTCATTTGCCCTAAGGGGGGTCTCTTGTAGGCAGCACATTGTAGGCTCTTGGTTTTGGGGGGTTTCTTTGGTTGCGCCATGTGGCTTGTGGTATGTTAATTCCCGATCAGGGACTGATCCTGGGCCCTTAGCAGTGAGAGCATGGTGTCCTAACCATTGGGCCGCCAGGGAATTCCCTAGGCTCTGTGTTTTTTATCCAGTCCACCAGGCATTCTTTCGATTGGAAAATTCAGTCTGTTGGCATTTAAATGAATTGATACATATGTATTTATTTCTGTTTTAACCTAGTTTTCCAATTGAAGTGTTGTTTCTTTCTGTGATTTAATGATTTCTTTTTGTACTTGTTTTCTCTTCTTTTTGGTTTCTGTGAATCTATTGTTTGTTTTTAATTTGTGGTTGCCCTGTTTTTCAAGTATTTTAACCCCTTGTACCTGCTTGCTTTACACTGAGAGTCATATAGGCTCAAACACATGCTTTTAAAAAAAGAAGAACCTGCGTTTTCTTACTCTCCTTCCCCATATTTTATGATTTTTTTTTTTTCTCCAAAATATTTTTATGTAACTGCCCTGGGTCTTAGTTGAGGCGTGTGGGATATTTAGTTGTGGCATACAAACTCTTAGTTGCAACATATAGAATCTAGTTGCCTGACCAGGGGTTGAATCCGGGTCCCTGGCCGTGGAGGTGCCAAGTCCTAACCGCTTGACCACCCGGGAGCTCCCCACATTTTATGATTTTGATGTCCTTTTTTGTTTACTATTTTAAAAATATTTATTATTTGGCTGCTCAGGGTCTTGGTTGTGGCGTGTGGGATCTTTAGTTGTGGCTTGTGGGACCTTTAGTTGTGGCATGTGGGACTTAGTTCCCTGACCAGGGAGTGAGTTTCGGAGCATCGAGTGTTAGTCACTGGACCACTAGGGAAGTCCCTGGTGTCCTTTTGTAATACCTTCATCTTTATTCTTTTTCTGTTCCATGTGTTTATCTTCACTTTTATAAATAGGTTTTTCTTTTTGATCTGTATACTGGCTAATTTAAGTGATTTACTTTCCAATTGTAATTTCTTCCTTCCTTTATCTTGTTTCTTTTATATTTAGAGAAGGTCTTTCAGTATTTCTTTTAGGATAGGCTTAATGTTGCTATATTCATTAGTTCTTATCTGAGAAGTTCTATTTTTCTTCCCCTTCTAAATGACTGTCTTGTTGGGTAGAATATTCTAGGTTGCACATTTTTCCCTTTCAAGACTTCGAATATATTTTGCCACTCCCTTCTAGCTTCCAGTGTTTCTGTGGAGAAATCAGCTGATAGCTTTTTGGGGGTTCCCTTGTAATGAACTCTTTTGCTGCCTTTAGAATACTGTATGTCTTGGTGTGAGTCTGTTTGGGTTCATCTTATTTGGGACTCTCTATGCATCTTCGTGTTACTTGCATTCTCTCACTCTATGAGTTTAGGAGAAGGTTGTCTACTGTGGCCTTGGAGGGCTGTCTGTATGTGGCAGTGTCTCTGTGTAGCTTGTGTTGGTTTAATTTCTTTTTTTTGGCGTGCAGTTTGGTCTGGATGCTTGCCGTCTCTTTCCTCAGCGTGTGCTGGCTGTCATCCTCTCTCCGGGACCCACCTCTGAAGCCTGTGCCCCAGCACCCAGCCCTTGTCTGCCCCAGCTGCCGAGCGCCCCAGCTGCCGAGCGCCCCAGGCTGCGGAGTGCTGCTCCGGGCACAGCCCACTGTGCAGGTCTCTCCCAGTCTTGTGCTGTACACACCGGTTGCCTCATTCTCCTCTGAGGCGCCAAAGCTCCCCCTCTGTCTGATGATCTCCCCACCAGGGAGACTTCCCAGCATGTGGAAACCTTGCCTCTTTCACGGCTCCCTCCCACGAGCGCAGGTCTTATCTCGATCCCTTTGTCTTTCTCTTCGTGTATGCTATCCAGTTATTTGGGATTTTCTTGCCTTTTTGAAAGTCTGAGGTCTTCTGCAAGCATTCAGTAGATGTCCTGTGAGAACTGTTCTGCATGTAGATGGGGTTTTTTTGTATTTGTGAGAGAAGGTGAGCTCCACATCCTACTTCTCTGCCATCTTGATCTGATCCCTCAGCAAAGTAAGCTGATCAGACTCACCTTTCAAAAGGAAACATTCTCAGTTGTACATGTACAGTTCTGATTTGTTACAGAAGCCTTCCCTGAAATATAAAAAGAATCAGGTGTAGATGTGGAAAATGAAAATCGGGCTTGATTAATTTTTAACTGTAGAATCCTGTGATTATTTTTAGCTAGCATGTCTGCCCAGTGGCTCAGTGGTAAAGAATCCACCTGCAGTGCAGGAGACACAGGTGTGAATCCTGGGTCGGGGGAAAAAAATCCCCTGGAGGGGGAAATGGCAACCCATTCCAGTATTCTTGCCTAAGAAATCCCGTGAACAGAGGAGCCTAGCAGGCTAGTCATAGGGTCTCAAAGAGCTGGATGTGACTACCCTGAAAAGTTCCTAAAATGTATCTCAATGACCCATTTTAGTGTAGTATCATCTGTGTGTCAGCTTTGATGGTGTGACTGTTAAGTGTTGACATAATTTTTTATTCAGTCTTCTGGTTTTTAGAAGTTAGATTTTTATTCAGATTTGCTCACAAGTTAATTTTCTTATGTTCAGATTAACTCTTAAGCTCTACCAAAGGAAAATGACTTGCCGTGGAAATGTTGCCTTGTTTACCAAAAGTGATAGTTATTCCTCCAGTTATCCTATTTGATTGACTATAGTTTTTATAGAGATTTAACCCCAGAGGTTTGATTCCAAATCTAATTTTCTTAACCACCAAGTCTCTTTACTAGAATAGTTCCTGTGTTTCCTAAATTTTGAGTTAATTGTCACCATTTAAAATTTTAACAGTTTAACTAGATGATTTATATACATGTTCAAAGTTCAAAAGGTGTTAAAAGGTATACAGTGAAGCTCTTTTCACAGCTATCTAGTTCTGCTTGCTCAGCCCAGGTAGCGATTGAATTAGAACCCTTTATAGATACCTGTGAAGATTGTAATCTTGTTTTATGACACTCTTCATATATTAAAAAATTGTATTGTTAATATTTTATTTATTGCAATAAACTTATTGGCTCCTATGGTGACTGAACTATACTTAAGCATAGTTGTGATGAATCTAATGGTCTTGTTACTAAAAGATACAATGGAAGAGAGAACTTCCATTCCTAAAGTAGATGGTAGAAGCTGGCATCCCTACTTTTCAATAAGTGCCCAGGATATATGCAGCTCGGCTCCCTAGGGATGTCCTTACATACATTGTTCAGATACCCCTTTGTTCCTTTAAACGTTTCTGTTGGTTACAGTGACTGGCGATGTAAGTATTTTTCTGTGTGTGGTAGAGTGAGTGGTTGTCATCCGCCATCTCTAGGGCCTGGGCCTGTGTTTAGATCCCATTCTACTGCTTGCTCATTTCAGCACATTCTTTAATATAATAACCCCCACCTAAGGTAGGTGAGAATTAAATTGAGTTACATAGGAAGCACAATGCTTGCCTTTGCTGTTTTTACTATTATTTATAACTAAGTGGCTTTAATGGTTTCTGATTGTATTGGAAGACTAAGTTTAATAATCTTGGCTGACATGTTGGAGTTTCGTGTGGCAGATAAGATGAGCAGTTTTTTACAAACCGTTAGAATGCAGCCCTGGGACTGATGGCTGCCTGCCAGGTCAGAGATTGCACCAGTTTGTTAGCAAGTATGATGGCTGTGCTGTACTCAGATGCTCAGTTGGTTCTGACTCTTTGCAACCCCATGGACTGTAGCCTGCCAGGCTCCTCTGTCCATGAGATTTCCCAGGGAAGAATACTGGAATGGGTTGCCATTTCCTTTTCCAGGGCATCTTCCCAACCTAGGGATCAAACCCACATCTCTCGCTTCTTGCATTGGCAGGGACATTCTTTACCACTGTGTCACCTGGAAAGCACCTTATAACAAACGGTATTTTGCAGGTATGATTTAATTAAGACTATTGAAAGATTATTAGAGATTATCCAGTGGCCCAGTGAAATCACAAGGGTCCTTAGAATTGAAAGAAAGAGGCAGGGGAGTGAGGTGTCAGAGGGAGATGAAGATGGAGGGAAGAAGATTGCCACAAACCAACGGATGGAGACAGCTTCAGGTAGACAAAGACAAGGAAGTAGCTTTCCCCTACGGCCTCCAGCAGGAATGTAGCCTGCTGACAGCCTCCCTGTAGCCCACTTGACCCGTTTTGGACTTCTTAACTCTAGAACTGTAATAAATTTGTATAATTTTCAAGCCACTGAGTTTGTGGTAATTTGTTACAGCAGCAGAAGGAAGCTAACACACCAGCCAAGGCAAAAGCATCCTAGGTAGGTGAGCTCCAGAGTGGCGCAGGATGGGCCACTGGTGTCTATCAGAGCTGTTTTCAGGGTGTGGCTGGCGTTTTCTCTTCAGATTTTAGACAAATACACTCTGCATCCTACAGTCCTGCCTCCTAGCTTATCCCTGAAGACCCAGTCAGAGCTGAGTCTTAAAATGGGCATCTAATTAACCCTGAGCCTTTGCATGTATGCATATGTGTGTGTGAGTGCACATATATGTATATTCAAATGTATGGACTGTACACAAAAGTGTAATGAATGTATATGAAGATAAGTGGATTTGTGAAGCACGTTTGTGTGTTGGAGCCAGAGCTATCCTAGACTGTTAAAAAGATGTACAATCCTGTTACATAAGGAAATGACTATTAAGTGAATTTTGGTTACTGGTAAAGACTTTGTAATTGAAATAGCTTTATATTCACTTAGTTCTTAATTTTGACATAGACAAGTTCTTCCCAGAAGAAGGTCCCGAATACTTTGTGGTGGAAAGAATATGGACTGAATGGATATCTGTGGCTTTTCACAAAGCCGTGGTTCTCCAGTGTTAGCATGCATTGGGATCCCCCAGAGGGCTTATCAAAACATGATTGATAAAGTTTCTGAGTCAGTCGGTCTGGAGGAGGGCCAGAGAATTTACATTTGTGACAAGTTTCCAAGTGATATTGATGCTGCTGCTCTAGGGACCGTGTTTCACTTTTTGAAAAAATATTTATTCGGCTGCTCTGAGTCTTAGTTGTGGCACGCAGAATCTTCAGTCTTGGTTGCAGCATGCGGTTTCTTTAGTTGGGGCATGCGAACTCTGAGCTGCAGCATGTGCGATCTAGTTCCCTGACCAGGGATCGAACCTGGGCCCCCTTAATTGGGAGTGCAGAGTCTTAGCCACTGGACTACCGGGGAAGTACTTCACCTTTTCATTGCTTCATATATTCAGGTAAATATCTGAACATCCTCTCCCTACCACTTCTTATAAGTGGGTTTCCTCAGAGGAGGCTTGACACGTAGGTGCAGCCATTCTGGAGCCATAGCTTGGCCATTCCTACCAGTAGTCTCCCATCTGGGTCCTGAGCAGTTGTTGCTGAAAAATATTGGTCATCATGTAACACCACAGAGAAAGTAAATTCTTTGTAGTCTTAACTTCACCAGTTGGGTAGAAATTGAAACAAGTTTTCCAATTGTATTGATGCTTTAGAGTGTCAGTTTTTATTGAACAATAAAAGTAGAGATTTTAAACTGTGTTGATGTTTTCCTGGTTATGCCTGGGTAGCTGTCCTTCTCAACTCTTAGGTAACGAGAAGACTTAAACCTCTGACATTATGAAGTAAAAACCTGTAGTCACACTGTAGAGCCTCGAGTGGGGAGCTCTCCATTTGAAGAGTCTACCCATGGGTTTGGGTGAACTCCGGGAGTTGGTGATGGACAGGGAGGCCTGGCGTGCTGCATGGGGTCGCAAAGAGTCGGACACAACTGAATGACTGAACTGAACTGATGCAGTATAGTCTTTACAACATCTGGGCACCACATGCAGCCATAATTGGATGTTGTTTCCACTTTGGCTCATCCTCTTCATTCTTTCTGTAGCTTTTTCTCCACTTCTCTGTGGTAATATTTCATTTCACACTGTAGTAGATTTTCTTAAGGTTAGCTTTTGTTCTTGTTACAACCTTCTGAATTAGGGCCTTAGAAATAAATGCTTTGAACTTAGTCCAGGGGGATCTGTCACATCTTGGGCTCCATGTTGCCCTGGAGTACATGTCCATCTTAGACTCTATATTCAGAGGTGGGTGGGGATATGAACTTGTATCCGGTACGTTTTTTAATTCTGTCAGTGCTCTTGCTTCTCTAAGCCAAGAAAGGAGTAAAGAAATCTCATTAAAGGTAAATTCAGAAGATAAAACTAAAAATAAGACTCGTAACTCATGCCATATTTTAGTTTGTCTGACTTTATTCCTCATTGGTAGTGGGACCCTTTTTATATTTCTTTTAGAACCTAGACTAATGTAGATCAACGAAACTAACCTAGAAGTTGTGTTATTAAGATAATTATGGGAAGAGATCAAATAGAAGAAGAAATTGAACCAATAAAACTGAGGTATCATTGGCTATTACTCTCAGTGGATATTGCCATTGAATGCAGTTGTTGGGAGGGATTTCTAAATAGTGAGAGACTCAGGATGAAACTGAAGGAGGAAAGCAAGGACATACTGTCTGTAGTGTCCAAAAGGGAAATCATTTGAAGCGTGTTAAGTGTTAGTTTTTTAAAAAAAAAACCTGCTTTTGAGTTGAGAAGAATAAAAATCTATAGTGCTTTAATACAGGAGCAGCAAATTCTGATCTCTATTTGCAGAAACAGGTGGAACTTGATATTGAGCACAGAAGTGTCCTAAGGTTGAGGAGGAAAAGTAATACAAACGAAGATAGGAACATTGAGCTTTCTTACCTTTTTCAGCCCTGAGAATTCTGAGAGTTTGAAGACTGCGAGGCAGTCCTGGTGAGAAAGGTTCACCTCCTGTCTCGCAGGCTGCTTCTTTTGGCTCGTTGTCCGATTTGTAAGTCAGCTCGACCACCTGCTTGAATGCCCAACAGGTCTTGCAGACTCCCATGTGCACGGCCCCGCGTCTTGGTTTTCTCCCGCAGATCTGCTGCTTGCGCTCTTGCCTGTGTCAGGGAATTCCCTTGCCAGAAACTTGAAGGAGCTCTCAGCTGCTCCCTGTCTCACACCAGAAGACGCGCAGGCTCTACCTTCAGAACCTCCAGCGAGTGACCACTGCTTCTGAAATCATTTCCGCCCCCACTGTCTGCAGATGAGAGTGGCTGTTTCCCTTTAGCTGAGAGATCTCAAACTGAGGAATTCATGCTCACCCGCTAGGTGAAAAGCCATTTTATTGTGACTTTAACTTGGACGTGCCTGCTGGAAGTCAAATGTTTTCTTTTTTTTTTTTTGCACATGCCATGCTTCTTGTGAATCTTAGTTCCCTGACCAGGAATCTAACCCAGGGCCCCAGCAATGAGCTTGCCAAGTTGTAACCACTGGACCGCCAGGGACTTCCCAGGGGTATGATGTCTTTTAATATGTTTAAGAGCTGTTGGCTTTTCCTTCTCTAGTGTGAACCACATGTTCAGATGATTTACTCATTTTCTGCTAGGAACGTTGGGCGTCTGTTAATTTTTTAGGAGTTCTTTTCTTTTTGTGTTAGAGCTAGTTCTCTATGTGTGATGTGAGGTGCAAATATTCCTCCTCTTACTAACCAGAACTGAGTCAAAAGATGCCGTATTTAACTTGTTCTCCATATCTTATGTGCTTATTTCTCCCCCATTTTTACCCACTTGTCTTTTTTTTTTTTAATTAATTGAATTTTTTTTGTTGATCTGATAATCAGCACAAACATTTTGTTAATTTTTGTGTTCTAACTTCCTAAGGTTGAGTATAATTTCAAATACGTAATGGTGTATCAAAGATTCATTCATTTTTTTAAAATCAAAAAAATTTTAAATTGAAGTATAGTTGACTTGGTGTTGTGTTAATTACTGGTGTATAGCAGAATGATACAGTTATACATTCTCTTTCATTCCATTATGATTTATGACAAGATAGATTGAATATAGTTCCCTGTACTATACAGTAAGACCTTGTTACGATCCATTCTATATATACTAGTTTGGGCTTCCCATGTAGCTCAGTGGTAAAGAATCTGCCTGCCAAGCAGGAGATACAGGTTGTATCCCTAGGTCCGGAACATCCCCTGGAGGAGGAAACGGCAACCCACTCTAGTTTTCTTGCCTGGGAGATTCCTTGGACAGAGGAGCCTGGCGGGCTACGGGCCACGGGGTCGCAAAGCCACGACGTGGTGTCTACACAGCAGCATGGCGGATGCTAGTTCCTGTCTCTGATCCCAGACTCCAAGCCATCCCTCTCCCAGCTCCGCCCCCTCGGCAACCACCAGTCTGTTCTCTGTGGCCGTGACTCTGCTTCTGTTTCATAGCTAGGTTCTGTTGTTTTTTAGATTTCACACAGAAGTGATATCATATGGTGCCTGTTCTTGTGTTTCTGACTTACTTCACTTAGTATGGTAGCCTCTGTTTGTATCCATGTGGCTGCCAGTGGCATTATGTGGCTTTTTTTTTTTTTAAACCACTTAACTAGTATTCCATTGTATATATACCACATTTTCTTTATCCATTCATCTGTCAGAGGACATTCAGGTTATTTTCATGTCTTCATTATTATGAATAGTGCTCCTGTGAACATAGGGATGGAGTTACCTTTTTGAGTTATAGTTTTGTCTGGGTATATGTGCAGGTGTGAGATTGCTGGATCATATGGTAACTTGGTTTTCTGAGGAAACTCTATGCTGTTTTCCATAGTAGCTGCACCAACTTAGATTCCCACCAGTAGTGTAGGAGGGTTCCCCTTTCTTCACTCCCTCTCCAGCATTTGTTATTTGTAGGCTTTTTGATGATGGCCACTCTGACCTGTGTGAGGTAGTACCTCACTGTACTTCAGATTTGCATTTCTCTAATAATTAGTGACATTCAGCATCCTTTCATCTCCTATTGCCCATCTGTATTTCTTCTTCAGAGAAATCTGTTTAGGTTTCCTGCCGATTTTTCAACTGGGTTGTTTTTTTTATTGTTCAGTTTTATGAACTGTGTATATTTTGGAAATTAAGCCCATTTATGTTTGCTGGTATTTTCTCCCATTCTGTAGGTGGTCTTTCTTTTTTTTTTAATGGTTTCCTTTGCTGTGCAAAGGACTTCCCTGGTGGCTCAGACAGTAAAGCGTCTGTCTAAATGTTGGAGACCCGGGTTTGATCCCTGGGCCGGGAA
Source organism: Cephalophus harveyi (assembly GCA_006410635.1). NCBI lineage: Eukaryota > Metazoa > Chordata > Mammalia > Artiodactyla > Bovidae > Cephalophus > Cephalophus harveyi. Next base: position 185,685 of record SJYT01071451.1, read on the forward strand.
GAGCCTCTGGAGAAGGAAATGGCAACCCACTCCAGTACTCTTGCCTGGAAAATCCCATGGATGGAGGAGCCTCCATGGGGTCACAAAGAGTCAGTCAGACATGACTGAGCAACTAAACTTTCTTTTGCTTTGCAAAAGCTTTGATTAGATCTCATTTGTGTATTTTTTCTATTGCCTCGGGAGACTAAGAATATATTTGATATGATCTATGTCAGAGAAGACGCTTACTCCTTGGAAGGAAAGTTATGACCAACCTAGACAGCATATTAAAAAGCAGAGACATTACTTTGCCAACAAAGGTCCGTCTAGTCAAGGCTATGGTTTTTCCAGTGATCATGTATGGATGTGAGAGTTGAACTGTGAAGAAAGCTGAGCGCCGAAGAATTGATGGTTTTGAACTGTGTTATTGGAGAAGATGCTTGAGAGTTCCTTGGACTGCAAGGAGATCCATCCAGTCCATCCTAAAGGAGATCAGTCCTGAGTGTTCTTTGGAAGGACTGATGCTGAAGCTGAAACTCCAATACTTTGGCCACCTCATGCAAAGAGTTGACTCATTTGAAAAGACCCTGATGCTGGGAGGGATTGGGGGCAGGGAGAAGGGGATGACAGAGGATGAGATGGCATCATCGACTTGATGGACATGAGTTTGAGTGAACTCCGGGAGTTGGTGATGGACAGGGAGGCCTGGCGTGCTGAGATTCATGGGGTCGCAAAGAGTCAGACACGACTGAACTGAACTGATGTCAGAGAATGTCTTGTCTGTGTTCTCATCTGCCTTGGGGGACTAAGGGTATATTTGGTATGATCTATGTCAGAGAATGTCTTGTCTGTGTTCTCATCTAGGAGTCTTCGGGTGTCATGTCTTAAGCTTACGTCTTTAAGCCATTTTGAGTTTATTTTTGTGCATGGTGGTGTGGTATGAATTCTAACTTCATTGATTCACGTGTAACTGTCCACTTTCCCAGCACCACTCGCTGAAGAGGCTTTTCCGCTTGTTACAATCCGCCTCCTTTTTGGAGGTTGACTGCAGGTGTGTGTCTGTTTCTGGGCTCTCTGTTTCGTTGATCCTGTGTGTGTTTTTGTGGCAGGTACTGTACTGTGCTCTTTACTGTCTGATGTCTGGAAGAGTTGTGCCTCCTGTTTTGTTTTGTCTTTTTTGTCCTTCAGGATTGCTTTGGCAGTTCTGGGTCTTCACAGTTTCGTATACATTTTTGGATTATTTGTTCTAGTTCTGTAGAAAATGTCATGGGTAATTTGATAAGAATTGCACTAAACCTCTAGACTGCTTTGGGTAGTATGGCCATTTTAACAGTATTAATTCTTCCAATAAAGAACATGGGTAGCTTCCATTTCTTTGAATCCTCTTTAATTTCCTGTATTAATGTTTTATAGCTCTCAGCACATAAGTCTTTCATCTCCTTGAAAGTCAAATTTATTCCTAGGTATTTTGTTGTGATTTTAAAGGGTGCTTTTTTTTTTTTTTTAACATTCTCTCTCTCTTTTTTTTTTTTTTTGATATTTCATTGTTAGTGTAAAGAAGTGCAACCAATTTCTGAAAGTTAACCTTGTATTCTGCTACTTTGAGGGCAGGATATCACTTATCAGATCTAGTAGTTTTTGTATGGAATCCTTAGGATTTTCAGTATCATGTCATCTGCATATAGTGACAATGTTACCTCTTCCCATCCAGTTTGGTTACCTTCTATTTCTTTTTCTTTTCTGATTGCTGTGTCAGGGAATTCCAATTCTGAGTTGAATAGAAGTGGTGAGAGCGGGCATCCTTGTCTTGTTCCAGTTTTTAGCAGGAATGTTTTCTGCTTTTCACTGTTGATTTATTATATTGGCTGTGGGTTTGTAATAAATGGCTTTTATTATGTTGAGATATGTTCTGTGTATACGCACTTTGGTATACATTTAGTGGGTGCTGAATTTTGTCAGATGGCTTTTTTGCATCTATTGAGATGGCCGTGTGGCTTTTGACTTTTATATTTTTAATGTGGTACACTACATTGATTGATTTGCCTATACTGAACTATCCTTGTGAGCGTGAAATGAATCCCACTTGGTTGTGGTATATGATCTGTTTTATGTGTAGTGAGATTCGATTTGCTAATACTTTGCTGAGAATTTTTACATCTGTATTCATCCAAGATACTGGTCTGTAGTTTTCTTTTTTCATGGTATCTTTTTCTGGTTTTGCTATCAGGTTGGTGGGGGCTTCATAGAACGTCCGTGAGAGTGTTCCCTCCTCTTCAGTCTTTGGGTTCGTATAGACTCTTCTCTGTATGTTAAGTAGAATTCGCCTGTGCAGGCATCTGGCCCTGGACTGTGGTTTGTAGAAGGTTCAGCTGGGGGGGTGGGGGTGGGGGGATGCCGTGCCAAGTCTTCCGCAGTTCTGTGGCGTGCGGGCACTCTTTGTTGCGGCCTTAGGATCTTTGGTTGTAGCCTGCTGGATCGTCAGTTATAGTTTGCTGGATCTTTAGTTGTGGCGTCTGGGACCTGGTTCCTTGACCCAGGGAGCCTGCCGCGTCGGGAGAGTGGAGTCTTGCCCTGGGGCCACCGGGGGAGTTCTGTGGCCAGTTTTGTGTGTCTGTCTGTGTGTGTTTTTAGTCTCTGTCTCCGCTATGGTAGGTATTACTTACTTCCTTCTGATGACTTAGGTTTTATTTGTTCTCCTTTTTCTAACTCTTTTAAGTTGTAAGTTAGGTTGTTTGAGGGTTTGTTTTTTTTTTCCCTTGAGGAAGGCCTGTATCGCTATGAACTTCTTCCGAAGAACTCTTTTTGCTGCGTCCTGTAGATTTTGTATAGTTGTGTTTTCATTTTCATTTGCCTTAAGGTATTTTAAAATTTCCCCTTTGATTTCATCCTTGATCTGTTAGGTTTATTTATTTTAAATTTTTATTGGCGTATAATCGCTTTATAATGTTGACCTGTAAATTTTTTAGTAGAATGTTTAGTCTCTTTTAATTGTTTCTGTTTTGCTTTTTTTTTTTCACCCCCCCTGTGGTTTATTTCTAGTTTTCACACTGTTGTGGTAAGAGAAAATCCTTGAGACCTTAAATTTGTTGAGGCTTGTTTTGTGCCCTCGTATGGGATCAGTCCTAGAGACTATTCCATGTGCACTGGAAAAGAATATGTATTCTGGATTTTTGGGTTTTTTTTGGATGAAATGTCCTGAAATTATCAATTAAGTCTACCTGTTCTGTTGTATCATTTAAGATTTCTGTTGCCTTATTGATTCTCTGACTTGAAGTCTTTAGCTGTTATATTCTCATCAGCTTTCTCCTTATGTCTGTCAGTCTTTGTGTATTTGGTATATGTTGACAAGCGTAAAATCTTCTTGTTGGGGTTCTCGTATCGCTATCTAGTGTCCTTTATCTTTAAAGTCTGTTTTCTCTGTTAAGGGTATTGCAGCCCCCCCTTTCTTCTCTTTTCTGTTTGCATGAAGTATCTTTTTCCATCCTCTCATTGTCAATCTATGTGTGTCCTTTGCCCTAAAGTGGGTCTCTTATAGCCAGCGTAGTTGAGCCTCTGTTTTCTTTTTTTAAATCCAGTCTGCAGCTCTGCATCTTTTAATCCATTGACATTAAGGTAATTATTGGTAACTATGACCTTCCCTGGTGGCTCAGATGGTAAAGCGTCTGCCTGCAATGTGGGAGACCTGGGTTTGATCCCTGGGTTAGGAAGATCTCCTGGAGAAGGAAATGGCACCCTACTCCAGTATTTATTGCTACTTTACACCTATTTTCCCATTGATTTTATATTTTTTCTTTTTCCTTTTTTTGTTTTTCCTTTTGTGGTTTCATGATTTTCTCTTGTATTACTTATGTTCTCTTCTTTTTGTTTTCTTAGAAACCTGTTTTGTTTTTGATTTGTGCTTACTCTGTTTTTCAAGAATAACTGCCCCTTCCTTTATCTCCTTTCCCTAGACTGTTAGTCATATGGACTCAAAAGATATTATAGGGGGGAAAGTCTACATTCTCTTCCTCCCTCCCCACCCCTATTTTATGATTCTGATGTCTTTTTTTTTATATCTTCACCACTTCCCCGGTGGCTCAGTTGGTGAAGAATCTGCCCGCAATGCAGGAGACCCAGGTTCAGTCCCTGGGTCAGGGGCATCCCCTCGAGACGGAGATGGCAACCCACTCCAGAGAATTCCACGGACAGAGGAGCCTGGTGGGCTACAGCCCACGGGGTCACAAAGAGACACGACTGAGCGACTGACGCTTTCACTTTGTATCTTCATGTTTATCGTTTCGCTGTTCATTATGGTTATCATCTCTTTCACAGGAATTTTTTTGATTTTTTAAAAATGTGTGTGCTAGCTTATTTAAGTGATTTATTTTCCACTTGTGGGTTTTTCTCTTTCCTATAGATTCTTACTTCTTTACTACCATGTAGGGAAGACTCTTCAATATTTTCTTTAAAATAGGCTAAGTATTGCTGTATTCTTTCGATTTTTACTTGTCTGAGGAATTCTTCATCTCTCCTATTCTGAATGATGATCTTCTTGGGTAGAACATGTCCTAGGTTGCAGATTTTTTCCTTTCAGGACTTTGAATGTATCCCTTGTGGCCTGCAGCATTTCTGTATAGAGATCAGCTTGTAGTCTTATGGGGGTTCCCTTGTGATGATCTTTGTTTTTCTCTTGCTGCCCTTGGAGTCCTCTTTTAACTTTTGCCATTTGTACTGTAATATGTCATAGTGTAGGTCTCTTTGGGTTCATCTTGTTTGGGACCCTCCATGCTTCCTGTATCTGGATATCTGTTTCCTTCTTTAGGTTTGGGAAGTTTTCAGCCATAATTTCTTCAGTTACATTTTCAGTCCCTTTTTCTTTTTCTTTCCTTTCTGGAATCCCTGTTATGCTTTAGATTATCTCATAGGTCAGTCTCTTATATTGCTTTCATTTTTTTTCTTTTTAATTTGGCTTTCTAGTTGCTGTTCCTGATTAGATAATTTACATTATTCTACCTTCCAGATCACTTATTCTTTCTTCTGCATTATTCATTCTGCTATTCATTGCCTTTAGCCAGCTTTTGTTTCAGGAAATGAATTTTCTAATTTTTCTTGGCCCCTCTTTATACTTTCTAGTTCCTTTTTACAATTATCTGCACTTCTATCAATCAGTTCAGTTCAGTCGCTCAGTCGTGTCTGACTCTTTGCGACCCCATGAATCGCAGCACGCCAGGCCTCCCTGTTCATCACCATCTCTCGGAGTTCACTCAGACTCACATCCATCGAGTCCGTGATGCCATCCAGCCATCTCATCCTCGGTCGTCCCCTTCTCCTCCTGCCCCCAATCCCTCCCAGCATCAGTCTTTTCCAATGAGGCAACTTTTCACATGAGGTGGCCAAAGTACTGGAGTTTCAGCTTTGGCATCATCCCTTCCAAAGAAATCCCAGGGCTGATCTCCTTCAGAATGGACTGGTTGGATCTCCTTGCAGTCCAAGGGACTCTCAAGAGTCTTCTCCAACACCACAGTTCAAAAGCATCAATTCTTCAGCATCCTCTTCACTTTCTGCCATAAGGGTGGTGTCATCTGCATATCTGAGGTTATTGATATTTCTCCCGGCAATCTTGATTCCAGCTTGTGTTTCTTCCAGTCCAGTGTTTCTCATGATGAACTCTGCATAGAAGTTAAATAACCAGGGTGACAATATACAGCCTTGACGTACTCAATAGCCTTTCCTAATTGCTTCAATATTTTCATTACCTCCTTTTTGAACTCCAAAGAGGTCTGCTTCATTGTTTATTCTTTCAGGGAAATTTCCTTAGTCTTTTAACTAGGAGTGGTTCCTCTGCTTCTCCATATTACTTATATTCTCTTACTCTGAGTTTAGGAAAAACAGTTATCTACTGTGGTTTTGGAGGGCTGCTTATATGTGGGGATGTCCCTGTGTTGTTTGCGTGGGTTTATTTAGTACGAGGGCTGTTTGTAATACGGATGCCTGTTGCCTCTCTACTCAGTGTGTGCTGGTTATCCGTCCTTGATAGAGGGTGTGTAGATGCTGAAACTGCGGTCTGTTCCTGGGGTCCTCGGCAGTGGCAGTGGCTCAGCCGCATCCCTGAGGCACGTGTAGCAGTGGAGGTAGCTCCCCGCCACTCCTGGATATTCATCTGCCTTTTTAAAAGATCAGTTCCAGATCCATTGTTAAGTGTGCTGCAGATTTAACTGTAAAGGAAGAAAATCTCTCTCTTGCCATACAGGTGTTTTTTTTTAGTTTAATCTCTCTCAGTGTGTTTAATTCATGTAAGAATTGTTCTTTAGTGGTATATATGGCAGTTATTTTCCTTTACCAGCCCTAGAGTGGTTTGGTTGTGTTTTGGTAACTTATATTTTGACCGTATGATCTTACACCCTTTGTATGTTTTTTTGTAAGCCCAGTGTAGTGAGGGTAAGATAGCGGTAGTTTCATCATAGATAGCCTTAACTTCATATGGACTAGAAGCCCTCTTTAATGACTCCTAATTTTCTACATATCAATCATGCACTCACTTTTATTATTTAATGATAGTTAATCCAGAAATCTTTTTTAGTAAATCTGGAGCATATTACTTGACTTTTGGCAGCAGCTTATTTTCCTGATTAAATAGATGGGTATGAGAATCTACTTGTGTTTTGTATGGACCAAAATTGAGCAGTGACAAAATGTAAGTTGGCTTTACCTGACACAAGGAGGAAGGCTCCAGGGTTAAGACTTGACCCGAGCTCAGACAAAACCTGTCCAAAAACGTCGCTAGTATGATTATTTGTAACAGCCAGAAAGTGGAAACAACCCAGATGCCTGTCAGCTGTTGAATGAATAAATGAAATGTGGTGTGTGTGTTCAGCTGAAAAATTTGGCCATAAATAGGAAAGACTGACACATAAGTGCAAGTCAGTCACAAGAGGCCACATGTGAGAGTCTGTTTATATCAAGTGTCCAAAGCGAGTGAATCCCAAGAGGCAGAAGGCAGATGGGTGAGTGACCGCAGGGGCCGGGGTGGGAGGCTGAGAAGGGAGCTGCTTACAGGTATGTCTCTTTCTGATGACGAAGGTGCTCGAAAGCGAACAGCAGTGATGGCTGCTCAAGTCTGCACATACTAAAAAGCAATTGCACACTTTAAAAGGGTGAATTTTATGGCATGTAAGATATATCTCAGTAACGCCGTTAAGAAGAATTGGTTTCAGATACTGTGTGTATGTGTGACGAAACTGTAGTGTGAGAGGAGAGTGACGTGACCAAGAACTTGTCAGTCTTCTGTGAGTGGAAGAAGGAAAGGGTGTGACTTGCAGGAAAGAAAGATCAACCCACGCTTGCTTCTCTAAGAAATTAACACTGGGTCATCGTGTGTTTGAGAGAGAGCTGAATACACAGGGTCAGATTCTTTATATGGCTTGTTTTTGATACACAGTTTTTACATGTAGGTCAGTCTTACGAAATTCGAATGCTGGATAATCGGAAAATGGGAGATGTGCCTGAGATCACTGGAAAACTGGTAAAGGTAAGAACCTCCATTTACATTCTGAAAAAATACTGAAACAACTCAAAAAAATTGCAGTTTTGCTGCCAGAATTTCGTTTTTTGTTGCAGGAGTTATTACCAAATTATTTAATGTCACTTAAAGGAAGTAATGGGTTTATTAAAACTTAACTTTTTGAGCTATATTTTGTTTACTTCTCTGTAAAATAGGAATTATAGCAGTTACTGAGTGAAGTGAATATCGAGGCCCTCTGGAAACAAGGTGCCATAGAACAGTTAGCTGTAGCTGAGCAAGGGTGAAAAACCCACTACTACATAACAAAAACTTTGTTTCTCTTTAAAAGACACCTTAGGGGAAAAGATACTGTGGGAGCAGGTGTGAGCTTTACTGTGATACTTCTAAAGATCCTTTTATTGTACCTCTTAAAATTTCTCTTAAGTAAAATTTTATTTCTTCACGGTACTGAAGTATCTGAAGAGTCATTCATTCCAGGCATGCTGCTGCTGCTGCTGAGTCGCTTCAGTCGTGTCCGACTCTGTGGGACCCCATAGATGGCAGCCCACCAGGCTCCCCCGTCCCTGGGATTCTCCAGGCAAGAACACTGGAGTGGGTTGCCATTTCCTTCTCCAATGCATGAAAGTGAAAAGGGAAAGTGAAGTCGCTCAATCTCGTCCGACTCTTAGTGACCCCATGGACTGCAGCCCACCAGGCTCCTCCGTCCATGGGATTTTCCAGGCAAGAGTACTGGAGTGGGGTGCCATTGCCTTCTCCACCAAACCCAGTCCTTTTAGGGTTTTCAGACCCACCCCTGGCTCCTGCAGTTTCGTGCATGGTGGATCCTGCTAGTCTGTACTTGTCCCTCCCCACACAGTGTAACATCAGAACTCTAGAGCGTTTCAGGGCAAGGGTTACGGAAGAAGCTTCAGTGGGAAGAGGGAAAACTTCAGTGGGGCTGTGTTAGTGAGAGAAGCAGGACTTCTCTCGGTCCTTCCGTCTTCCTCCGGGGAGGCCCGCTGGGCCCTCACTGCGGAGAGGCACTCGGCTGGAGAGGCCTGTCCCTTTTCAGAAGTCGAGCGTGGGGAGGGCACCGCGGCACTGATGCTGACAAACCTAGTGTGCCCCGAAAGCAGCCGCCCAGCGCCGCGGGCCTGAGAGCCTCTGAGCGTTTGGGAGCACAACGCTTCCAGTCCTAGGAGGGGTGCTCCCCACTGGAGCACCGTCGTGCCAACCTGGAGTAAGCGCCCAGGCCTCTCCTGACTCCTGGGACTCCCGGCATGCTTGGAATGGAAGGAGAGGGGTGACTTACCTGTTCTCACATGTGCCATTTACATGTGGAGTCCGTCATGTCTGTGCTGTATCAGTGAGTTTGGTCGTTTCCCTAGAGGGTGAGTCAGGTGACTGTATTTTTTTTTATCATTTGTTGTCCAACTCTTTGTGATCCCATGGACTGCAGCATGCCTGGCTTCCCTGTTCTTCTGAGTTTGCTCAAACTCATGTCCATTGTGTCAGTGATGCCATCCAACCATCTCATCCTCTGTTGACCCCTTCTCCTCCTGCCCTCAATCTTGCCCAGCATCAGGGTTTTTTCTAATGAGTCAGCTGCTTACATCAGGTGGCCAGAGTATTGGAGTTTCAGCTTCAGCATCAGTCCTTCCAGTGGATAGTCAGGGTTGATTTCCTTTAGGATTGACCGGTTTGATCTCCCTGCTGTCCAAGGGACTCTCAAGAGTCTTCTCCAGCACCACAATTCACACTCAGCCTCCTTCATGGTCCAATTCTCACATCCATACGTGACTACTGGAAGAATTATAGCTTTGACTTTATGGACCTATGTCAGTAAAGTGATATCTCTGCCTTCTAATACACTGTTGTGTTTGTCATAGTTTTCCTTCCAAGGAGCAAGCATCTTTTAATTTCATGGCTGCAGTCACCCCTGGCAGTGATTTTGGAGCCTAAGAAAATAAAATCTGTCACTGCTTCCACTTTTTCTCCATCTGCCTTGAAATACTTGGACCAGATGCCATGATCTTAGTTTTTTTTAACGTTAGGCTTCAAGCCAGCTTTGTAAAAATTCCCTCATTTTGCTTTCTCACCTGCAGTAAACACTGATCAGATTCACCTTTTTACAAAGGTGTCAGCATTGTTCCCAGTAAGCAAGCCCCATTGGATTGGTTATACTCTGCTGGACTTAGTGACAAATAGAGTTTGGTCAGGGAGACTCGCAGCGCTCATTTTCCAGAGTCCAGGAGGCTTATCATCAGTGTTGATTCTCTCAGCATGACCTGGTTGCAGCTCTTCACTGCCAGACGAGTATTGGGCATCCTGGCAAACCTCTGCCAGATTGTACCACACCTGGTTAATAGTCAGCCTAGTAATATGTTACTTAAGGGACGACGTGGGTGGGCTGTGTTGTCACTGTGACAGTCACAGGGTTACTTTTTAAACGGTCTTAAATTAGTTTGATCAACCACTTGAGAAACCACATGTCTGATTTTTGGTGGATGTGAATACAGCCAGTCACGTCCTGAGAGCTTGTCTGGGATTCAGAGTTACAGTTAGTTACTGCCGGAGACTTCAGGATGAATTTCTTTTTGGTTTTCTGGCCGCGTCACCTGGCGTCTTAGTTCCCCAACTAGGAATCACACGTGTGCCTCCGGCATTGGAAGCGCGGAGTCTTAAACACTGGACCACCAGAAAAGCCCTCAGGATGGATTTCTTAGAACATCCTTTTTCAGCTAGAAGAGCCCCTAGAATACTCTGCAGCCATCTGGAGTTGAATTTCCTGCCCCCGTGATCTTTGACTCGCTCTTGAAGGGAGGTCTTTGGGATCAGATGTTGCTGAGCCAAGGTGCTTGGGAGCTTCGCGATGTGCTAGAAATACTCAGCATGCTCTCTCCGCCTGCTCTGTTTCTGTCTTCCTGTTAGCGCTCCCTTGCTGCTCATTCTCTAGGTGCTTCGTCTCCTTTTAGTCAGAACTTCGTGGTGGCTCAGGTGGTAAAGAGTCTACCTGCAGTGCGGGAGACCCGGGTTCCATCCCTGGGTTAGAAAGATCCCGTGGAGAAGGAAATGGCAACCCACTCCAGCATCCTTGCCTGGAAAATCCCATAGGCAGAGGGGCCTGGCAGGCTGAAGTTCATGGGGTCGCAGAGAGTTGGACGCGACTTCAGTTTCCAGAGAACAACTTTTCCCCTTTCCAGTCTCAGTTAAGAGGTTTTCTTTTATATCCTGTCATTTCCCAAGTGTGGTCCTCCCTTCATGTTCCTTACTGTGCTCCTTCGTCTGACCTAGAAGGGGGTTTAGTACGGCACTATGCACTAGCATATTCTCATACTGTTTTTATCTGAATTCATGGATTTGAGCTGGTTCTTCCTAAATATGAGAGAATCAAAATCATGACATTTTCTGTGCTGCGCTTTTAAATGGTTCTTTTCAAAGTACGTATCAGCTTTGGTTTGGACATCATGTGGTGTCGGGGGAGGCAGGGGCACTAATGGTAATATTTCTGTGTATGGCTAACAAGTTATTTCCTGTTGCATCCAGCAGGGAGTCTACTGGAAATAAGATGATCTTACTCCATCATAGTTTGAGAACCAATTACTTATAAATGTGTCCAAAACACTAATTAGTGCAAATATGGTATCTGAACCCATTTTGATGACCTGTTATCCTGTCCCTGAAACAAAATAGTAGTTGGCAGCCCAGACCTGTGGCAGGTGAGGGAGGGATGGGTGGAGAGCAGAGAATGGCCTGCAGTTTGTGGGGCAGAGTTAAAGCCTTCCATTGGAATGAACTTGAGTGTTTGGATGAAGTCTACCTGTGTTCTTTCCTGTTGTTTCCCTTGCTTGCCTCAGATAACCTCACTTGCAGTTTAAATTAATTTTGTATGTAGGTTCTCTGGGTGGGGGGGTGGCAGTTCCCCACTCTCACCCCATGCCCTTGACACTTTGCGGGGGGAGTCTTAATTCCCTGTCCAGGGATCAAACCCAGGCGCCCTGCATTGGAAGCACAGAGCCCAAACCACGGGAGAGCCAAGGTCGTCCCTAATGTTTTCTTTATAAAACTCTTCCTAATTTCTTATGGACACAGATGTTAATTTTGAATTACAATGTCAAATTTTTTAATAAAAATTTTTACCTAAGAAACCATTTTATTCTTGTTGAGTTAGAATTCTTTGCACCAAATATCATTAATTGTACCTATAACCTAGGTATCCAAGAACAAGACAGCTCACTTGCAAACTGTGTAAATTAGAGTTTGCTTTTGTATGCTTTTCTGTTATAGGTTAATGTGTAAGAAGTGAATACACCTGTGCTCCTTAGCTGGGACAGTCTGAAAGTGTTCATTTCCCCCACTTATTCCGTAGAGCATCATAAGGGTTGTATTCCATGACCGACGACTCCAGTATACAGAGCATCAGCAGCTTGAAGGCTGGAAGTGGAACCGCCCCGGAGACAGACTCCTCGACTTAGGTATGAGTGGCGCGGGGGAGCCCTGTTGGCGCACTAGCGCGGCACCAAGCCTGATCAGTGGGGCAGCGTTGATGCCAGCCGATTCTGCGGGGCTCGAGTAGCTTTACAGTTAAAAATGAAGTTGGGGGGTGGGGGGGGTGTGTGTGTGTGTGTGCTTAATGAAACGGAGCCAGAAATTTTACAAGTTTGAAATCATTTAGACCATTGTTGACTGGCATCAATCCCTCATTTTCTTAATAAAATGAAATAGAAACAAACCATGGTGGGAGAGAGTGTGATACACAGTAAGTGGGCTCTGAGGCTGAGGTGACTGACCGTGGAGGACATGGAAGGAAAAGGGGCGGTAGAGTTCCATTAGCACAGAATCCTCTTAGTTATAACCTTTTAATTGGTTTGTTCCTATGTCACTTCTTTTTAAAATGCAGATATTCCAATGTCCGTAGGAATAATTGACACAAGGACAAATCCAAGCCAGTTAAATGCAGTTGAATTTCTGTGGGATCCTGCAAAACGCACATCTGCTTTCATTCAGGTTTGGAGTTTCACATTATTACAAGCTTGCTAGCCTCTTCGTTCAGAAGGCCGTGGGTGAGACTGAATTCTTGGTACAGGATCTTATTTTCCTTAAATGCTTATTTGTACACTGTCTTGTAATGTCTTTTGTATACACAAACATAGTTAAATTGGAGTTAATCTACTAAATTCAACATGTATAGACATTAACATATAGAGACCATCTGATGTGTAAAGCATTATTTAAATACTACGTTTATCACTGGTAGTAACAATACAACTTCTTGTCAGAGTGCATTTCTCTGGAACAAAGCCTGTTTTTAAAGGAGATGATTGAAAAGTATAGTTTTAAGAAAAACTATACTATAAAACAGAGAAGGCAGTGGCAGCCCACTCCAGTCCTCCTGCCTGGAAAATCTCATGGACAGAGGAGCCTGGTGGGCTGCAGTCCGTGGAGTTGCTACGAGTCGGACACAACTGAGTGACTTCACTTTCACTTTTCACTTTCATGCATTGGAGGAGGAAACGGCAACCCACTCCAATGTTCTTGCCTGGAGAATCCCAGGGACGGGGGAGCCTGATGGGCTGCCATCTATGGGGTTGCACAGAGTCGGACATGACTGAAGCAACTTAGCAGCAGCAGCAGCAGCATACTATAAAAAGTATAGTCTAGCTTTGTTTAAAAATATTTTAACAGTGAAAATTTCAAACCGCCATAAAAGTAAGAGAAGATAATGAATTGTCTGTGTGCCTGTATCCTGGCTTCTACAGATACTATAATTTCCCCTTTAGTTTCTTAGTGGAATACTGTAAGGCAACCCTCGGGCATTTCATTTGACTTGTGAATGCTCGCTCAGTTTGTATCTCCTAAGATATTTTTGAAAAAACAAATATATAGTATTATTATATGTAAAATAAAATCAACCGTAATTCTAATATTCAGTATATTAAAATTTGTCAGTGGTGGAATTAAAATTTGCTGAGTAGGTGATCTTTATATAGAAAAGGAAGATTGCTTTTAATTGCTGACCAGCCTAAGTAGACTCTGGTTTGTGTGAACTTTAGAGAATCTTTAGTATTTTACATTTTGGGGTCCTCCAAGCATTGTCCCCCATCAGCTAATAGTCACTAGGGCCATGTTACTTGTTACTGTCTCATTGTTCATCTGACAGGCTATCTGGTTGTGTGGTGAATGAGAGGGATGTACGAGCTGGCCGTATATCTCAGTCTTACTGTAGAGATCAGTTTAACCTTGAGTTCTTCGAAGAGGAGATGTGTCGCCGTCAGAAATTACTAAAGTCTTGTTACTAACGCTGTGCGGTACCCTGGAGCTGTCCCCGAGGTGGCATAGGAAGAGGGGGCAGAAGTGGTGGGAAACGCGTCCACCCTCAGGAGCCTCGGATGGATGCCCGTGGAGCTAGGGATGAGCCTTGAGGACTGAAAATCCCAGGCAGAGTGCCACAGGCTGCTGACACAGGAGCGGCGGCGAGGTGGCCAGCTGGCTGGGTTTTGGGGTCCTGGCAGTAGAGGGCAGATCCTGGGGCTGTAAGTCCTGGCGTGAGGGTGCCTGAGGATCGGGCCCGTGCAGGCTCAGGACCACGGGTCTGGTCTGGGCCGGGGGTCGGGGACAGACTCAGGAGGCCCACTGCCCTGACGGTGCTCGTCGCCGGAGCCCGTCCCGCGTTAGAGGCGAGGCCTGGAGCGGGCAGGTCAGAAAGGCCCCGCCGGACCTGGGAGGGGAGAGTCCCAACACAGAGCTGGCTCACAGGTGGGAGTCTCTGTGAAAGGCTCTGGAGTTTCTCTGTGGCGGGACTCGTGAAAGGCAGCAGGGCTGCAGAGTGACAGTGGGCAGGACTTGGACCCGTCTCAGCTCGAGTCCTCTTCTAGGTCCACTGCATCAGCACCGAGTTCACGCCCCGGAAGCACGGAGGTGAGAAGGGAGTGCCTTTCAGGATCCAGGTTGACACCTTCAAGCAGAATGAAAATGGAGAATACACAGAGCACCTGCACTCAGCTAGCTGCCAAATCAAAGTTTTTAAGGTGAGGGCTGGAAAGCAGGCTTTGAGGAAGAGGGGCCTGGCGTTGCTTGCAGAAGGTCTGCGTCTGAGGCCTGATAGATGAAAAGGTCTGCTTTGTTTTCAAGCCAAAAGGTGCAGATAGGAAACAAAAAACAGACCGAGAGAAGATGGAGAAGAGAGCCGCGCACGAGAAGGAGAAGTACCAGCCGTCCTATGACACGACGGTCCTCACAGAGGTATGCGGGCGCCTCCGGCTCCAAGTAGGAGCCGGGCCGTGCCCCCCGGCACCGCCTCCGAGGAGGCGTTTCGGCCGCGAAGGGTCCGGGAAGATCGGGTGGTCAGTGGGCATGATGTTCTTGGTGAAGTCTGCGGGGAAAATACTCTCTTTAAATTGGGGGAGTTTAAGTGATTGGTTTCCTGGGTGGGGTCTGGATTGAAGATGCTGAAATCCCAGTCGGGTCTCGGAAGCAGACTTACTTTAAAATCCCCGAAGTTGGTTAGACGTTAAGCCGGGACCCAGAACGTCCGATGTTTGTCATGTCTGGGGTTTTGCATCTTCCTAAAACCTTGGAATCCTGCTGGTCGGACGTTTGTTAAATCGGATGGCGGAGACATAAACAGGGTATTAGATCTTTCTCTGTGTAACGAAAAGACATTGATCCCAATCTTTGGTGTTTGTCCAGATGAGGCTTGAGCCTATAATTGAAGATGCAGTTGAACATGAGCAGAAAAAGTCCAGCAAGCGGACTTTGCCAGCAGACTACGGTGATTCTCTGGCAAAGCGAGGCAGTGTAAGGGGCTTCTGCTTCTCTTTTCATTGTGCAAGAAACCTTGTGCAGTGTTAGATATAGGACCGACTCCCACAGAAACGTAAAGCCAAATTTGTTTTTTGATGTCCTTGTCCTGATTGAATTTGCTTTTGTTTAGACTTCCTGCTTTCTGTTGGTTCCTCACTGAGGACAATTTCCTAAATCTAACACTTTAAAACAAAGTTGACCATATTGGGTGGTTTCGGAGGGGGAAAAAAAATGGCACCCAGAACTGTGTCCGCTCCCTGCCTCCTCTCCCTCCCTCTCTCCTGTGCACACACACTCCCTTTATGAGCACTGACAGTGACTGAACGTTCTTTTAGTGAAATAGTTATTTCCGTGCAGTTAAAAAAGGGTTTGTTTTCTCACGTGTGCAAGTGATAAGAAAATGCCACGGGTGCTTAGGACTGGTGGCAGCAGCCCGAAAGTCGCGTCTGCAGTGTGCCACCCCTGCATGTGGCGCGAGAGTGTGTGTCTGCGCTCTGGAAAGCCTGTTCGGCAGCACTGGTTGGACTGTGTTAGCGTTTCCTCTTGGCACCTGCACTGTGACCTTGCGCTTCAGGGCAGCCTAGGGCACCTTGCTGCACTCAGCCCTGGTTTCCCATAGTGTGTAGTCCAGGGGGCCCTTGGTTGAATATGAACTTGCCCAGCTTAAGAAGAAAGAAAGTCTTTATTTCATATTTCATCAAACAGTTGACACAGGATTATCCTGTGGTATTAACTTAGCTCTATACCTGCAGTAAATGGAAACAGAAAACATTACTTTTTAAAAATAGCTGTTATCATATTTTTAATGGCTACTGTATTCATCACTGCAGAGTTTGTGCTATCCAGGTGCCGAAAATAGACTTTCACCCTTACACACACATGGGTAATTAACTGTAGCCTATGAAAGCCACAGGCACTATCACAGGATTATTATTTCTGAAGTAAAGCATTGAGTGAAAATATTTTAAATGCTTCTGCACATAGTAAAACTGAAAACGTCCTTCTCTGAGAGGTAAGGGGCCCCACACACGTTGCATTTTTTTAAGTGGGTTTTTGGATTCATACCACAGGTTGTATGGAATAGCTGTATACTCCCTTCCCTCAAACATCCACCCCTCCAGTTTTGTTTCTCTTCCCCTCATTTCCCAGCTGAAGACACAAATGGTTCTCAGTAAACTTTTTTGGGGGAAACCCTGGTAACTCAAATCACTTTCCCCCTCTTGTTGTAAACTAAAATGAATGGCTTCTGATTATAAATTAAATGTGCTATGCCCCAGAACGAATTTGTAGACAGTAGAACTGTTAAGAATTCATGATTCTTCAGTCTGAAGTATGCAAAGCGTCAGCAGATCAGTGAGCTCTCAGCAGATCAGCATGTCTTCCTGATGTGCATTGCTTGCTGCCCCAGACTGCATTTAGTTTGGTTTGGTTAAGACTAGGAGGTAGTTAGAGCTCTTCTTGGAAACCTGTTTGTTAAAAACAAGGTACAGATTAATTCCTTAGAAAAGAAAGTCTGCGGCATTTTGTATATTTCTTCGAGTGCCTACAAAAGCCGGCCAGCATTTCTTACAGTTCTCAGAGAGTGACAGTTGGCTTTCAGTAGGAAGATCCAGACTTACCTGCTGAAGCTGCAAGGTGCTGTGTGAGACAGTCCTGCATGAACAGAGGCCACACTAGGTTCCCGAGAGCCCAGCACAGCTGGGCCCTCCGCACCTCTGTTGGTCTCAGCATCTGAGCTGTGTTTCGTGGGCCTGGATTTGAGCTGTCAGGGCCTACAGTCTGCCAATGGGTCCTCGTTTTCTGTTCCTCCTGGGGAGGGACTTTGTTCATAGGGCACCAGAGGTGCCACCCTGTGGGTCCAGGTCGGTTATTGCTGAAACCTTGCTGAAGCAGTACCATTGCTTACTTGTAAAGCCAGGGAAGAATGACAAGGTAGAAGAAACACTGAAAATACTCCTTGGTGTGCTTGGACCCTCCAAGGTCGAGACTAAAAAAAACCTAGGAAAAATGCAGGTGGGAGAATCTTGATGTTTCATCTAGCCTCGCCGTTGAAGAACCTGTGAAATCTGTCTTTTCTAAAAGTAGAGGCCAGTTTGCATTGAGTGCTGGTTTTCCAGTGTTCAGTGAATCGAGTCTCTTAATTATTGGGCAAGTTTCAGATGTCAGTTAACAGCCCTACTTTCCTGTGCTAGAAGAATCTAGATACGTGAAAGTGAAATGAGCATGTTGATGGAATTACAGTAAATCTGGGGTCTTTGCTGTACTTACTGCCTGCCATGCTTGGAGCTGCTGATGGCTTCGTTTCCTCGGTTATATACCTGGCAGTAAGGACCAAAGCGGATCTGGGGAGACTCGCTAGGAGAAGGTCAGAGCTGCTTAGACGTGCGTGTTCTGCTGTGTTGCTGGAGTCTGCCCTGGGGAGGATGGTGTAGCAGGAAGACCTGCCGCGCAGTGAAGGTGGCCGTGAGCATTGGGCGCCAGCGAGTCAGGAGGCCTGCCAGGCGGCTCACGGGGCCTTGCGCTCCTTATTCTGTAGGTGCTGAGGAGGTCCCACCTGGTAAGCTGGAAAGAACAAAGGCCCTAGTTTGCAAAGAGCGGGCATTGTGCAAATGCCATGTACAGTGAAATTGGTATGACATGCCAGCGGTTTAGCATGGCATTGCAGCCGGCTTAGATGTCATTTACCTGTCAAGTTGATGACAGTTGAAACATCAAGTCTGCAGTCCTGTTCCCTGTTTCTGAAGGGCTGCCTAATGGGTAGTTGTGAAGAACGTTAAGATTCTGGGACTTCGGTTTGTTTTCACCCATGTTACTGATGGGTGTCAGACATGCTCTGAGCTCCTGTAACCTTTGGGGAGACTTGGTTTCTGTCCTCAAGAGCCCTTCAGACTAGTGGTCTTGACTTCACACAAAAGAACTCTGAGAAAGAGTATAATTCCCTTGCACATTTTAAGATTGACATCTGAAAGTTTTCATCGTAAATTTAAATAGTTGCAAAGGAAATCGTTTTCTGACCTAGTGAATATTTGTATGTATGACTTAAGGTGAAGCCAGCACATTACCCTCTAAGTTTGAAAGCTTGGTGGCTCAAGTGGTAGAGAATCTGCCTGCAGTGCAGGAGACCCAGGTTTGATCCCTGGGTCAGCAAGATCCCCTGGAGGTGGGCATAAAAACCCATTCCAGTATACTGCCTGGAGAATTCCATGGTCAGAAGAGCCTGGTGGGCTACAGTCCATGGGGTTGCAAAGAGTCAGACATGACTGAGTGACTAACACTTTCACACTTAACTTCTTGATCTCATGTTTTCTCTTTCATTCCCGTTAAATAATTTTGTCCAAATAGGACATACTTTCATGCCTGAAAAACTTTTAAAAATCACCCTAACTACTTTTTTTTTTTTACCACAAACTTAATATAAGTTGAAATTTCATTTTTAAAATTTCCTGTGACTATATAAAGCTTAAGTCAGTTGAGGAATTTAAAGCTTCTTTATTTGTACCAATTTATCAAAACAAAAAGTCATATACATTTTGATGAATAATTGCTAAGTATAAAAATAGAATTGTTATTGGAAATACATTTTGAATGATGAGGATAGAATTTATTATGAATTTTGTGTGGCTAAGAGAAGCTTTGTTTAGATACATTTGTCTTTTTAGCAGTGTGTCATTCAGGCCCTGGAACTCCTTCTGAGATACCTGCCAAAAATTCCAGTGATCTCTTTTTTGTATGATCTGATGGATCCATCTCAGTGTCTGTTAGCTGACAAGGTGTCTTCCTGAATTATTATGAAAGCAAAAAGTTGAAAACCCCTTGACACGTAGAATTTTTTTTGGAGTCGTGCTTCCTCAGTATCCATCCCAGTGTCTTTGAATGGTCTTTCACCCAGTTTTTGCAGTCTCGTAGCCTGCAGCCATGGCGCGAGAGGAGGCCTTTTCGTGTTAGTTGGGAGGAGGTGACGATGACCGTGGACCCTGGAAACCGGGGTGCAGTCAGGCTTGGAAAGAACACCGTGGCGTTGGAGGGAGCCCCTCCGTCCTCAGCGGGCGTGGCCTCCCCGGCCTGCGCAGCTTGGCTTGGCTTCAGCTTTGCCAGTGCGCCTGTGTGGTTAACGTGTCTCCGGATCTTTGGCTCTGTTTGGTCAGAATTGTGAAAAACACTGGAGTCCACTCTGCCCCTTCTAGACGATGTGGACACATAGACATAGCTGGATGGCTGCGGGTCCATGCAGTGCCCTCTGCGGGTCTGGTGTTGTGACCCGGGGCCTGTCTCATCTTACTCGGGGATGGCGTCCACCGAGAGCGAGGAAGTGCCCGGTGCCAGGGCGCCTGCTCCTGGGGGAGGCGGGTGAGAGCCGCACCCGGTGGGACAGCCACATCCCGTCAGCACACAGTGCTGGGTGGTGCTTCCGAGCCCTTGCTTGCCTCTGCTGTCGTTCAGACCTCGATAGGTACCTCCTGGGGAGTGGATGAAGAGAAGGTCAATGTTCTCGAGATCACAATGTAGCGATACTTAAGCGCACATCTGAAACGCCTTTAGGAAAGTTGGCTGCTGTCCTCAGTCACCTCAGGGCCTGTCTGAGAGTAGTTAGGGTCTAGATGCTACAGCAGGTAACATTTTCACTGACACACATACACGCACGCACACACGTGCGCACACACGCACACACGCATGAGGATAGAATTTATTATGAATTTTGTGTGGCTAAGAGAAGCTTTGTTTAGATACATTTGTCTTTTTAGCAGTGTGTCATTCAGGCCCTGGAACTCCTTCTGAGATACCTGCCAAAAATTCCAGTGATCTCTTTTTTGTATGATCTGATGGATCCATCTCAGTGTCTGTTAGCTGACAAGGTGTCTTCCTGAATTATTATGAAAGCAAAAAGTTGAAAACCCCTTGACACGTAGAATTTTTTTTGGAGTCGTGCTTCCTCAGTATCCATCCCAGTGTCTTTGAATGGTCTTTCACCCAGTTTTTGCAGTCTCGTAGCCTGCAGCCATGGCGCGAGAGGAGGCCTTTTCGTGTTAGTTGGGAGGAGGTGACGATGACCGTGGACCCTGGAAACCGGGGTGCAGTCAGGCTTGGAAAGAACACCGTGGCGTTGGAGGGAGCCCCTCCGTCCTCAGCGGGCGTGGCCTCCCCGGCCTGCGCAGCTTGGCTTGGCTTCAGCTTTGCCAGTGCGCCTGTGTGGTTAACGTGTCTCCGGATCTTTGGCTCTGTTTGGTCAGAATTGTGAAAAACACTGGAGTCCACTCTGCCCCTTCTAGACGATGTGGACACATAGACATAGCTGGATGGCTGCGGGTCCATGCAGTGCCCTCTGCGGGTCTGGTGTTGTGACCCGGGGCCTGTCTCATCTTACTCGGGGATGGCGTCCACCGAGAGCGAGGAAGTGCCCGGTGCCAGGGCGCCTGCTCCTGGGGGAGGCGGGTGAGAGCCGCACCCGGTGGGACAGCCACATCCCGTCAGCACACAGTGCTGGGTGGTGCTTCCGAGCCCTTGCTTGCCTCTGCTGTCGTTCAGACCTCGATAGCTACCTCCTGGGGAGTGGATGAAGAGAAGGTCAATGTTCTCGAGATCACAATGTAGCGATACTTAAGCGCACATCTGAAACGCCTTTAGGAAAGTTGGCTGCTGTCCTCAGTCACCTCAGGGCCTGTCTGAGAGTAGTTAGGGTCTAGATGCTACAGCAGGTAACATTTTCACTGACACACATACACGCACGCACACACGTGCGCACACACGCACACACGCACACACGTGCGCACACACGCAGTCAGTCTGATGTGTTTCTGTGAGGTTGCTTGATGAATGTCAGGTGTCTTGTGTTTCATGATCTTGCATTTGGCCAGAGTAGAGAGTGAATACAAGAATATCTGTGCCACATCCTGGAGAAGCGAATCGTTCATGTATCTTTGTTTCTATCTGCAGTGCTCTCCGTGGCCCGATACCCCCACAGCCTACGTGAACAACAGCCCAGCCGCAGCGCCCACCTTCACGTCCCCGCCGCCGAGCGCCTGCAGCGTCCCGGACAGGTAGCGGTGTGCGTGACGTGCGCCGGGGCCCCGGGCGGCCTCACTCCTTTAGCCCCTCTCTTAAGCCACGGTGGCCTTTGGGTGTGTGTCTGGGGTACATGGAAATGAGAAACAGTCTGCTGCTGAGCAAAATCGTCTTTTCGTCACCTTCCAGCTTTTCCCTTCCTAGCCCTCGTGCCTCACACACTCAAAGCTGTGGGACTCTGAAAAGGGTGTGCTTTCAAGATATCTTCTTTGTGAGATAAAAACAACATTGATGAGGTTCATGGGTAGAGAGAAGACTGAGTTGTTAAGGGGAAACTGACTTGAATAGGTTGCGGTTGTGTTTATGATAAGGTACACTGGTCTTTGATGCTCACTATGGCAAACAAGGATTATTTTCTGCCCTGTTTCTTGCCTCTCCCAAAGACACTAATTTAAAAAAAAATTAAGTCTTTAAACTTAAGAGGAGAAGACTTCCCACTTGTAAAGGCTTGCTCTGGTGTCAGAAGTGGGCACGGTGGGCTTTGTCTGTCCTCTCTTCGGGCCTGTCCGCAGCAGCACCTGGTGAGTAGCTGGATCAGAGGGCCCTCACTCTCAGGACGCTTCTTACTGGGAAGGAATACAACATTCATAATAGAGCTGAAACCGTAGAGGGGCGAATCCCCGGTCAGCCCAGCGGGGGAGCTCGGCGCTCGTGCCGCAGCCCAGGCTCAGTCCTGCCTCACGGGCCACATGGTGCAGCCGGAAGAGGACCCACTCTCATTTTTACACTCCACGCTGACAGGGCTGGACTCAGCTCGGGCTGCTGTAACGAAACACCACGGACTGAGTGGCTTATAAACGACAGGAGGTCACGCCTCGTGGTCTGAAGGCTGCACGCCCGGTTTCAGGGGCCTGCAGGATGGTTCTGGCGAGCAGTGCCTCCCGGGCTGTGGGCTGCGAGCCCGCGTGTTCCCGTGCTAGCGAGCAGAGTGGAGGAGGCGCACTCCCACCCCCACTCACCAGGTCTCCGAGCCCTCTCCTGGGGCTCCACCCTCACGGCTCCACCCACTGCTCATGTCCCAAAGGGCCCTCCTCTTAATAAACCATCCATCATGCTGCAGGTAGGGTGGTTTTTTGAAGGAACATGAACATTTAGTCTAACAGGGTCTGGTGAGAAAGAGAGAGGGGGGAAAAAAGGGTTTTTCCTGAGGAGATGGATGGATAAGAGGCCAGTTGTCTCCGTGTAGGTTACTGTGCTTCAGGAGGAGGAGGTCACTCCTCCTGGACTTGGGACCAGCTTGTTTCCACAGAGGGCACTGAACAGTCTTAGAAAGCTAAGAGGGGAGCGGTGAGATCACGCACACGCCAGCCCACCACATCTTTCCTGGGGCCCCGCTGTGGTCCCCGCACTGTGCGGGGTGCTGTGAGATGAGTGAAGCCCCATCCGGAGGAGCTCAGGCTCCGGTGGGCGGGGGACAGCGAACAGTCGGCATGATGGACCCGAGAAACTGGGGTGGGGGGCTGAGAAGGGACCCAGAAGGCAAGTGTACCCCCCACGCAGCCGCGCTCACTCCTCCTGGAAACACAGGATGGTGGCTCCCGCTGGCTCCTTTTGTTGTCTTGAATTTCACCCTCTTTAACGGTGGATAAATGGACTCATTAAAGGGATATTATTTTCTATTTTGGCTGAGGTTCGTTTAGATCATTTCTTATAGCACATTATTAAAGTAGACTCTCTTGCTATTTTCCACTGTTTACCTTACTTGATTCTCATATTTTTCCCCTAACTAACATGAGTGAGGGTCCTTCATTTTCCTGGCACCCCTGGCAGTGGAGCCCTTGTGTTTCATGAAACTTAACTTTCTTGCTGAACAGATGGAGAAGCTGCAAATGAAACCATCTTCTGGTGTCTTAATTCTTTTTTTTTTTTTTTTTTCGGCCACATTTTTGTGGTTTGTGAGATTTTAGTTCCCAAACCAGGAGTCAAACCATGGCGGTGAACACACGAAGTCCTAACGACTAGGCCACCAGGAAACTCCCTTGTGTTTTGATCTTATCGTCATACTGACTCCCTGATCAGTTGTGCAGATACTCTTTTTGCATGTTTACGTTGCTCTGTCCCCCAGCACCCAGTAAAATCACCTAGTATCCTTTAATGTCTTAATTAAAAAATATAACAGTGATCCTTTTCTTCCTTCCTTCCTTATCCCCAGCAATTCATCTTCCCCAAATCATCAGGGAGATGGAATTCCACAGGCCTCTAATGAAGTAAGTGTCTTTACCCTAACCTCTCATGCATTCAGGGCCCTGCATCGTGAAGCCTCTGACGCAGATCTGAATCACTGTTCGGGTCACCAAATACTCACACCTCTGCTCTTTGTGGGTGTGTTAAACTTTAACCCTGTAGGATTTCTGTGTTGTGTTTAAATGTTCTTCTTTATAACATGCCAGGGACTTGGGTGGGTTTTTTTCTAATAGTTTTTTCTGTTCACGTTCATTTTCTTTATTAATAGCAACTTCAGCCTTCAGCCACGATCCAGGAAACACAGCAGTGGCTGCTCAAAAACAGATTCTCTTCCTACACAAGACTGTTCTCCAACTTTTTAGGTATGTTTGTGTTTGTGTACACGCACACATGCATTGTTTACTTGTTTCTGTACTACTATTAGCCCTAATTAAATGTTGGAGCAGAAGCTGTATATAGGATCATAAGAAGTTGCCCAAGCCTGTAGGGGGAGGCCCTGTGTCCCCCCAGCGTCCCCGGTGGTGGCGTCTTGCAGACCCTTAGCACAGTATCGAAACAGGACCTCGATGCTGTTTCAGCAGGTTTACGTGCCCTTGTTTTTATATAGGTATAAATGCTTATGCACAATTTTTTTCACTTTATAACTTTATGTAAAATAATTTTGGCTTTGCGTAAGTTGCAAAGATAACACAGATGTCCCAGTGCACCCTTTACTCAGCTCGTTACACAGCTGTAGTACGGTATCACAACCAGGAGGCTGGCATTGGTGCCGTGTGTGCACGGTGTCGTTGCCATTACATCTGTCGGCTCCACCGCTGGGGTCGGGTACAGAGTGTGGACACCGCCACAGGGGTCTCCCTAAGCACCCAGTCCCCCTCTCCCACCTTCGCTAACATCTGGCAACCATTAATACGTTTTCTGTCTCCATGATTTTGTCATTTTGAAGACGTTACATACATGGAATCATACAGTATGTTACCTTTTCTCTCAGCATCATGCCCTTACATCCATCCAAGATGTTGTATCAGTTGTTCCTCTCCGCTGCTGTGTAGCATTACGGGGTAGGGATGTACTCAGATGTGGATTTTCACAGACATAGGTTTTCTCTTGTCTAGTAAGCTAAGGGAGTATTTAGATGGACCGTGAGAAGGGACCAGGCGGTGCTGCTTCCGGGTGCTGTGGGAAGCCCGCCGGGAGGCACGGCAGTAGCCGGCAGGGCAGCGTTTCCTAGACAAGTGTAGCCCTGGGCCTTTTCCCTGCAGAACACTTAATGCCGTGGCCCGGCCCGGCTGCTCCTGGGCCACAGTGCAGTGGCGGCTGGCTCTCCCAGCCTTTTAAGAGAGCAGCGCGTGCACACCCAGCTGCCCAGAGCAAAGCTTGCTCTCCCACAGGGCATGGCTCCTGTCTCGCCAGCCCCCTGCTGCTGGGCCTGCGCCTCGACCAGCCATTCCTCACAGCTCTGTCTCTTTAAAATGGAAGTGCTGGGTTTCTTCTCACTTGCTATCCGAGAGCTACACTTTCATGATTTACCTATGGAAAAGCTGCACATTTCAGTGTGTGCTGGGGAGGAGCCCCGAACACTGGGTTCCCTGCCGAACACTGGGCGCCCTGCCGGTGGCGTCTGGTTCCTGTCCTGTGAGACGCACATGTTGAGGTTGCGTGAGTGGTGGTCAGTAGGGCTTGGCCTCCTGCCTTCTGCTTCCCCTGTGAGCTTCCCCACAGTCCAGAGGTGGGGGAGGCGGCTTCCTGCTCCGAGCCCGTCGGGCATTCAGCTGGACCGTGCCCGTCCAGCTCTGTGCGGGTGGCGGCTGTGCTCCCAGGTCGCTCCTCTCCACTCCTGTTGGCAGGAGGCCCTGGCAGGGGCGACAGCACCTGGCTGTGCCCCCCGACGCCAGAGACAGTCCCTTCGGCGCTCGTGCCTCACGGGAGACATGCTTCTCTGGTCTCTCTTTCACAAACTAGAAAATTACGAGACTCTAACATTCAAGCCCTCAAAAGTAGATAACTCCATTATGTTGTTACATATGTGAGTGGATATTTATCATATGGAAGTCATGCTTTATTTAATCTCAAGGGCATCTTAGTTTCCCCAATAAACTACATCTTGAGCATCAATAAAGGGGGAAAACAAAAGGTTGTGTGACACACTCAGACATTAAACAGAGTCTGCAGAGCCCCTGCGGCACTCGACCAGCTCCAGAGCTGGATGCCCAGCCTTTGTGAGTCTCATTCTGCCACTCCCCCCACCTCCCTTTTCTGTTCTGCTTTAAAGCAAATCCTGGGCACCATGCCATCCATGTACATGCCAAATATTTACAGAGGAAATCTTCAGTGTGATATGCAGCTCTCTGCCGTGCTTTTGTATTAAACTGGCTACTGTGGCAGCGTCGTTATTGTTGGACTGTATGTAGCAGGTTACAGGATACAGAGGCCTAATCCCAGCTCTGCTGACAACCTGGTTGCCTTTGCGCAGGTCTGGCTTCCATTTCTTCCTTTTGTAAATTAAAGATTGGCCTGGGTCATCTCACAGTGAACTGTCGGGTCAAGATCATGTTAATCCTGGCAAGCACCACTCGGCCAGAGTAGGCCGCACCGCAGTCCTGCGCTGGGAAGAGTCCGTCCCGTCAGCCGGGCTTGTCACTGATTAACCAGCCTCTGGGCCTCCGAGCTCCTTGACACAGGATGTGAGAGCCAGCAGCATCCTGTGTCTGAAGGACAGGCGTGTGTGTGTCTGTGTCTGTTGTTCATGCGGACATGCACACAGAGCCACGATGGTTTTGAAGGACGGTGAACTAAAGAAGGATGCCGCCCAGCAGCCTGTCCTGCTGGCTCTTCCCCAGTTCCTGGAGAAGATTCTCTTTTTGCTCTTCTCCAGGTGCCGACTTGTTAAAACTGACCAAGGAGGACCTAGTACAAATCTGTGGTGCCGCCGACGGGATCCGGCTCTATAATTGCCTGAAGTCAAGGTAAAACACGGAGTTTAAAAGGGGCTGTTCTGCTTGAAATGAGGATGTGCCCTTGCTCATGCGGGGCTGTGGGCAGCTGGGCCACGCTGGGCCATGTGCGCCTTCAGGCCGGCCCAGAGGTGGCGCAGGCCCTGAGGGCAGAGGGGACTCGGGACTAGGAATGGGGCCTGCACGACTGGGTTTGCTGCCAAGACAAGACTTCTTGTTTCCGTCAACTCTATGGAATCTGTGGTTTTCAAGGTCATGTGACCCTACTGAACAGTTGTTAGAAACGTACACTGTGTTGGCGTTCAAGATCAATTCACTGTCGTTGCTATTTGCAGACTTGTGGTGTGAGAATTGCATTAAACTGATTTTTACTGATGTTAAACTGCTGACATGTTGAAACTTAAATTCACCAGCATCTGACTGACCATCTCAATGGTTTAGAGTCTGGATCATCAGATTAGACCACCTGTGCTAACCTGTGATAGTTGGGGTGAGGCGTGTGTCTTTATATTCTTACCGTAAATTGTTTGGTATAATGGAGTCGCCTTGTCAAGTTCTCCTGAGGAACTAGCCCCTAGCGCCTCCCCGGCTCACGAGCGCCGTCTTCTGGTTGCAGGTCGGTGCGGCCCCGCCTGACCCTCTACGTCTGCCGCGAGCAGCCCGCGCCGCAGGGGCAGCAGCCGGCGGCGGGCGGGGGCGACAGCGGCAGCGCCGCGCCCTTCGGTGGGTATGGTCGGCGGGTATTGGCGGGGGGTATGGTTGGCGGGTATTGGCCGGGGTACACTCTGCTTCCTGTCACGGCCCTGCGGAGTGGGTGGGGGCCGCCTGGTGCAGGCCGCCGCTGAGAGGCAGCACCCTTTTGCGCTGTTCTGATGAAGTTCCATGAACGCGCGCAGGCAGAGCGTGGCAAGCCCTGCCCCAGAGCTCCTGATCGCTGTTTGGCGTTCACCAGTAGCTGAGCGGGACCTGGGCGGCCCGGCTCCCTGCAGGTGTGCTGTCCGGTGGGGCCCAGGGCTTCCCTGGAGCCAGCAGCCCCCTGGGCCTGGGGGCCGCTTCCGTAGCTTCTCTTGCACTGTCTTTCACACTGTTCTGAATCCTTTGGGGGACACGTAGCTTTTATTCTTTAAGATAAATTTCCAGTAGTAGGTTTACTGAATCAAAAACCGTGACCTCTTTGGAGTTCTTTTTATATATTGCTAGAAACACTATTTTTGAAAACAACTTTCTTTTGCTGTAATTTATATATCATAATATCCTTCCACTGCAAGCATACAGTTCCAGTGTAGTATATCCAATCTGCAGCCATTGCCCTCATCCAGTTTTAGTCTCATTGCTCCACAATGATCCTCCGTGCCCGTCTGTACTCTATTCCTGTTTGTGTTTAATAAAAATTACAAGTTTTGTACAGAGGTTAATTATATATGTACACATAAATAATGTATTATATTTAAATGGGTAGTAAGGGGGAACTACTCACCTTTTTTGTATCTTATTTCTTTAGTACTTTGAAAGGTGTGACCTTCCCATAGATCAGGTGGAAAACAGATCAAATATGACTGCTAAAATGCTGTTTGTATTTTTTATTTCAGTTTATCATGCAATCTACTTGGAAGAAATGGTTGCCTCAGAAGTTGCTCGAAAACTTGCGCTGGTGTTTAATATTCCTTTCCACCAGATTAACCAGGTTTACAGACAGGGTCCCACTGGCATTCACATTCTCATCAGTGATCAGGTAACTGGCGTGCCCTTTCCTCCTTCACACTGGGGTTTGCTTTTGTATGTATTGCTGAAGAGCTGTAGGAAAACTCAGTGGCCTTTTGCCAGCACTCAGGAGTCAGAGTTGGGAATCAAAATTGGGAGGAATTTATAACCAAGAGTTGAGGTGTCCTGGGTGGCAGAAGGAATGCAGATTAAGAACCACGGCTCAGCTCCCACCAGTTTTGAACTCAGACACCGGTCACTGGAGACTCCAGGTTCCTGGGGCTTTGGCCCTTTTTATGTAGAAGTGAGGTATCTGAACGGGTTTTCCTTTGTTTTCCTATCTGATGACTGGTTTTAAGCAGCAGGGTAGGAGGGCAGTTCTCCCCGTCCATGGTCCATGTTCCGAGAGAAGCAAGCAGTGAAGCGCAGCTTTTTGTCAGTGTCTCTGTCCGAGAGCCCGGTGGGGACTGCCCCCTGTGGACCCACGGGTGACGGGCCAGAGTGCGGGGAGCCCCGTGAGTACGAGGTCAGCACGGGGCAGGCTGTACACCAGGTGTCGGCCCGTGACCGCACACAGCCTTCGTGAAGTGCTCTCTTGACTTGTGCAGCCATATATGTGTTTTTGTTCTTTTTTCTTTCACAAATTTTAATCTTTCCAATCAGTAAGACAGTTGGATATTAATTATACATCTGCTTTATCCTTCTAGATGGTTCAGAACTTTCAAGATGAGAGTTGTTTTTTATTCTCCACAGTAAAAGGTACTTTGCATGTGTGTGTGTGTCTTGAAAGGCTAGAGTCACGAAAGATGGCGTGCCTGAAATCAGCAGTCATCTTGCGTCTGGCTTTGCAAATGCTGGTTTTACCAATCTTAAGTAAGTCAGCCACTATCTGGTGACAGAAACAGAAATTAGCAAATAAGAGGAGTCCATCCTTCTGGATGCCTGGAGAAAAATCCCAGTCCATTCAGCCAACATTTCACTGACCACCTCATGTCAGACACATGCTGTCAGCGCTGGAAAGGTCTTTCCCTGCTCTCGTGGGGAAAGCAACCAGAAAAGGTCAACAGATGCACACAAATTGCAAATACAGAGTTTAGCTGCCATGAAGGAAGCGGGAAGTGTGGTGCTTGTGGACACAGGCGTCTGGGCTGGGGGACACAAAGCTCTTAGGCCGTCTCTGAGGAGCAGCACCCAGGCAAGGCAAGGCCGTCGCAGAGGAAGGAGCTGGCTGCTCTGGAGGCCTGCGGCTGCCATGCAGGGCGAGGGCAAGCGGAGCAGGAGCCAGGTCCGGTAGGCAGTGAGTGGGGGGCTTAGATCTGAAATGTGCTGCAGTCAGTGATTTGTTTGTAAACAAACGAGTAATGTGAGTGGGTTTGTCTTTTCTTCCACTGTTGGAACTCTGTAGACAGACAGAAGGTGGGAGAGGTGGAGGCAGGAGGTGTCATCTAGGCCAGAGGTGAGGGGGTTTTGGACAGTGGCAGGGCCTGCCGAGCCCCACGTGAGAGGAGCAGCCGCGCAGGCGGTGGTCAGTGGAGGGGGAGGCGGTGTTGAGCGCGCTCCGATCCTCTTCCTTTGGGCTGCTGCGCGTGGGACAAACGGTCGCTGGGGGTGTCATCAGAGCAGTGGACAAGAAGGCAGCTGGAGCTGGCAAGGGTTCCCACCTCTGCCTAGCAAGCTCAGAAGGCTAAGTGAACATTATCACCCTAGTCTTAGTGGTGGAAGAACAGTCTCAGAACTATTTGTGTCAGTTGGTCATTTAATAGTAAAAAGTCTGGTTAATGGTAACAATGTGTCATAAAACTTTCAGAAGGAAAGGAGACTTGTGGACCATTTGTGTGTGGCATTTCTTAGTTTTTAAAATCAGTACTTTTTAATGTAAACAACTTGATTAAATATGTCACAGAATTTGAGACCCATTAAAAAATAAGTTTGCAAACAGTTGAGATTTCTTTTAGGACATGGCAATGTCGAGTTAATTATACCCGCTGGGGCTGGCAGGAGATACCTGGGTTTCAGATGTAAGTTAAGCCTTCAGCATGTCTTCGGTGATTCAAAGCCATAGAAATCCTTCAGGTTATGGAGGGAGAGAATGTGAAGAGCAGGCCCAGATGGGGCTCACGAGACTTCCAGTTAAAGGGTTAGTTAAAGGAGGGTTTCTTAAATGTCAAGTTAATATGAGAAGAGACCTTTAAGATCTAAATCCAGTCTTAGCAGGAAAGTTGCACCTCAAAGCGCAAGATGTCCTGTGTCAGTTTTTGCTGGCAAGTTACTCAAAGGAGTAGCCCCCCTTGAAGCAAGGGGCTGGAGTGAGGACTTCACCCTGCTGGACGAGTCTCAAGCCAGCAAGATACCTGCAGGGGCTGTTTAGACTGTGAACTGACCCACTGTTGTTTTCTTTACAAAGCCCTAAGACTAGCACCCTTGTCTGTTTTTCATTCTCAAAGCAAGTGTTTGGTCTGCAAAACTGACACCACCTGTAACAAAGGTAGTTCACAGAGCGTGGCTGTGGCGGCAGCGCCACCTAGTGCTCGGCATCACAGGATGGCCCTCCCATCTCAGTGTCTTTAGACGTTTGTCCTTATGAAAAATTTCATTTGTTCCTTGATGAATGCTTGCACTGCTTCTCGCCATCTTCTGAGAAACACTAGGCCAGCAGGCACAGCTAGTGATTACAAATCATTCCAGAAAAGGTGGGTATCGGCACCCAGTTTATCCGACAGTCTCTGCCGTGTGCTCAGACAAGCGGCAGAGGGAGCGTGTACATGCTGCTTTAGGGAGGGGGCTGGAGCAGGTTAATCAGCTTTTCATCTCTAGAATACTTAAAGACACGCTCAGCTGGGCTGGGAGGCTGGAGGGTGAGAGCAGGGTTTTTGTAGTGAAGGTGAAGTCGCTCAGTCGTGTCCGACTCTTTGCAACCCCATGGACTGTAACCTACCAGGCTTCTCCGTCCATGGGATTCTCCAGGCAAGAATACTGGAGTGGATTGCCATTTCCTTCTCCAGGGGATCTTCCCGACCCAGGGATCAAACCCGGGTCTCCCACATTGGAGGCAGACGCTTTAACCTCTGAGCCGCCAGGGAAGCCCTCTTTTGTAGTGAGTTAGGTTTTAAATTTATTTTTAATCAAAGGATACTTGCTTTACAATATTGGTTTCATTTCTGCCATACGTCAATATGAATTAGCTCAATTTAGTTTTGATTCTCCAGCCTAGTAAAAAAGAAGTGGAGCAGTCACGTCCCTTCCTTTTTCCGCAGCTGAAAATGGTGGTGGCGTCCACATCATTTTGAAGTGACGTCTTCTGTAGTCTGAACTCTATTCAGCACCAAATAAAAGTCACGCTTAAAAGTGTGTGAAGACTGAATCCAAGAAGTCTTGGGATTGGATTTTACCGTATGAAATGTTTCA
Organism: Cephalophus harveyi; assembly: GCA_006410635.1. Lineage (NCBI taxonomy): Eukaryota > Metazoa > Chordata > Mammalia > Artiodactyla > Bovidae > Cephalophus > Cephalophus harveyi. The sequence goes on from SJYT01071451.1 coordinate 217,251, forward strand.
TATTGAAAACATAGGATGACCTTCCTAATGAGCTGGACGAGAGGCACACCTGGCCCGGGTCCCCGCGGCGGCCCCGCTGGGAGAGAGCACGTGGGCCGCGCAGGTAGGCCGCCTGCCTCTCTGCCCGAGGCGCCAGCGCACACAGGTCCGGAGCAGCCTCTGCTGTCTTTTTACACTGTATGCGGTTTGGAGATGAATGTAGACGTACTGTGGGCATTGACATTTCTGGGCCAGGGTGGTGTCTGTGGCCTGGACCTTATGCTGACCTGGGCGGGGACGGGCCGCCGCGGACACGGGCTGACCGGTGGTCAGGGGAGAGGCGCGGCGCTTCTCGGAAAAATCATGTCTAAGGGTGTGCGTCTGCCGGGATCATGCCGGATCGGGGAGGATCCAAGCCAGGAAGACGGGCTTGAAGCAAACTGCATTATCAAGAGTACCTTGGTGAGAGGATCAGTGTAAATCCTAATAGGTACAAAGACTTTTGTGTTTTTGCTTTGTCACAGATTTATTGAAAACCTTTTTGCTTCTGCTTCCATTTTTAGCATTTGTTTCTGGTTTTCATTTTTGAATCCCAATGCCTTTTAAACTCATGTGGTTTTCTTTCTCCTTTTTCTATCTCCAACCACTTAGCAACTGCCTCCCCCCACCCCCTTCCTGTTAAACATTTTTAAAGCCCTGTCCCGGACATTGGAAATACACCTAAGCAGGAGAAAACAGCGTGATGGGTCGTAACTTGGTGTTAAGGGGTCATTATCAGGAGTTGAAATTATTCTCGGAACACTAGACATCACAAACACTATCTTGCACCATCAAAATTCTTACTTCTTGAGCTTTAGTACAATCATGGATAACATTCTGGTGATTATTTAGGAACTTTTATACACCACATAATAGCTTCTTTTTTCTATAAAAAGAGTGCCTCTTTCACAAAACCAAATGCTTGTCGGCCAGTATACTTTTCAAAGGGAATCACTGTTTTTGCAATTTTTTCTACTATCTTTCTCTCTTCCCTTCACCCAAAGCCTTCCCAAAATTCATCAGCAAGCATTTGAGGCCTGTGGTGTACTAGACACAGTTAGAAAAAACAAAACACTTCGATTGCATTTTAATTATACCACCTCTATCTACCCAGTGTCTTGGTTTTGAGTGTTTTATTTGATGCTTGAGTTTGAAATCTCTCCCCAAAGACAAAACTGCTCCAGTGGGTAAAAGCTTTGTATTTTGTTTTATTCATAAAGGGGGTTAATTGATATTAAAAAAAAAGTAGTCTTTAAATATTCCATCTTTGGCCTGAAAATATCCCTCACTTGTATAGACCCCAAGCTGGAGAGCTTTCCTTTCTGTCATTTCCCCTTTGCTTTCCTACGACCACATGTTTTCTGTACCAATCACTTGGGAAAGAAGTGAGCTTTCTCTTCATTGTTTTAGAGTTTTGCTTGTCTATTTAGCATTCCTTTTTGAGTCTCAAGATTTATGGAACAATAAATGTCATTTAATGCTGTGTGCTATTTTGAATTCATCAGGTTTTTACAAGTGGGGTTTAAAAAAAAGCTCGTCAAACTTGAAATTACACCAAGCAGCATTGAACGTTAGTCTGTCCCAGTGAAGCAGGTTGAATTATGGCACCAGCAAATTTGCTACTTTGTTTTTTTAATAGTAGGATGTACACATTTCAGTATAATAAATGTTTTCCGATTGTTTTTGCAAATGTGTGTCTCATTTAAAATCCAAGTTCCTGCCAGTGTCACTTCGTGTCATAGAATCAAGCAGTTCACTCTGTATGTTCTGAATGCACACCAGTCCAAATGGCGTTAGAAGAGCTGGTGAGGGTGTGTTTCCCTTTCAGTTTGTTGTTTTTCAAAGCAAATGCAGCTGAGGATGGGTCATCCAGTGATTGTTCCACGCTTACATTTTAAAGAGGAAGCAAACCTGATTTCCTTAACAGAGGTCCTGCTGTTTTGTAACTGCAGTCCTGTGTCATTCAGCCAGAGTCCAATAGCTTTGAGAGGTTGTATCCAAGCTCAAAAGAGATAATGTATAGAAGGTCCTGGTCGTTTAAATTTTTAAAACGGAAACTATACTCATAGCTTTCTGCAGCACCCATATTCCCCATACACAGTGATGTAAATGTATATTTAAATAACTGCTATGGTATACAAACAATTTTTAGATCAGGAAATACTAGAGTATATAATAAGGCTGCAAAATCACCAGGACTAATGCTTTTTCTGATAATCCTCTTAATTGATTTATCTATCTGCCTTCTCTCCCCAGAATGCAACTGAGGTCTTGTATTCTAAATGACTCTAAAACTTTCCACCTAATAGAACCCTAACTCTATTAGAACTATTGCTGGTCGTGGAAAATTTCTCTTTTGCTGTTTCTCTTCAGCTTCTCAGGAGCTCTGGGCTTTTAAGTCTGGTTGCTAAGAAGGGTTAGCACAGAGGTTCAGTGAAGGTCACAAGGCTGGCAGCACAGAGTGGAAACCAGATCACCTTATCAGATTTCAGATAACATTAGAATGCCTGAGTTTAGAAAATGGTTTTGGTCAGATATGTCGGCCACAAGATAATAGCAATAAAACCCTCTGACGTAAGCACTGCAATGGTTTGTTCATTTTATATTAAGTCTCAAAGGTGCCAATACTTTACTGAGCCGAGTTTTAAGTGTGTAAAATTTTTGAATAGTTCTGGTGTAACTTGATTTCTAAGACTTAAAATAAACTTGGAAAAAAATCACACCCATTCTACATGCATCCATTATTTTTAATTGGTTGTAGTATAGGTAACTTGAGCCCTAAATTCTTTTTCTTTAAGGCCCCCCCAAATTCTGTGAGGGATGACAGGATTCGCTCATTTTGTGCTGTTGCCTGCCCCAGAGCTCACGACCTGTCATCAGGCGGCACAGAGTCTGAGCTGCTTCCGTTCCATTTCTGGTCCCCAAGAGGACCTAGGGCGAGTTGACAGAAAGGTGGAGACCCTGCTCCACCCTTTCTAGAGTCCTCATTCTTTGGTGTCTCATGGAAGCCTATTACCTTGCCTTCCAAGTACGTCTCCAAATAGAAAACTGTCAGGCATTGTGAATTTGCAATATAGTTACTTCAATAAAGTTGCTACTTTAACCTTCAAAGTGGAGAAGTCCTGCTAATCAAAATGGACTCGTGAATAAAAGGAGGTCATTGGCTTAAGTATCAGGTAGAAAATCAACAGCTTATTTTTCTGCTCAATTTGTGCTAACTCTGATGGTCTGTTGAGGAATGCTGGCAAAGCCGAGGGTGGGAATTTCGTACCTAGGGCAGCGCCACCTCTTGAGATCCAGGTTTCCTGTGCGGTCCTGGCTGCACCAAGACCACCCCTGCTCTTTGTTAGCTGACACGAGGCTTTGAACTGATTGCATCACAGCAGAACAAAGGTAAAAACTATCACCAGAAGTACCACAGTCCCTGCACAAGTCTTTTTTACCTGTAAGCGCCTTTCTCACCGGAGAATCAACAGAGCTGGGTGACGGCGGAGAGCGGCACACCGAGTGCTCCGGGCAGGCCCCGCGGCCGCGGCCGCCGTCAGAGGATGACGCAGCACCTGCAGAGCCGCGGCCCGCCGCCTCCCGCCGCCGTGGGCGGGGTGACGGGGGCGAAGTAGGCGTGGACTCGGACGTGAGGGAGCTGCGCCTGAAAGCGACGGAGGAGCACCGCCTTCAGACCTGCGGGCGGGAGGGCAGCTCCCGCGCGATCCCAGGAAAGCCCAAGGCAAGAGGCGGTCCCCGTCCCCGTGTGCAACCCAAGTGGTGACGGGTAGCGCCGAGGCCTGCTCGGGTTGCAGAGCTGCCTGAGCTTCTAAGCATATTCAAGGGCAAGGGCAGCGCAGCTGGGCCACGCGGGAAGGGACGCCGCCGCTAGGAAGGCGCTCTACCTGGAAATTAGCAAAGGTCAAGCCTACTGATAACGCCTTCAGTTCTTTTGCCCAGACCCATTCTAGAAGCGGAATCTCCCAGGACGGACGCTAAAGAGGAGGTTTTAAACAAGTCTAGGGACTTCCCTGCTGGCTCAGACGGTAAAACCATCTGCCCGCAATGCGGGAGACCTGGGTTCAGTCCCTGGGCTGGGAAGATCCCCTGGAGAAGGAAATGGCAACCCGTTCCAGTATTCAGAAGTCTAAGGAGGTAGCTGGCGTAACTCGGCCCCAGGCAGAACGGAGGAACCGGAGGCTGGCTCTCCGCGCCTGCTGTCGCCTGAGCAGCTCCGCCGGCGAGGCGGCTGCCCGCTTACCCGCATGCGCTTGATGCCGGCTCGGGTGACCTGCTGGCAGTCGTAGAGCTCCAGGCGCTCCAGGCCGCGGCAGTGCTCCAGGTGCTCCAGGGCCACGTCGGTGATGAGCAGGCAGTTGTCCAGCTCCAGCACCCGCAGCCTCTCGTGGCCACAGGGGCTGTTGCTCAGGTGCAGGATGCCGTCGTCCGTGATGAGCTCGCAGTGGGACAGGCTCTGGAAGGAGGGGAGGCGCCGTGTCTGCAGGAACCACCGTTTCGGAGGAGGGAGACTGGGCCTGGGGGCAGCGGCCTCTCTCTCATCGTCCCCCCGGGGGTAGGGATGGAACCGACACTGCAGGGGACGGGCCGCCCGAGAGGACCCTGAACTCACCTCTTCCCGCAAACAGCGAGTCTACAGCTACACAGGGACCAGCTGCCTCCGGAAAAAAACACAAGAACCAGCTGGCCAACTTCTCCACGCTGGGCAGAGAGGAGCCGGTGCAAGTGGGCAGGGGAGGCCACGCCTGTCATGAACCCCACCCCTGAGACCAGAGACGCCCGTCAGGAGGGAACTCTAAACCTGGCGTTTCTCACTGAACCCCACGTGGGGCATCAGCGTGTCCAGAGGCAGGTTTCACAGCTCCCTGGTGCCCCAGTCTTTGTATATGGGACGCTCCTTGCTCACCTGACCCTGATGGCTGAAGGGGGCTTGTATTCCCGGGTCTCATGGACTTTTAACGTGAGAGGAGATTCTTGGCAGACTACCACCCCCAGGCACTGTACAGGCAGCAGGCTGAAACACCCCATCTTTCTGGCAAGAGGCCTGTGTGCTTGCCCGGGAGCTGATGGGGCAGCCTTCAGGTCAGGTGCCGTCACGAGGCCCCCAGATGTACTCCCAGTCAAGACAGGCAGATGTGCTCGCCCTCTGCTGGGCCGCCAGAGAGGAGTTCACGCCCTCCTCTGGAAAAGTACCAGCGGCCACCGAGCTGAAGAACAGCCCTGAACTGAAAAACACAGCAGAGGGTTTCCAGAGCAGACTGGATGAAGCAGATAAAAGGACCGGTGACTTGAAAAACTGGTAGTGAAAATCACCCAATCAGAGCAGCAGAAAGGAAAAAAATAAAGACAGACTAACGGACTTACAGGACAGCATCAAGTGGACTAACATTCTAAGGGATTATAATCAAAATGTGAAAAGTTAAAGAATCTTAAAAGCAGCAAGAGAAAAACAACTTGTTATGTGCAAGGGAATTCCCATAAGACTATCAGCAGATTTTTCCAGAGAAATTTTGCAGGCAGGCCTGAATGGAGGGGCACAATACAAGTGCGGAAAGAAAAGGGTAAAAAATTCCAACCAAGAATACCAGCAAGGTTATCATTTGGAATTGGAGGAGAGGGGGGGTTTCCCTGGTGGTCCACTGACTAGGACTCGGCTTTCACTGCCAGGGCCCAGGTTCCATCCCTGTTGGGGAACTAAGATACTCGGAGCCACACAGCGCAGCACACGCCACACACACGAGCCACCTTACAAGAAGTGTTAAAGGGACCCTGTTAAGCTAAAAAGGGCACTAATTATAACAACATATATGAAAGCATAAATCTCACTGGTAAAGGCTATAATAAATCAGGGTGAAAGCTAAAACATTGTAGTATCCACAAAGTAACACAGCATTTATTGGTTAGAATTGTTTATTCTTTAATAGCTAAAATTTTTGGACAGCTTTTAGAAGCAAGGAGCTGCATTGATATTTTTTTAAAGCCCAAGAAACTCGCTCTGGTACTAAGTGGAAGCCAGCCCCTCAACGTCACTGAAACCCGCTGACGGCATGTCCTGCAGGCTGCGGACCGAAGGGCCAAGGAGGCCCCTTAACCTCTGCACAAACTTCCTGCGCTCCTCTGGGCTCTTTTGAATCTGGAGTGCCCTTGTTTGCATCAGTTTCCCTTTCAGACAGCCTTCTAGATTTAGGGTTTTTGAGAGCACAAGGCCTGTCCTCCCGAGGGTCACAGAGCAGTTCCTTGAGGGGAGGAGGGGGGTGTGTGCACACACTTGCCTCATTCATATGAACTGAACTGGACAGTCTGGCGGGGACTGAAGCGCAGCAGATCAGGTGTGAGCGCCGCCTGCTAGGGCTGGTCACTCCCCTCACTGCTTCCTGCTGCAGACCTTTAGTGAAAGATAACCACGTTCCACCATTCTGGGCCCTGCCTCCTCGCAGGGGCTGGGGGAGGGCCCCCTGGGGCGGCGGCAGAGCACCCTCAGCCCTTCCCCAGGGAGGCGGCCCCGGCTGCGAGTCCGCGCTGCGCTCACCCTTGACTCCACATGGGGGCCCAGAGGCTTGGCTACCAGGTCCGCCCTCAGAGTGGGGAAGGGCCCTGGAGTATCCCTCAGAGGGACCGGACACACCCTGCCCTGCAGTTTCTGGGTAGGGTAACGCCACCTCCCCTGTCACTCTCCAGGGCCTAGGGCAAGGTCTGGCGCAGGCGCCCCTCCCGCAAGACATGGTTGTAGCGAAATCTGGATGTCGGCTCACCTGTCTCCCTGCTCTTCTAATAATCCTCCATGCTTTTTTCTCGTTTTCTTTACTTGAGGCCCTTATTTGGGGTTTTCTTAGTGTCTCTTAAGTCCTCTTTCTGGGAGTTGCTTGTGTGAGTACAGGGAAAAACAGATTTCTGTCACTGGAACCCCCGCTGGGGACAGCAGTCTTTGAATAACATTTCCTGCTGGAGTGGACCCCACACTCCAGGAGCTGGGGAGCTGGTGGGAGTCCAAGACCAGGGTATCTCAGGGTCGGGGAAGGGCAGAGAGAGCCCCTGGGCAACTGAGGGGAAGGAGGTTAAACCAGAACAAAGCTGGGACTCCTAACCTTCCTCACACCTCGGAGACAAGGGTATCTCAGGGGCAAGGAGACAAGGGGTGGAGAAATCCCATCTGAGGAGCAGATTCTGTCAATTAGTAAACCAGATCACAACCAATTTGGGAGTGAAGACATGAGAAGTGCAAAATCGTCTGCAGATACAGTAGAGGGAAACCGTTTCGTGGAAAATCTGCAAACAGGCAGGTCCTGACTAGCTTTGAAACCTGACCCCAAACCCCAAGACAGTCCCAGAGCTGCCCAAAGCCTAGCACAGTGCCTGAGGGAGAAGAACCCAGGAGAAATGTGGAAATAAGAGGGACTGGGGGCAAGGGGGGAGAGTAACTCAGGCCAGATGGAGCTTTGATGATGCCATCAAACCCTGCTGACGAGCGAGATCAAGGTGGACAGAGGGAGCTGGCGTGAGGGCCTCCCAGGACAGTGGGCAGACCAGAGCCCAGGGACGCCTCACCATCTGGGCAGCTCTGCAAACGGCATGCTTCTGAAGCGCTCCGCGCCTCGGCTTCCTTGCTGGTAAAATGGGGTGTCCACGGTGCCCGCCGGGCAGGGCTGTTGGGATCGAGTCTGGGTATCTGGGGGAGCAGGCGGCCGAGCTCACACAGTGGCGGGAACACGCGTGCGAGGTCAGCGTGCCCGAGCGCAGCCTTCATCACTCATTCTGGGCCTTTCGGTATACTCGCTAATTCCCCCTCCTCAGAGATACATGACCTTTTCACTCTGACAGGTTGAATGTGAATTTGTGTAAGGACCTGGGTCCCTCTATTAGGTTCATTTCCAAAAATGAAAACAGTAACACGTAGATTCTCTACTTCCCAAGTCAGTCCAACTAACAAACCCCTGAAACCAAGGATGACGACACCCTTCCAGACAGGAGGGTCCTGCGGTGGTGGGGCAGGGTGGCAGGGCATCTTTCATCCCTGAGAGGTAAGTCCACCACCTAGAGCTGACTCACCAGGGCTTGCAGCTTGGGACAGTGAATGGAGAGCTGGGTGAGCGTGCGGTCGGTGATCTGCAGAGAAACACGCTGTGTCAGTGTGGCTTCCACAGCAGAGCTTACCACCTAACCCCGCTTCTCCTGAACGCAAGAACCAAACGGTGCAAAAGCGAATTAAAAACCCATGTCAAGCACACGCGGGCTGGGAGCTCCTCTCCTCACCAGCAACCGCCAATCTGCTTACTCCCCCGGCTGCGAAGCTGTTCTCGTCTTTACCCTGGAGCCCCAAGGGGGACAAGGCACAAAGCGGGAGTGGGCAAGGGAGCCCCAGGGTTCTTTCTGCAGTCACCTCATCACTCGGCATGCAAGCTTTTTTCTCCCAGAAGTTACGTGAAAATGAGGGTTTCTTTTTTTTTTTTTTTAAGTTTGGCAAAAGATGGTACTATCTTGAACTCAGCTCTGATGACTGAGAACAGCCCCGAGTGCACGCATGGCCCTGACGCCCGTGCTGGGGCAAGGAGGCTCCAGGGGCCAGCACCTCTGGCTACACCTGTCTGTCCGTGGCTGCGGGCCGCCCTGCAGGGCTGTCGGGTGCACTCACCAGGATGCATTCTTCAAGATCCATTTTCTCCAGGTCGTGGCAGTTCTGCAAGAGTTCACGAGAGTCCATGAGACATCCCCTGCTCCCAAAGGGACCCAGTGAGCCGGCGCATCTGAGCAGGCGCCCTCGGAATCACAGTCACGTGGAAGTGGGCACCGGGGGCGACCGCGTGTCTTCCTCTTGTCTACACCTTCTCGGGGGCTCGCGGGTCTCAGCGTGTAGATATAAGCCACGAGGGGTCTCTGGGAGGACACGGGGTGGGGCGCCCACCACCGGGTGGCTGGCGGGGGGTGCGACAGGAGGCAGAGTCGCAGCAGCCCCAGGAGGACAGCGGCTCTGGGCGGCAGGGGAGTGTAGAGGGGCAGAGGCCGAGCCCAGCCCAGCCGAGGGACGCTGCCCAGACGAGAGTCAGGGTCTGTGAGGAAGGGCTCCCCCGCAGGGAGGAGGCTGCTCGCACTGTGGCCCCGCCTGACCAAGTGAGACTGAGGGCCAGGCCCCCGCGCCTGGTGTAGGACCCCCCAGCCCCCAGCCCGAGGGAGGAGGCACAGAACGCGCCCTTAGCCCCACCAGGACTCTGTTCTACTTGAGGCCTGTCATTGCTGAAGGCCATTTTTTGCACACTCCGAGCTGCTCTGGAGGGAGGTGGCAGAGAGGCTGGTTGGTTTGGTAACACCTGTCTTACCCGAGCTAGAAGCGTAAAGCCCGCGTCAGTCAGATGGGAACATCGGGCGGCCTCCAAGATCCTGGGGTGCGGAGTGTGGGGGAGACAAAGGAGCAGTGGGTTAACCACGCAAAGGGAGAGCCTGCTTTACAGTGCTGAGTTTATTCCACTCTTTGACACAGAACTGAGGCTTAGGGAGTCCCACCCCAACAGGGCAGTAAATACAGGGATCTTCCCACAATACCAGCACACGACTCCTTTCTTGACATTATTCCAGTATGTATTGACTTGTAAACAATTAAAATGAATTTTCACCGTCCCTCTGCTCGCATAGATCACTCACATGTCAAAGTAGTGACAGGACGAGGCCAAACGGGTGGGCACCTGAGTGATGCCCATCAGGAAATGCAGACTCAGGTTCCCCAGGGCTGGACAGCGTGATACCCTCCACACAGCCCTACAGGAGCCAGCTCACGCGCTGTCCCATCCCAGTCCATCTGACAGACGCCACCGACTCAACCGCCGCCGCCGCAGCCACCTTTCCACCGGCTGCCAGAAGCCCCCCGCCCGCCCCCCGCCTCAGCCTCAGGCCCTCAGGGTGCACTCACTGGAGTCTGGGGCAGTTCAAGGCCAGGGCTGTCAGGGAGGCGTCGGTGAGGCTGCCGCAGCCGGACAGGCAGAGCGCCTGCAGCCGCGGGCAGCCGCGGCACAGCTGCACCACACCGTCGTCCGTGACGCGCTGCAAAGCCAAGCACACAGTCAGAGGCCCGGGGCGCCACCCGGAGCCTCCCGCCCGCCGACTGCCCTGCCCGGGGTTACCCGCGACTTAACGTTCATTCTGACAGTGCAACCAAAACAAGGTTAAGTACAGAGAAGACGGGTATTTATGTTCCCTCTGCACAGCTTTAGAATATCCAAGCCTTACTAACAGTAAAATTTTAAAATTCCACTTCCTACTCAGAGTCTTTTTCCAGGAAAAATTCATAAACTTGTGTTAAAAATCAGATTTAACAAAGAGCTCATGGCATTTGCCTGGTTAAGTGACATTAATTTTTGGTTCGATTTCTACAGATTACTGCTAATTAAAAGATATCTTTTGTATAAATCATATATGTGTATATTTATAACATTTCCTGAAGTGGTTTAGAAAATAACAAAATTACGTAAATCACTAAATTATTGATAAATGGCTTAAATTCTATGAATTTAGCTATAAAGACTTGAATTAATCTCTTTATTTAAATACACTAATTTCTGTGACTATAAACATGTACATTTATGGCAGACTACAAGCCCCCTGCCAGTGCTATCCTACATGCAAGTCAAGGTCCTATTCTGAATGGCGCTCTCTCATAAGGTCAGTATTTCCTCAGAAGATAGTTTCTGCTTTATCTCCCATTAGGGACTTTAAAAATTTCTGATTCACTCACTAAATGCTAAATACAAGGGATTTCATTTAACTTTCTCAAAAATGACATTTTCCCTGAGAGACCCAGCTGGCTGCAGCAAGCATCTTCAATGCTCAATTACCGACAACGGTGACAAAAACCAAGCATCTTTCACAGGCTGATCGTGCACTGATGCAAAGCACACCTCACCCGTTATTCTTCATACCTGTTATTTCCTTTTATCCACTGAGGCAGCATGAGAGATGCCATCACTCCCAGTTTATAAGCAAAGATAAAACACTGAGACCTCCCCAGGAACTGCTCAGGTTAGTGACTAGTTCTTAGCATCCTTGATACCTTCAAATAAAGCAAGACTCCAATCTCCGCTGTTTTTAGGGGAAATGTTCATGGCTCTGCACTGGCCTTTCTTTAGATTGCTGTTCTTTCACTGCGGGAAGCGGTGGGTCCCAGAAGGACGCGGGACGTGAGATAAGGGAGTGGCAGCCCCCCACCCCCAACCCGCCCTGGAGGAAGCGCGTGGGAAAGGCACGCTACTCACGGAGCAGGACTGCAGGTTGAGGCTCACGAGCTCATGGCAGTAATTCTGAATGTGCTTCAGAGCTTCATCTTCTAGCTGCGTGAGCAGAGAACAGAGAAGAGGTGGAGCCAGCTCGGGGTCAGGGGGCCCCGGGTCCCCAGCGACCCGCGCGCAGACCGGCCCGGCGGACGGGTACCTGCGTGCAGCCCCTCAGCAGCAGCGCCCTCAGGCCGCGGCAGCCGCGCACCAGCGCCTCGACGCCGTCCTTGGTGATCTGGTCGCACCACGACAGGTTGAGGTACTCCAGGTGCCGGCAGCCCTCGCTGGGAGAGCGGGAGACAGCCGCGCCTGTGCCGTCCATCCCGTGGAGGGCGCAGGCACATCTCAGCTCAGAGACCCACAGGCCGTTCCCGGGAGAGACCGCCTGCCCCGAGCCGCCCACTTCCTGCCGCAGGGGGACCGCGAGGAAGGTGCAAACACCAGGCCGCTCGAGCCTTGGGTACTGCTCGTGACCGCCACTGACAGGCACTCTTACCTGATCCCCTTTAAGGAGCTGTTTGTAATGGACACGCAGGAGGTCAGATCGAGATGTTTCAGCTTGGAACAGAATCGGCTAAGGCTGTAACATGTGCTGAAAAAGGACCGGCGCGCTAAAGATATTTTCAACCACCTTTCCCTCCCCCAATCTCCCAGGGCCTATCAGTCACCAAAGTGATTTCTGGTACTTACCTGTCAGTGATCTTTGTGCACCCATTGAGGTTTAAATGTTCAATGTTTCGGCAGTTCTGTGCAAAGGTCCTAAAAAGAGAAAACGTTTCTAAAACTCCCTGCAAGTTGCGAGGCAGCCACCAGAGGGCACGTGGAGCCATTCACATTGAGAACACCGCTCTTCAAAAGCCTAGTTATGGTGGATCTACTCTCAAGTGTCCAGGTGTGTAGCATGTGACTGTTGACCGTAGCCACCAGTGTCCTTCGAATTCTCATGGTCACAGGAAGCGGCTGCGGTTCTTGTCGCTGCAGAAGTCTGCTGGTGACTGCGGCAAACTGCTCGGCAGTCTGCCATTTCCAGGAAGTTCCCAGGTAATGCCGGTGCTGCTGCTCGGGGGACACCACTGGGAGAAGCAACGCCCTCGACAGACTGCGTCTCAGCGGGAACTCCCCTGCACTCAGCCTCTGGCGGCTGTCTCAGAGCAGAGGCCGGGCTCCCAGCGCTCCTTCCTCTACAGAGAAATCAGCCGGCAGCAACTGCAGGGCTCGAGTCCCTCCTGTGCTGTGCATGCTGGCCCTTCCCTGGGCCCTTCCGGAGGACCATCTCTGGCCACTGACACGGCCAGCAATCGATCAGTATCAAGGCCCATCCTTTACTGGTGAGGACACTGAGTCAGGAAGGGTGACGACCTCAATGATTTCAGGGTTGGCAGCATGGCCAGAAGCAGAGAATTAAACATCCCTAACTCGCCACTTCCTCCTTAACATATACAGCAAGGACTTGCTTAGGTCATCTGCATCTCCTTGAAACATGGCTTCAGTGCATCTTACAGGCTTGAGTCCTGATGCTTCCATGTAGTACCCAAAGGTCTCCAAAACCTGGCTTCAAGCCACATGTCAGTCTCACTTGCTCTTTCTGCTCTGTGGTGGTATAGGGAAAGGGGACCCAGCTGGAGCCGAGTGGACTCCCTGATCGGAGTGTGTGGAGTCAAATGTCTGGCCCTGGCTGTCAGAGTGATCAGAGAAGAGTATGAGAATGGGGAGGACTCCAGAGATCTGCAAAGGTTCCCTCAAGAATTCAGCAGAGTACTAGTCAGCGTGTGCAGATCACCCAAAACCAGGCAAGGACTCAACGAGAAGCATTAAGGGGACAAAGCCAGAGCTCACCAAGGGTAAGAGTACCCATGCCCGTAAGACAAGAGTGAAAATGCCATCACGCGTGGGGCACCGCGCAGAGTACTGAGACGCGTCTTGCTTCAGAAGAGCAGTACGACCGTCCCTAGACTAACCACTGCTTTGGTCCACCCTATTAAACACAAAAAAAAGATCTCCTAGTTCAAAGGAACTATGTCCAAGTAACTCGGCTACATCTCAGAACAAAACTCAAGTATATTTATCAGGATACAAAAATACTTTATCCTAAATAACATTCACAATGTCTAGCATTGAATAAAAAATTACCATCTGTTCAAATAAGAAGGAAAATATATCCATAATGAAGAGAAAATTCAATCTATTAAGGCTATTCAGAACTGGCACAGATGCTAGACACAGCAAGGGGTGCTGTGCTAAGCTGCGTCCTGCTCTTACAACCCCATGGACTGTAGCCCACCAGGCTCCTCTGTCCGTGGGATTCTCTTGCCTGAATTCTCCAGGCTGTAACACCTTAGATCCTCCAGAGGATCTTCCCAACCCAGGGATCAAACCTGCATGTCCCTCACATTTCCTGCACTGGATACAGGCTCTTCACCACTACAGTGCACCACCTGGGAAGCCCAGAAATGGCGGACAAAGGCATTAAAAGTTATCATAATTGTGTTCTGCAGAACACACTGCTATGACGCTGGAATGAAGACCTTAATTAAACATCTCGTGTCTATTAAGCATGTTACACAGAGACATGAAAGACATAAAGATACAAATTAAACTTTTAAACAGGAAAACCACCATGACTGAGATGAAAATTTACGAATGGGATTAACAGTAGATTAGACACTGTGGAAGAAAAGATTCGTGAATTTAAAACACATAGCAACAGAAAGTATCTAAAAAGAAATATGGAAAGAAAAGAGAAGTAGAACAGAGCATGAAAGAACTGTGGGACAGCTTCAAACAGCCTCAGGACCATGCGGCTGGAGTCCCTTAAGAACAAGAGACTGTGTGGGGCCGGACAGTATCAGGAGTAATGGCCAGAAGCCTCACGAAAATTATAAACTCACAAATCCTAGAAACTGAAGGAATTCCAAGAGCAAGAAACAAGAAGGGAAAAAGCTTAACCAAACTGGTGAAAACCAGTGATTAAAAAACACATTAAAAGCACCCAGGAAAATAAGATACACCTCATACAGAGGAATAAAATAGGGATGACAAAAGAGGTCTCATCAATAGTAAAAAAGCAAGAAACAAAAACTGTCAACGCAATTTTATATTCATCAAAAAATGTTTTTTCAAAACTGAAGAGAAAGTAAGTTTCTTTCAGGCAGAAGTGCTGAAAGAATTCATCAGATCTGCAGTGCAAGAAAAGTTAAAGAACACTCTTCAGGCAGAAAAAAAAAAAAAGACATAAGATGAAAATCTGTGTTTACAAAAAGAAATGAAGGATTGGAAATATTAACTTGACTTACAGAAAGTCATTTTAATTATTTAAATCTCTTTAAAAACAACTGACTGTTAAAACAAAAATAATAACTATCCAGTGTGGATTTAAGACCATATTTGGAATTTGAAAGTGTATGGCAATAACAGCATGATAGCTGGGCAAAGGAAAATGGAAGTGAGATGTAATATAATTCGAGGGCAGACTGTAATAACTTTAAAATGTGCAATATAAACTAAAAAACAACACTAAGATTATAAAATAATGAGCTGTAGCTACTAAGCCCCCCAAAGATATAAAATGGAACCTTTAAAAAAAATAATCTAAAAGAAGACAGCTTCCACATTAAAAAAACTAGAAAAAAGGCCAAATGAAATGCAAAATAAAGGAAGTAATAAAGACGAGAGAAGAAGTCAATGAAGTAGAAAACATTAAAACAAGGGGAAAAAATGACATCCAAAGCTGGTTCCTTGAGAACATCAAAAAATTAGTAACCCCCTAGCAAGGCTGGGACTTCCCTGGCAGCTCAGCTGGTAAAGAATCCATCTGCAATGCAGGAGACCCCAGTTCCATTCCTGGGTTGGGAAGATTCCCAGGAGAAGGGATAGGCTACCCACTCCAGTATTTATAGGCTTCCCTGGTGGCTCAGCTGGTAAAGAATCTGCCTGCAATGCGGGAGATTTGGGTTCGATCCCTGGGTTGGGAAGATCCCCTGGAGAAGGGAACAGCTACCCACTCCAGTGTTCTGGCCTGGAGAATCACCAGGGACAGAGGAGCCTGGCGGGTGGGCTTGCAAAGAGTCCATGAGGTCCACGGGGTCACAGAGTCGGACATGACTAAGCACAGCACAGCTAGGCTGACCAGGAATAAAAAGACAAATATTACAACTATCAGAGAAACTTACTCATCTTTACTCTTTAAAAATTGGTATTAATGTCAATAAAAATCCAAAGAATATATATCTATATATATATTGCAATAGGCACTGAAAATCATTGCGATTTTTATTAGACATAGCAATTACTTTCATATAGTTAAAAAAAAAATCAGGAACAAAGAGCTATCACTACAGATTTTAAATATTAAAATGATAACAAGAGTGTATTATTCACAACTTTTTGCAAAAACTTCAAGCACTCAGGCGAAATGGACAAAACTTTTGCAAGGCAAACACTATACCAAAACTAACTCAAGAAGGAATAAAAAACTGGAAGAGTTCTATATATATTAAAGAAATAGAATTTATAGTTAAAACCCTTCCATAAAAAACAAGCAGGCGCAGTAGGCCTCAATGGTAAATTTTACCAAGCCAAGTAAGGTAAAACAATACAAATTCTACATAAACTTTTCAAAAAAGATAAAGAGGAGAAAACACATTGCAATTCATTCTGTAAGGCTATAATTAAAATTATAATTATCACAACCTGATAATTAAACCAGACAAAAACATCACAAGAAAACCATACAACAACATCCTTCACAAATATAAGTAAAAATTTAACAAAATTTCAGCAAATAGGATCCAACAACATGTAAAAAATGTAGTATAGGACTACTCAACAAGGGCCTATCTGAAGGGTGGAAGGTTGGTTTAACATTCAAAAACCAACCAAGGTAAGAAAAGGGGCATCAAGATGGCGGAGTAGGAGGACATGGAGCTCACCTCCCCCCACGAACACACCAAAAATGCATCTATGTGAGGAATAACTCTCACAGGAAACTGACCCATACAACCAAAGCTACAAGAAAAATATCCACATAACTGGGAAGGACAAAAAAGGCAGGGGGGGTGGCGATCAGGTTCGGGGCCTGTGAGGACGAGAAAGTCCACAAGGTTGGACCCCTTGCCCTGGGGAGGGAGCAAGCCGACTCACAATCTGAGCGGCCCAGCCTGGGGTCCCGCCCAAGGAGACAAGCCCCCCGCCTGCGGGGAATCCCGAGGCAGCCAGAAGGCTGGAGGAGCCGAGGCTGTACCCGAGGAGCGCGTGCTGGCTCGCCAACCATCAGGGCAGAGGGCCTCGCACGCGTGGCTGCTGCCTCGGCACCTCCCAGTCTGAAGGGGCGAACATCCAGCGCTGCCCACTGCACGGCCTGGCGGAGACGCGGGTCTAGCTCAAGACTCCCACACGCCTGGCGTGGGGTCCAGGCGCAGTCACGGAACCCGGGGCAGCATTCACGGCGGGCGCAGGTCTAGCTGGGGAGCACTGGCGCAGCACCCAAGGGCTGACCCCAGGAGACAGGCCCTGGGCGGCGGTCCCCAGCAAGCATTTTCTAGAGCATTCTGTCTCTCCCGGCTCCACACCGCAGCTTACCTCTGGGGCAGACAGGTCCTGGGAGAAGACTGCCAGAGAGGCAGCCCAGATCTTAGGGGGCAGCCCAGATACCTCAACTCCTGCAGCCACGATGCCCCAGCCCAAGCCTACCCCACACGCCAGCCTTGCACTGGATCTGGGACAAACGCAACAGAGAAAGCTGTGTGACCCTGGGCTGCCTCAGAGCGGAACTGCCGACGCCTACACAGGCGGCACACAGGTCTGCTGTGACTGCAAGCCCTCACCTGCTTCAGCAATCAGCTCCTTTGGTGCAGGACACACACTCAGAATAATGGAGCCTGACGGAACCAGACCCTCAGAACCTCCACCTCCACCGCTGGGGAGCAGGCCCTGCCCTCAACAGAGACAATGATGGAGCAAAGAGCAAGTCCCACTGCACGTCGAGCGCAGGCTCCAGACGCTACGACACACCATCACCCCCCTCTAGCAAGGAGGCAGCGGACAGCACGTTCTGAGCAAAGAGGCAGCTGGCATCCATACCCAAAGCAGCCCTCACACCAAAAACCTCTGGACCTAACAGCCTACGCGTAGATGCTCCCGCAGAAAAACGGCCCTTCAGAGCCACAGTGGACAGCCGTTTCTCCTAAATTCACAGAGACAGAGAAAGGTAAGTAAAATGAAAAAGCAAACCGCTACCAATTAAAACAAGAGAAATCGAACTTCTCTGGTACTGGGACGCCAGTGGTTAAGAATCTACCCGCCAAAGCAGGGGACAGGGAATCCCTGGTCCACGGAGACTCCACAGGGCAACTGAGCCTGCATGCCAAGCTGCTGCGCACAGGCGCTGCCAACTGCTGAAGCCCGCGCTCGGGAACAAGAGCCGCCCCTGCCACGAGGAGCCTGCACACTGCCAGCAGAGAGGAGCTG
Organism: Cephalophus harveyi; assembly: GCA_006410635.1. Taxonomy (NCBI): domain Eukaryota; kingdom Metazoa; phylum Chordata; class Mammalia; order Artiodactyla; family Bovidae; genus Cephalophus; species Cephalophus harveyi. The sequence continues at coordinate 234,992 of SJYT01071451.1, forward strand.
CTGCCCCCACAGCCAGAGAAAGCCTACGTGCAGCAACACAGACGGAGGACAGCCAAGAGGAAATGAAAATAAAAAACAAGAGGCAGCTCCTGACAAGATACCTACTAGACTCCAAGTTCAAAAAGGAGGCAATAAAAATGACACAGGAATTAAGATTATTGCGAGAAATGCAAGGTCACTGTAACAAGGAACTGGAAACTATACAGACGAACCATTCAAAAGGAGACCAAAACCAATGTAGCAGCAGTGGATAGCAGACTGAAGTGAGACAGAAAAATGAATCCGTGATCTGGAAGACAGACGTGAATCCACCCAGTCAGAACGGCAGACAAAGACAGACGAAAGGGAACTGAAAGCAACACGTGAGATTGATGAATGACGATAAAGCGCGCCCATCTACACACAACTGGGACTCCAGAAGGAGAAGAGGGAAGGGGACTGAGAATGTATTTTAAGAAATTATGAGTGATCGGATCAAGATGGTGGAGAGACAGGACGTGGAGCTCACCTTCTCCCACAAATGCATCAAAAACACATCTGCATGTGGAACAATTCTCACAGGACACCTCCTGAATACTGGCAGAAGACCTCTGACTTCCAAAAAGGCAAGAAAATCTCCACACAACTGGATAGCACACACACGCACACACACACACACAAAAAGACAGAGAAAAAGGGATCTAGACAGAACCTGAGCCCCTGGGACGGAGCTGTGAAAGAGGGAAGGTTTCCACACACTGGGAAGTCTCCTCCCAGTAGGGGGATCAGCTGGGACAGATGGGGAGCCTTGGAGGAGAACGCAGGAACCGGTTTGCAGGGGCCAAAGCAGAGAAGGCCAGTGCTGCCTGGCTCCCTCCAGCCTGGGCCGCTCCTGCTGGGGCGGGAGGGGGTGGGTGCTTTGGCCCAGGGGTCAGAGGGCAGGCCTGGGGAGGACTGGGGTTGGCTGGGTGTGGTGAGCCACAGTCGGGGGAGCATGGGGCTGGGCCCTCCAGAGAGGCAGGGCACCGTTGCTGGGGGCACAGGAGGGGAGGGGCAGGCCGCCTGAGGAGCATCTTCCCCTGCAGGCGCTCTCAGGCAGCAGGGGTGGGTGTGAGCCGCCCTGCTGCCATCCTGGGCTCCAGAGGCGGGAACAGACCCCTGCTGCTGCAGAGGGTCCCAGACCAGGCACCAACTCCCACCCCGACTTCCTGGGAGCACACACGACCGCCACCTAGGGTCCCGCAACCAGGCGCCAACCCCTTTCCCCCGACTTCTGGGGAAGTGCAAGGGCGTGTTCCTGCATACCCCTCTCCAGGGCTAACAGCCAGCACACACAGAGGAAAGACTGCAAGCATCCAAACTAAAAACAGCCCCCACACCAAAAAATAATTTAACCCATTAAAGCTGGGCAGGAGCACGCCCACACAAATACAGCCCTCCAAGACCACAGTTGATAACTGTTTCTGCTAAACTCACAGGAAAAGAGAAATACAAGCAAAATGAAGACGCGGAGGAGCCACTCCCAGTTAAAAGGACAAGAGGATTCCCCTGAAGCAACAACGAAGCAGACCCCTTCAGTCGAACAGACACCGAGACACTGAGGTCACGAAGGAGGTAATGAAAATACCGAAGGAATTAAGAAAGGCTATCAAGAGAAACGCAGGTTACTGTGAAAAGGAACTAGAAGCTAGAAGGAGCCAAGAAAAATTTATTGGTGAGATGACAGCTGAGCTAAAGGCAATGAAGAACAGAATGAATAAAGCAGAAGAAAGAATAAGTGATCTGGAAGAAAGAATTATGGAAACTACCCAATCAACACATCAGAGAGCAAATGAAAAAAAAAATGAAAGGAATATAACAGACCTATGGAAGAGTCTAAAGCGTGCCAATAGATGCCTAACGTGGATTACAGAAGGGAAAGAAAGACAAAAGGGGACTGAAAATATATTGAAGAATTATGGCTGAAAACTTCCCAAACCTAAAGAAGGAAATATATATCCAGATATAGGAAGCACAGAGGTCTCAAACAGACCCAAGCCATGAAATATTATAATAAAAATGGCAAAAGCTAAAGACAAAGGGGGATTCTAAAGAAGCAAGAGAAAAAGTTCATTACAAGGGAACCCAGAACGCTATGGGCTGATTTCACCACAGAAACACTGCTGGCCAGAAGGGAAGGGCAAAATATATATTCACAGTCTTGAAAGGGAAAACTCTGCAACCAAGGATACTCTAGCTACCCACCAAGATTATCATTTAGAATACAAGGAAAAAATATTGAAAGATTTTCTTTAAATAGAAAAGAAGCAAGAAAATATAGAAAGGAAGAAATCATAATCAGAAAGTAAATCACTTAAACTAGCCAACAGAGAGATCAAAAAGAGAAAAAACTGTTTGTGAAACCAACAATAAACACAAGGAACTGCAAAAGGAAAAACAGGAAGATGTAAAACAGGACACCAAAAGCATAAAATACAGGGAAGGAGAGTAAGAGAATGCAGACCCCGTTGTTTTTTTTTAATTTGGAATGTGTTTGAGCCTATATGACTATCAGTCTATAGCAAGCAGATATAAGAAGGCATTAACATTCTTCAAAAACCAGGCTTACAGTAAAGCCACAAAAACCAAAAAGAAGAGAACACAAGCATAAAAAAACAAGGACATCACACCACAGAAAGAAGAGTAAAGCGAAGGGAAAACAAAGAACAGACTGGAAAGCAAGGCTTAATTTGGCAATGAATACATGTGTATCAATAATTACCTTAAATGTCAATGGACTCAATACTCCAATCAAAACCCAGAGAGTGGCAGACTGGATTAAAAAAAAAAGAAGCCTACAATCTGCTGCCAAGAGACCCACCTCAGGGCAAAGGACACACACAGACTGAAAGTGGGGGGTGAAAAAGGATATTCATGCAGACGGAAATGACAAAAGAGCTGGACTCACAACTCATATCAAACAAGAGAGACTGTAAAGCAAAGGCTATAAAGGAAGATACAGAAGGACACAAAATAAGGATAAAGAGATCAGTACAAGAAGAGGATTTTACACTGGCCAACACATATCATCTAATACAAGAGCCCCCAAGTGCATAACATAAGTATTAAGGGACAGCAAGGGAGAAACTGATGGGAATACAATCATAGTAGGAGACTTCAAAACCCCACTGACATCAAGGGACAGATCTAGACAGAAAATCAATAAGGCAACAGAGAACCTAAATGATACAATAGAACACACAGATTTAATCGATACTTTCAGGACATTATATCCAAAAACAAACAACTCAGAATACACATTCTTTTCAGGTACACAGGAAACGTTCTCTGCGACTGACCACATTCTAGGGCACAAACCTAACCTCAACACATTTAAGGGTACAGAAATTATGTCAAGCATCTCCTCTGACCACAGTGGCACAAAACTACAAATCACCCACAGGTTTCACTGTGACCAAGGGCACAAAACCTGCGACCTTCCTATAAGCAAACAGCCAACACATATTCCCCTGCACCTCCGTGTGACCGCTAGGCAGGACCAGTGCGACAGAGCTCCATATGACAAGAAAAGCGACAGTATTTAGTGGAGGAGTTCACCACCTAGAGTCTGTCCAGTCCGTGCAAGGATGGACCAAACAAAAATCGGAGATACAGCAAAAACAGTTCTTAGAGGAAGGTTCATAGTGAAGCAGGCATTCAGTTCTTAGAGGAAAGTTCATAGTGAAGCAGGCATTCCTCAAAAGATGAAAAATCTCTAATAGACAACCTAACCTACCACCTAAAAGAATTAGAAAAAGAAGAACCAAAAAACCTAAGGTAAGCAGGACAGAAATAATAAAGATCAGGGAGGAAATAAATTAGAGATTAAAAAAACAACAGAAAAAAATCAGTAAAACCAAGAGTAGTCTTGCAGACATAAAGGTTTTGAACCTCTCTTTTCAAGGAGAAAAAAAAACATAAAAATAGACTGCGACAGAGCTCCATATGACAAGAAAAGCGACAGTATTTAGTGGAGGAGTTCACCACCTAGAGTCTGTCCAGTCCATGCAAGGATGGACCAAACAAAAATCGGAGATACAGCAAAAACAGTTCTTAGAGGAAGGTTCATAGTGAAGCAGGCATTCCTCAAAAGATGAAAAATCTCTAATAGACAACCTAACCTACCACCGAAAAGAATTAGAAAAAGAAGAACCAAAAAACCTAAGGTAAGCAGGACAGAAATAATAAAGATCAGGGAGGAAATAAAGTAGAGATTAAAAAAACAACAGAAAAAAATCAGTAAAACCAAGAGTAGTCTTGCAGACATAAAGGTTTTGAACCTCTCTTTTCAAGGAGAAAAAAAAACATAAAAATAGATTCCAACTGTATGCCATCGGAAAATGCAAAACTATGGAGACAATACAAAGATCAATGGCTGCCAGGAGTTTGGGAGAGAGAAGAGATAAACAGAGTGTTTAAGTTTTTATGAGCAGTGAAAATACTTTGAATCGCATTATAAGGATGGATGTCCGTCATCATATTTCTGTCTAAAATAGAACACCCAACACTATTCACTTCATTAAAGCTAACCCGAGGGAGAACGGTGCACTCTGGTGGGTATGGTGGGTCAATACAGTTCATCCTTGGTTTAAAAAGAAAAAAAAAGTATCACCCTGTTAATAATGGTTATGCAAGTGAGGGTCAAGGGTATATGGGGAATTTCTGCACCTTTCTGTCAATTTTTTTGTAAACCTAAAACTGCTTTTTAAAAAAGTCTCAAAAAGAATTAATACTCAGGGTAGACATTTTGGGCAAAATTTTTATTTCACTTTTACATACGTATACATGTTATACATGTGTGTTTTTGTTGGACTGATGTAAAATGTATTTTTTCAGACCACAAACGTTTGCAGGCCATTGTAGTTAAATTATACTGGCAAATAAAAGCACAAATTAACCTAAAAAAAAAGAAAAAAGGAAAAGAAACCAACCACAAGAAAAGAAATTTTAAAAAACTCAACCATTACATGGAGACTAAACAAAGCTCTACTAAAAAACCCATGGATCAATGAGGAAACCGAAAGGGAAATTAAAATACATTGAGACAAATGACAATGAAAACACAACCATACAAAACTCTATGAGATGTAGCAAAAGCAGTTCTTAGAGCAAAGTTCATAGTGATACAGGCATTCCTCAAAAGATGAAAAATCTCTAATAAACAACCTAACTGACCACCTAAAAGAATCAGAAAAAGAAGAACAAAAAAAACCTAAGTTCAGGAGGACAGAAATAATAAAGATCAGGGAGGAAATAAAGTAGAGATTAAAAAAACAACAGAAAAAAAAAGTCAATAAAACCAAGAAGAAATGGACGACTTTCTGGAAAGTGGCAGCATACCAGAACAGAATCAAGAAGAGATCATTCAAACAGATTCATCACGAGGCGCGAGACAGAATCAAGAAGAGATCATTCGAACAGACTCATCACGAGCCGCGAGACAGAATCAAGGAGAGATCATTCGAACAGACTCATCACGAGCCGTGAGACAGAATCAAGAAGAGATCATTCAAACAGACTCATCACAAGGTATGAGACAGAATCAAGAAGAGATCATTCGAACAGACTCATCATGAGGCACGAGACAGAATCTGTGATTTTAAAACTCCTTACAAAGAAAAGGGGAAGACCAGATAGCTTCACAGGCGAATTCTACCAAACATACAAAGAACTTACACAACATTTCTTCTTAAACTGTTCCAAAAGATTTAGGAGGAGGGAATTCCAAAGACATGCTATGAAGCCACCATCACCCTGATTGTTCTTGTTTAGTGGATAAATGCTGTCTGACTCTTTGTGACCCTATGGACTGTAGCCTGCCGGGAGTGAGTTGTCATTTTCTTCTCCAGGGGATCTTCCCAACCCAGGGATCGAACCCCTGTCTCTTACATTGAGGGCAGATTCTTCACTCCTAAGCTACCAAGGTAAGCCCATCACCCTGATACGAAAACCAAAGATACCACCATAAAAGAAAACTACAGGATAATACTGTTGATGAATATAGATGTAAAAATCCTCAATAAAATATTAGCAAACAAATTCAACATATAAAAAAGAATCATACGCCATGACCAAGTGGGATTCATCCCAAGTTCATAAGGATGGCTCAACATACACACGAATCAATCAATGTAATACATATCACTAACAAAAGAAAAATACAAAACCACATGATCATCTCAAGAAATGAGGAACAAGCATTTGACAAAATTCAACATCCATTCATGATAAAACTCTCACCAAAGTAGGTATACAGGAAATGAGTCACAATATAATAAAAGCTATTTATGACAAACCAACAGCCAATATAATACTCCACAGTAAAGTTGAAAGCCTTCCTGCTAAAATCTGGAACAAGACAAGGATATCCATTCTCACCACTTCTATTCAACATATGAATGGAAGTCCTAGCCTCAGCAATGCGACAGAGAGAGAAATTAAAGTATCCAATTTGGAGAGGAAGAAGTGAAACACCATAAACAGATGACAGGATACTACATATAGAAAACTCTAAGACTTAGAGTTGGTCCGTAAAGAAGGCTGAGTGCCAAAGAACTGATGCTTTCACACTGCGCTGCTGGGGAAGACCCTTGAGAAATGGAAGCCATCTCATGTTCTTGGATTGGAAGAATATTTTTAAAATGGCCATACAACCCAAAGCAATCTACAGATTTAAGGCAATCACTATCAAACGACCCATGGCATTTTTCACAGACCTAGAATAATCTGAAATTTTATATGGAAGAATAAAAGAACCAGAGTTCCCAAAGCAAGAGCTATAAAATCAAAGTAGGAGGCATAACTCTTCCAGATTCTGGACAATACTACAAAGCTGCACTAATGAAAACACCGTGGTACTGGTACAGAAACAGGCATATGGATCAGTGGAACAGAGAGCACAGCAATATACCCATCACCTATGGCCAACATCTCCTCCTGCTTCACTGACTACACCAAAGCCTTTGACTGTGTGGATCACAACAAACTGTGGACATTTCTTCAAGAGATGGGAATACCAGACCACCTGACCCGCCTCCTGAGAACTCTGTGTGCAGGTCAAGAAGCAACAGTTAGAACTGGACATGGAATAACAGACTGGTTCCAAATAGGAAAAGGAGTACATCAAGGATGTATATTGCCACCTTGCTTTTTTAACTTATGTGCACAGTACATCATGAGAAACGCTGGGCTGGAAGAAGCACAAGCTGGAATCAAGATTGCCAGGAGAAATATCAATAACCTCAGATATGCAGATGATACTAAACTTATGGCAGAAATTGAAGAGGAACTAAAGAGCCTCTTGATGAAAGTGAAAGAGGAGAGTAAAAAAGCTGACTTAAAACTCAACATTCAGAAAACGAAGATCATGCCATCTGGTCCAATTTCTTCATGGCAAATAGATGTGGAAACAGTGGAAATAGTGACAGACTTCATTATTTGAGCTCCAAAATCACTGTAGATGGTGACTGCAGCCATGAAATTAAAAGATGCTTGCTCCTTGGAAAAAAAGTTATGACCAACCTAGACAGCATATTAAAAAGCAGAGACATTACTTTGCTGACAAAGGTCCGTCTAGTCAAAGCTATGGGTTTTCCAGTAGTCATGTATGGATGTGAGTGTTGGACTATAAGGAAAGCTGAGTGCCGAAGAATTGATGCTTTTGAACTGTGGTGTTGGAGAAGACTCCTGAGAGTCCCTTGGACTGCAAGGAGATCCAACCAGTCCATTCTAAAGGAAATCAGTCCTGAATATTCATTGGAAGGACTCATGCTAAAGCTGAAACTCCAATACTTTGGCCACCTGATGCAAAGAACTGACTCACTGGAAAAGACCCTGATGCTGGGAAAGATTGAAGGCAGGAGGATAAGGGGATGACAGAGGATGAGATGGCTGGATGACATTACTGACTCAATGGACGTGAGTCTGAGTGAATTCCAGGAGCTGGTGATGGACAGGGAGGCCTGGCATGGTGCAATCCATGGGGTCGCAAAGAGTCAGGCACAACTGAGCGACTGAACTGAACTGCTGGCCAATTAATTTTTGATAAAGGAGGTAAGAATATAAAATGGGCAAAGTCTCTTCAGGGCTGTTGGGTAAGTTTGACAGCTGCATGTAAATCAATGAAGTTAGGACACACCCTCTTGCCATGCACAAAAATAAACTCAAAATGGCTTAAAGACATAAATGTAAGACATGACACCGTAAAAATCCTTGCCAAAAGCACAGGCAAAACACTTTCTGACCTAAATGTTTTTCTCAGGTGAGTCTCCCAAGCCAATAGAAGTAAAAACAAAGATAAACAGAACTGAATCAAATGTCCATGCTTTGGCATAGCAAAGAAAGCCATTATTAAAAACAATTTTTTTAATTGAAAAGACAACATAAGAAATGGGAGAAAATATTTGCAAATGATGTGACCAACAAGGGCTTAATCTCCAAATTATACAAACAGCTCATATAACTCAACAACAGAAAACAAACAACCCAGTCAAAAAATGGGCAGAATCTTAATAGACATTTCTCCAAAGAAGACATACAGATGACCAATGCACACATGAAAAGATGCTCAACATCACTAACCATCAGTCAGTCAGTTCAGTTGCTCAGCTGTGTCCGACTCTGCGACCCCATGAACTGCAGCACGCCAGGCTTCCCTGTCCTTCACCAACTCCTGGAGCTTGCCTTGGACTTATGTCCATCAAGTTGGTGATGCCATAAAGCCATCTCATCCTGCCGTCCCCTTTTCCTCCTGCCTTCAATCTTTCCCAGCATCAAGATCTTTTCCAATGAGTCAGTTCTTTGCATCAGATGGCCAAAGTATTAGAGCTTTAGCATCAGACCTTCCAATGAATATTAGGACTGATTTCCTTTAGGATGGACTGGTTGGATCTCCTTACAGTCCAAGAGACTCTCAAGAGTCTTCTCCAACACCACAGTTCAAAAGCATCAATTCTTCGGTGCTCAGCTTTCTTTATGGTCCAACTCTCACATGCATATATGACTACTGGAAAAACTGTAGCTTTGACTAGACAGAACTTTGTCGGCAAAGTAATGTCTCTACTTTTTAATATGCTGTCTAGCTTGGTCATAGCTTTTCTTCCAAGGAGCAAACATCTTTTAATTTCATGGCTGCAGTCACCATCTGCAGTGATTTTGGAGCCCCCCAAAATAAAGTCTCTCACTGTTTTCATTGTTTCCCCATCTATCTGCCATGAAGTGATGGGACCAGATGCCATGATCTTAGTTTTCTGAATGTTGAGTTTCAAGCCAACTTTTCCACTCTCCTCTTTCACTTTCATCAAGAGGCTCTTCAGTTCTTCTTCGTTTTCTGCTGTAAGGGTGGTGTCATCTGCATATCTGAGGTTATTGATATTTCTCCTGGCAATCTTGATTCTAGCTTGTGATTCAACCAGCCTGGCATTTCACATGATGTACTCTGCATATAAGTTAAATAAGCAGGGTGACAATATACAGCCTTGATGTACTCCTTTCTGAATTTGGAACCAGTCTGTTGTTCCATGTCCGGTTCTAATTGTTGCTTCTTGACTTGCACACAGATTTCTCAGGAGGCAGGTGAGATGGTCTGGTATTCCCATCTCTTGAAGAAACGTCCACAGTTTGTTGTGATCCACACAGTCAAAGGCTTTGGTGTAGTCAATAAGGCAGAAGTAGATGTTTTTCTGGAACTCTCTTGCTTTTTCTAAGAGCCAATGGATGTTGGCAATTTCATCTTTGGATCACTAACCATCAGAGAAATGCAAATCAAAACTACAACAAGGTACCACCTCACACTGATCAGAATGGCCAGTATAAACAAAGTCTACAAACAATAAATGCTGGAGAGGGTATGGAGAAAAGGGAATCTACACTGTTGGTGGGAATTCAAACTGGTACAACTACTAAAGGAGATGAGTATGGAGGTTCCCTAAAAAACTAAAAATTGAACTACCATGTGACTTAATAATCCTATTCCTGCTCTATGTATGGGAAAACCATAATTTGAAAAGATACATGGACCCCAATGTTCATCACGGTGCTATTTACAATAGCCAAGAAATTGAAGCAGTTTAAATGTCGATTGACAATGGAATAAAGAAAATGTAGTGTATATATATAATGAAATATTATTCAGCCATAAAAAAGAGTGAAATAATGCCATTTTCAGCAACATGGATGGACTTAAGATTATCACACTAAGTGAAGTAAGATAGACAGAGAAAGACAAATATCATATGTTATCACTCATCTATGGAATCTACCTAAAAAAAAAAAAAAGGATACAAATGAACTTATTTACAAAACAGAAAAACTCACAGATTTCAAAAAGAAAGTTATGGTTACCAAAGGGGAAATGTGGGAGAGAGGGATAAATTAGAAGCTTGGGATTAACATACATATACACTACTATATATAAAATAAATAACCAATAAGAATTACTGTATAACATATGGAATTCTACTCATTATTCTTTAATACCTTATATGTGTAAAGAATCTGAAAATGAATGAATGTAGGTATAACTGAATCACTTTCCTACACACTTGAAACTAACACAATATTGTAAATCAATTATAATCCAATAAAATTAAAAAAAAAAAGAAAATGCACTCATTGAAAAGCAAGAAAAATTATTTTCAAATTCACCTACCAATGCAGGGGACAGAGGTTCGATGCCTGGTCCAGGAAGACCCCACATGCCACGGAGCAAAGAAGTCCGGGCGCTACAACTACTGAGCCAGCGCTTCCAGAGCCTGCCAGCCGCACTGCGGAGGCTGCGTGCCGCAAGCACTGAAGCCTGCATGCCCTAGGGCCTGTGCTCCACAAAGAGGGAAGCCACTGCAACCAGCAGCCTGGGCACTGCAAAGAGGAGCAGCCCGCACTCTCTGCAACTAGAGAGAAGCTGCATGCAGCACCAAAGACCCAGTGCAGCCATGAATGAATGAATGAATCTTCTTTAAAAAAGATCCTGAAAAAAGAAGAAAAACTATCTTCATTTATAGGCAACATGACTGTCAACAAAGAAAACTACTAAAACTAATGTGTGTCTATTCAGGTTGCAGGATAAAAGATTCATGTACAGAAATCAATCATATTTCGAGGACTTCCCTGGTGGTGTACTGGCTAAGACTCCATGTTCCCAATGCAGAGGGCTGGAGTGTGAGCCCTGGTCAGAGAACTGGACCCTACATGGTGGCATGACTTGTAACAGTTCACATACAGCAACTAATAGGTCCCACACACTTCACCTAAGATCCAGTGTGGCCAAATAAGTAAACAAAAATTTTTTAATGGAAAAAAATTTTTTTAATCAATTATATTTCTATTTACCAAGAATGAATGATCAAAATTTGAATTTAAAATGTCATTTACAATAATATTTCATAACACTTATGGATACATATGACAAAAGATGTGCACAATTTGTACATTGAAAACTCCATAACATACTGAGGAAATTTTTAAAAACACCTAAATATAAGGAGAGATAAGCCAGGCTTATGGGTTGAAAGGCTTAGTACTTCTAAGATGTCAAGTCTCTGCAAATTGATCTATGGATTCGCCATCATCCTAATCAGGATCCCAGGAAGCTTTTTTGTAGAAATTAACAAGATGGGTCCATAATTTATACGGAAATGCTACTTACCTAGTATAGCTAAAACAGGTTTGAAAGATAATTAAGTTAAGAACTAATAAAGTCTGATTTCAAGACTCATTATAAAACTATAGTCATCAAGACAGTGTGGTCTGCTGTAAAGATAGACAATTCGATCAATGGAAAATACTGAGAGTACAGAAATAGTTCCATAATCATCTGGACAAATAATTTTTAACAAAACTGTAAGAGGCAATTTGGTGGGAAATGGGTGGTCATTTCAACACATGGTGCTAAGAACTGAATGTCACAGACAAAAAAATGAGTATCAACCTACAGCTCACACCATACACAAAAAATCAAGTCAAAATGGGTCACAGGTCTACACTACCAAACTTCTAGAAGCATATGAGAAAAACTTTATGGCCTTGAGTTAGGCAAAGATCTCATATGTAATACCAAAAGCATGATTCATAAGAAAAATACTGATAAACTGAACTACCTCAAAATAAAAAACTTCAAAAGACAGTTAAAAGAATACAAAGGTAAGCCACAGACTGGGGAAAAAAAATTGCAAAACATATCTGATAAAGGATTTATATTCAGAACATACTAAGAACTCGCAAAATTCAATGGTAAGACAATAAACAATCTAACGGGAAAAAAAAAAATAACAGGCAACCAACCAACCAACCAAATATTAGAACAGACATTTCAGCAAAGAAAATAAATGGATAGCAAAAATCACATAAAAAGACACTTAACAGCATTAGTCATGAGAGAAATGCAAACTAAAACCACAATGAGATACCACTGTTCACATCCATAGGAATGGCTAAAGTGATAAGACTGACCCACCAAGTACTGGCAAAGACTTAGAGGAACTGGAAGCATCATGCACTTCTCGTGGGAATGTAAAATGGTGCAATTTTCCAAGAAACGTTTTGGAAGTTTATTAAAAAGTGAAACACACACCTATCAAACGATCTACTCCATTCTACTCCTAAGAAAAATGATGGCATGCATCCTGCATAAAAACCTTTATAACAGCTTTATGTGTAATGGGTGAAAATTGGAAAAACCCAAATGGTCATTAACAGATGAATGAATAAACTGCATTATATGCCATACAGTGGATCCCTATCAATAAAAAGGAATGAAAAGTTACTGACACCCATAACAACATGGGTGACAAAAACTATCATGTTAAGTTAAAGAGGCCAGGCAAAAAGGAGTACATGCTGTAAAATATAAAATTTTACAAAAAGCAAGCTAACCCACAGTGACAGAGAACTGATCAGGGTTTCCTAGAGATGAAGTAGAGAAGGGCTGGGAGGAAGCGGGTGATGACAAAGGCACGGGAGGAAAACTCTGTGGGACGTGAACACACTCATTATCTTGATTACAATGTTAGTTTCATGGGTACATTCATAATCTATACTATATCAAATTGTATACTTTAAAGATGCACAGTTCATTGTAGCGCAATTAAATCTCAATATTTAAAATCAACAGGACTTCGTATCTAATGATGGAGCAGGAGTTACAGAGAACATGTTTGCAAGACCCATTAGAATCGAATTTCAATCCACTATAATTACTGCTGTACTTCCAGTGCCTAAATCAGTACTTGGTATAGTACAAGCTCAATCAACGCTTATAAACAAATCGCACCCCTCGCGCCACAGCGAGGACACACATGCAAGGGTAGGACAGAGGCCAAGGCTGATTCTAGGTGATTTCAACCAAAACCTGACGGCGTAACAAAATTCTCCAGTCAGGATCCTTTGATTACGTTTATCATCATTTCTCACAGTGATCTGGCCTCACACGTTAACAATTTATAGAGACACTGATACAGATTTCTGCTCTAAAATTCATGGTAAACCGGTAACATTCTTAGCCTTACAGGACAGTTTTGTTACCCATGGCTCTATTCCAAGTGCCAAGAGGAGAATGTGTTTCTTTGACAGTCCCCACTGACAATCCACATCTTCACTTTTAGTTTCTTTAGTGGAAACACGATCAGATTTATGTTTTCTGGTATAAGTTATCTTAGGACCTATTTGGTACATTTAGTTCAGTTCAGTCACTCTGTCATGTCCAACTCTGCGACCCATGAACCACAGCACGCCACGCCTCCCTGTCCATCACCAACTCCCGGAGTTTACCCAAACTCATGTCCATTGAGTCAGTGATGCCATTCAACCATCTCACCCTCTGTTGTCCCCTTCTCCTCCTGCTTTCAATCTTTCCCAACATCAGGGTCTTTTCAAATGAGTCAGCTTTTCACATCAGGTGGCCAAAATACATTTAAGCTTCCTGTTAAAACAGACTCAATCTATTCCACTGATTTACAAAGCTTTTGAAGAAGCACAAAATTTTTCTGATGATCTGAATGTTTTGATTAAAAAAGAAAAAAACCCACCTCTGGGTTCCATAATATAGACGAACTGTTTTGATCCTTAGAAAATATCATGAATTGATTTTCTTAGCAATGGTGCAGCAGATGTTTCAATTACAAATTCCAGTATTTGCAATCACTACACACTGTACATTCTCACTGGAGGTCTGTGATTGACTATGCTATGGTATGGTTAAGATTCCAAGAGGCAAAGACCATTCCAAGATTCTAAGGGGCAGTGTGTGCGTCCTAATTAAGCCAACCTCAAACAACACTAGAGGCCACAAGGGCAAAGACATACAGGTTTAATTACGTCCTGTCTCAAAAAAAGCTCAAGGCACATGTCCTTAACAGTGGAGTCATAACATTTCCAATAAATAACGGCTATCCAGGAAGAGGTGGGCAAGCATTTGGCTGGATGGGGTATATTGCTAATGAAAATAAAGTGAATGTGATAACCGTATCTCATTACGGGTAAGCAAAATCCCAGGTTATGGTAAAGAAGGTTTTGAAAGAATTATTTCGTTAATTAGTATAATTTATACAAGGCAGCAGTGATTACGAGAAGGCACCTAGGAATAAGGGAAAATGACGAAGAGAAGCGAGGTGAACTAGTATGATTACGTGCCTGGTACTATGTACATGTTGCTTGACACCCAAGACATTCCCATGAAGGAGCTGTAACTGCCTCCTCTTACAGACGAGAGAACTGACAGCAAAGCGAAGCAACCTGTCCCACGGCCACACCTCTGACCACACTGGAGCTCTCGGTTTCTAGTTCAGGCCCGCTGGCTCCAAAATCATGATATTCTCATTACTCTAATGCAAGTTACATAGGAAGATTCCAACAGAAGAGCAAATAATATGCGTGGCTGATTTTTGCTGATGAGAAGGCCAGCTAAAAGCTGCCGTGACAGACCGAGTCGCAGTGGACTGACTTACTTCAAGGAGGAATCGCCAACGCCAATACACCCTCGCAAGCTCAGCTTCCTCAGGAACCCACCACATCGCTTTGAGATGTTCTCCACCACTCGACCCTTCAATGGAGAAAGTTGGAAAAAATCTTATTCACGCTGCTTATCTAACAGCAAAATAACCTGAAGTTTAGGAACTAAATATGTATTTCCAGGTGAAACCAACGATATTTTAGAACATTCTTCCAACACCCCCCTTTTGCTCCTAGTGTATAAAGGGACTGCAAGCATTGAAAAAACGTTTTCAATTAAAACATTAAGTCTTTTTAAAAATCACACACTACTCTTTGAAAGCCTTGACTCTGGAGGTAGGCCTCCCCGAGCCAGGGCTCACAGCTACTCCACAAACTCTAAGGCTTTTTGAGGCCAGCTATGGCAACACTGGCTGCTGGGCAGAGATCTAAAACAACGTTGCTTAAAAAAAAAATCTATTTAAGCTAAACAGTACTACTGTAAAAATATGAAAATGCAACATAAAAGCTACCCCTCTTTCTTTTCAGCAATCCCCTATTTAAACACATTTGCTTTGAAAAGGTAACTTTGGCTGGGTACTGGCAGATATATGAGAAAGAACACTGATTAAGCACTTCCACTTTTTCAGGCATGATTTTAATACTTTCTTGTATCTGTTAAGGCTCATTTAATATTCACAATAACTGTGCAGACTACTCTTCCATGAACTAAGGAAGAGAATGTCTAAAATACAGGAAAGCCCTTGGGATGTCTCTCAGTATTAATATGCCCTAGGATTAAAGTCAATGGGAACTGAAGCCAGTCCAAAGAGGACTATTCATGGCTTTGGGAATGACAGTTTGGGTCACTCCACCAAATAAGGAACCATGACCAGCTGAGGGGCTTGCTGAAGACAAAAAGAATACAGAATGTGTGGCAGAAGGTAGCTGTAAGTGCCAACTCTAACCACATGAGCAGTTAGAGAGATTAGGACTGTAACTATTGTACTTTCTCCCTATGTTGTTATGAATGTGTGTGTACAGAACACATATTTTTCTGTCTTCCCTGTCTTATCCCCTTTCTGTGTGATGTGAGATGTACTGACTTTGTACCATAGTAAAGTTCTTTCAATTCTGCATCCACGCGCTGAAGGTGCCGTGCGTCAGGAGGAATGAATATCACCCTAGGACTTTGCCTCCGCTTCTGAGGAGGGGCTTCAGCGTATTTTTGATTGTACGCTGGATAGCTGAATCACATTAGGTGGAATCATGAGTTCACATTGTCTTTATGAGGAGATTAAGTATGGTTTAAGGACATGCCTATGGGTGCAAGTTGACAAGGGGTGAACTCATGATGATTAATTTCATCATCAACATGACTGGGTCACAAAGTGCCAGTCTGTGACTTGGCCAAACATCATTCTGGGTGTTGTCAGTAAAGGTTTCTGGATGAGATTAGCATCTGAATCAGCAGGCTGAGTAAAGCAGATTGTCCGCCCCAGCAGGGGTGAACAGAGCAAAAAGGGCTGACTGAGAGAGATCTCCTGCCTGACGGGCTGAGCCAGACATTGCTCTTTTCTGGTCTTTGGGCCTGGGCTGAAACATCAACTCCTCTTGGGTCTCCAACTTGCCAGCTTTCAGACTGGAATTCACACACTGGCTCTGCTGGCTCACAGGCCTTCTGACTCAGACGAGCTACAGCTCTCCTGGTCCTCCAGCTTGCGGATGGCACGTCTGGGAACTTCTCAGCCTCCATCATCACATGACCCAATTCCTCATAAGGAATCTCTGTGTCTGTATCTATATACAGACACGAAATCTTATTGGCTCTGCTTTTCTGGAGAATCGAGACTAATACAGGGTGGATTCAATATCTTCATTTTGCAAATAAATAAAGCAAATGGTTACATTGCCAATATTACACTTCAATGAGTAGCAGAGTTGGGGTTCATATCAAGTTTTTGTGACTCTAAAAGCTGTGTCCTCTGCATGATAACCACACCCACAAGGGAGGAAATATTGAAAAGGCCATTTTGTTTCATTTGTAATACTATCATCCTTACTTTACAAAACAGCTATCTTGACACTGAACTCTAAGCACTGTCCACTAGGACACATCAAACCACAGAATTACAGAAGCAAGATTCACACAGACTGGCTAACAACTTAAGCTGAAAATCCAAATTCTGATCTTGCTGGTGGCTTTATCTATGCTTTCTCGAGTCCTACCTATGTTAATAATTAGTTTTTGAGCCAAAACTCCAGACACCTTTAAAATAAACTTTGTCAGTGGCAGGGAAAAAAAACGATTATGAGTTGGAAATCCAAGATAAATATCTAAATACTGAATAAAACTGCAAAAATAGCTCCACACCAATGTCTACAAATAGAGCATATCACTCTATTTTCTCCATTTCAAGTTAGCCACACTTATACAAACTTCCTGTTCATCCTTCTTTGGAGTAGAAGTTTTTATATTGGAATTTAAAAAATTACATTCAGAATTTTCTGTTCCACTGTTTCTAAATAAGAGAAAAAAAATAAGCAAATCCTTTTCAAATGCAAATTCCAGTCGGTGACACTGTGTAGCATCCACTGGAGAGTATGCTATAGGTAAGCATTTTAGAAAGAAAGGCGTTACAGAAAAATAGGGCCTCACAGAGGAGCCCTTGGACTTTCAGATAACACTATTTGGTTATTTCTCATTTTTGACCTCACAGACTCTTAATAACCATGAAGACAACAAAACGTCCAGCTTTCAAAGGCATGGAAAATGCCTAAACATCAGGGAAACCACACTTCCTCAGGAGACAGCCATGCTCAGGAGAGGCCCGACGCACACCCGCCGCCGGCATGCGCTATTCCGCCTTTTCTCTGAGATTCAACTCATGAAACCCACTGTTGAAGGTGTCTGCTCTCTCTCTTCTTACTAGGTGAGTGACCTTGGGTAAGTTACTCCAGCTTTCTGTGCCTCAGTCTCTCCCATTTGGTGTTTCTGAGAAGGCTACGTTACTACACGGAAAGCGCCTGGGAGAGTGCCCGGCACGCGGTAAACGCCCCCAGTCCCGCTCCCTGGCCCTCTCTCGCTTCTCCCCACAGACCCACTTTTGTCCCAAACAAACGAATCTGAGACCACAGTTCATCCATGGGATGCTTCCCAGGGTGATCACCCAGAGGCCCTATTAGCGTCCACGGTTGGTGGTGGTTTAGGTGCTCAGTCGTGTCCGACTCTTGCTACCCCATGGACTCAAGCCCGCCGGGCTCCTCTATCCATGGGATTCTCCAGGCCAGAATACTAGAGTGGGTTGCCATTCCCTTCTCCAGAGGAGCTTCCCAACCCAGGAATCAAACCCGGGTCTTCTACATTGCAGGCAGAGTCTTCACTAGGAGGGAAGGACCTAGGAGGGAAGGACCCATTATTTGTCTACGGGAGGCCCCATACTTGGTTCAGAATCCAACCTGGATTCACAGTGCTGGCCCAAAGGGGGACTAATTAACGTTAGACTACATTCTTCACAGGTAGCTCTCTGCATGTGTGGTGAGCCATGACCTGGTCTCCTTTAGTAGAAGTGGGGCTTTCCTGGTGCGGGAGACCTGGTTTCCACCCCTGGGTTGGGATGATTCCCTGGAGAAGGGCATGGCAACCCATTCCAGTGTTCTTGCCTGGAGAATCCCATGGACAGAGGAGCCTGGTGGGCTGCAGTCCATGGGTTGCAAAGACTCAGACATGACTGGGCAATTAACACTTTCACTTTAGTGGAAGTACTCAAGTATTTCTGCAATGCGTTTATACAGCTGCAGTCAGCTAAAATAGTGAGATCAGATAATGTACAGTTCAGTTCAGTCGCTCAGTCGTGTCCAACTCTTTGCAACCCCATGAATTGCAGCACGCCAGGCCTCCCTGTCCATCACCATCTCCTGGAGTTCACTCAGACTCAAGTCCATCGAGTCCGTGATGCCATCCAGCCATCTCATCCTCTGTTGTCCCCTTCTCCTCCTGCCCCCAATCCCTCCCAGCATCAGAGTCTTTTCCAATGAGTCAGCTCTTTGCATCAGGTGGCCAAAGTACTGGAGTTTCAGCTTTAGCATCATTCCTTCCAAAGAAATCCCAGGGTTGATCTCCTTCAGAATGGACTGGTTGGATCTCCCTGCAGTCCAAGGGACTCTCAAGAGTCTTCTTCAACACCACAGTTCAAAAGCATCAATTCTTCAGTGCTCAGCTTTCTTCATAGTCCAATTCTCACATCAATACATGGCCACTGGACAAACCATAGCCTTGACTAGACGGACCTTAGTCAGCAAAGTAATGTCTCTGCTTTTGAAAATATTATCTAGGTTGGTCATAACTTCTCTTCCAAGGAGTAAGCGTCTTCTAATTTCATGACTGCAGTCACCATCTGCAGTGATTTCGGAGCCCCCAAAAATAAAGTCTGACACTGTTTCCACTGTTTCCCCATCTATTTCCCATGAAGTGATGGGACCGGATGCCATGATCTTCATTTTCTGAATGTTGAGCTGTAAGCCAACTTTTTCGCTCTCCTCTTTCACTTTCATCAAGAGGCTTTTTAGTTCCTCTTCACTTTCTGCCATAAGGGTGGTGTCATCTGCATATCTGAGGTTATTGATATTTCTCCCGGCAATCTTGATTCCAGCTTGTG
>SJYT01071451.1:275588-289562 GCA_006410635.1 Cephalophus harveyi
ATGACCAACCCAGATAGTATTTTCAAAAGCAGAGACATTACTTTGCCGACTAAGGTCCATCTAGTCAAGGCTATGGTTTTTCCTGTGGTCATGTATGGATGTGAGAGTTGGACTGTGAAGAAGGCTGAGCGACGAAGAATTGATGCTTTTGAACTGTGGTGTTGGAGAAGACTCTTGAGACTCCTTCGACTGCAAGGAGATCCAACCAGTCCATTCTGAAGGAGATCAGCTCTGGGATTTCTTTGGAGGGAATGATGCTAAAGCTGAAACTCCAGTACTTTGGCCACCTCATGCGAAGAGTTGACTCATTGGAAAAGACTCTGATGCTGGGAGGGATTGGGGGCAGGAGAAGAAGGGGACGACCGAGGATGAGATGGCTGGATGGCCTCACAGACTCGATGGACATAGTCTGAGTGAACTCTGAGAGATGGTGATGAACAGGGAGGCCTGGCATGCTGCGATTCATGGGGTCGCAAAGAGTCGGACACGACTGAGCGACTGAACTGAACTGAACTTCAAAAAACTGAATGAAAAACTGCAGAGGAGACGGTACTATTAAGAACAAGATGGGGGGGCTTCCCTGGTGGTCCAGTGGTTAAGAATCTGCCTTGCAATGCAGGGGACGCCGACTACATCCAGCAATCGTGCTTCGGAGCAACTAAGCAAGTGCATAGCAACGACCAGGCCCACTGGCCACAGCCACCGAAGCCCGAGCACCTGGAGCCTGTGCTCCACAATAAGAGAAGCCACGGCAACAAGCCCACGCTCCGCAACCGGAAAAGAGCCTCCCACTCGCCACACTAAAGCAAGCCCGAGAGCACCAACAAAGACCCAACGCAGACTATAAATAAACAAAAACAAGAAAGGGAAAGAAAACTCCTACAAACCAATAATAAAGAATAGGCAAGATGGTTTTATAGGCAATAGGCAAAATATATATACAAGCACCTCACCCAAAGAGAAACACACGTGAATGACAAACGTATAAACAGATGCTCAGCATCATTAAAATTCAGGGAAATTCAAATCAACAGCACAATGAGATGTCAGTCTATATTTAAGACGCATACAGCATTTAAAATTGGAAAAGAACAACTCAACTGAGTCTCTTATCCATTGTCTGTATGAATGCAAATTGATAAGACCACTTTGGAAAAACAAATATTACTATATGAAGTTCAATATTTGTACAGCCTGAGAAGGTAACAGGCAGAAAGGCTAATGGGTCTCCAAACGGAGAAAATAGGCTGCAAGCGTCAGGCGTTTTTTCTCTCTCTCTTAACCGGCAGGAGGAAACAAACTACAAGTGCCAGATTTTTTCCCTTCTCTATGCATAATTAAAAGGAGGTTTCTCTTAAAATTCTGTGTTACCATGAAGACATCTGGTTACACCTGAACTTAACTTTTCTCAAACCTTGAGCTAACTAATGCGTTTTTCTTACAGAAATGTTTTTCTTAAGCTGTGTTAATGAACTATGTATCTACCCTAGTCTTTCTTCAAGTCTGTTCCTCTTAAGACTCAGCATCAATAACGGCTCAACAAACCAGGATGTTTTACTCATACACTGTTCTGATCTCTGTTAATGAAACTATCTATTTACTTGGAAACCTGCCTTTCCTCAAGATTCATGTCAATTGTTCTATGGCCCAGGAGGACTCACCTGGTGCCAATGTTATCTCAAAATGCATGTTGTGGGTGAGGGGCCTGGTGCCACTCTGAGTTTTGAGACATTTCCTTTCTCTAATTAGCAGCCTGCTGATAGGTATATAACATACCGCTAAAGGCTAGCGGGGGGCACTCTTTCTGCCCCCTTCTGATGTCTATGTCAGAAGTTTGCTCTTTTATACTTTAAAAAAAACTGCATTACACAAAAGCTCTGAGCGATCAAGCCTCATCACTGGCCTTGGGTTGAATTCCTCTCCTCTGGAGGCCAAGAATCCTGGCATCTTTCACAGCTCAACAACAACCTTTCAAGCCTATGACCTCTAGCAACTCAACTCAATATATTTACTGACCATCTGTATTTCCTCATTTTGTTCAGACCCTCTTCAAATTTTTCTAAGAGTTAATCCATCTGTTTAATAATTTTTAATAATTTATGTATATGTTGAAGAAGATAGCCCTCTCTTATAATGTGTATTTGAATTATTTCATTTACCACTATGCTGCATATTTTGCCATATTTTACTATTCATAGAATCAAATTTGCCAATCTTTTCTGTTGTAACTACTGAATTCACAGTTTTTAAATTAACAGTTCTCTAACATAACTCTCCAGGGATAACACTCTAGAGTAGAATGTACTAGTTTTACCCTTATCTGTGGAGTTCTAGTCATGCTTCATGCCACCCCAATATAGATTAAAAAATCCAAAGGCATCATCAGAGTTTTAATTGTAAGCATAACCCCAACCAGAGGACAATTTGTCTCTGCCATGATTTGGACTTAGATGCTAGCCTTAAAATAATACATAATAGTATACAGAGGGAAGGGCCTTTAAGCATCTGCATCTAATTTCAACATACATTAATTCAGTCCTGTACAGCCTCACACAAGGTAGAACAACAATAAACAAGATCAAACCAAAAGGGAAAAAAAAAAAACCCCTTTAACAAAAAGAAAAATCTGTGTAGATGTTTAAAACTGTATTTGAAGTTCTGTGACCACTTGTTAGTCGCTCAGTCATGTCCAGCTCTTTGCAACCCCATGGACTGCAGCCTGCCAGGCTCCTCTATCTGTGGGATTCTCCAGGCAGGAATATTGGAGTGGGGTGCCATTCCCTTCTCCAGGGGATCTTCCTGACCCAGAGATTGAACCCAGGTCTCCTGCACTGCAGGCGGATTCTTTACCATCTGAGCCACCATGGAGGCCCAATTTGCAGTATGTACCCCTAAAAGAGCATCTTACCTATTTGGTTGCCTTGGAATATACATAAAGGCATCACAGACAGCAGAAGGTACCAGTCCTTGAAAAAGTCCATGGAGTACTACAACCAGCCAGCAGGCAAGAATGCCCATTCAGTGATGCCCCAAACAGGAATGAGCCCTTTACTGCACTGCTCCCCAGGGTCTCTTGATCACAGATAGGCACTGGGCTGTAACTTAATAATTACAACAAAACCACAATTATTTTCACTCATGGAATTGGCTTATAAATTTTAGAAAAGGGAAATTTGAAAATTTAAGTGCTAGTTACTTTATAATTTTCCCTAGCAAACTAGTAAAATTGCCAAATTATATGTAATTATGTAGTTGATTCCATTTGCCAAAATTATTAGGCTCAGCTCTCCTGTTTGGGGCAATCAATCCTTCTTCATCAAGCCCACAAACACACTGAGGACTTAATTTTGTCATGGATTCACATACATTTTAAAAGGAAAGAAAATTACATAGATAATGGTGATTTGGTTTTAAAAAATATGTCTAATAAGGTTTCTTTCATTATTATTCATTACTAACAAGAGCCATGTCTTCTCACGATGTTTTAAAATATTTACTGCATGTAGCACTCCCTATTCCTATGAAGCTGTTTACATGCATTTTCATTTCAGCATTAAAATCTGAAAACAACCACGTGTGTGTGTGTATGTTAGTCATTCAGTCGTGTCCTACCCTTTGTGACTCCATGGACTGTAGCCCACCAGGCTTCTCTGTTCATGGAATTCTCCAGGCAAGAATACTGGAGTGGGTTGCCATGCCCTTCTCCAGGGGATCTTCCCAGCCCAGGGATCAAACCAGGTCTCCCACACTGCAGGCAGAGTCTTTACTGTTTAGTTACCTGGGAAGCCCATAAGAGAAGTAAAAACTTAACGTCAAACAAATTAATCTTACAGTTTGAAACCTGAATTGTGGGCCAATACTTGCTCATGCCAGACTGCTTTTCTCAAGAGGAATGGTTCTTTCCAAGAGACTGCCTTCTTAATAATATAAAATAATTATCAGTTGTCATCATTACCACCACTGCTCTCTCTGCTCAAGCGCCAAAAAGTTGTCAGTTTAATGTCAGATGGTAGGATGCAATTTCTATTGAAATTAAATTAGTGCAAGTTGAAGAAATGAATCAGTAGGCCATATTAACTTGCTTAATAACCAGGTCCTTTACTGAGATCGTTAGCAGTAGCATATGTTAAGATGCATATCAGGATAGCTTGCTTTTATCAATTGTTTGTATTAAAACTAACTGTACTATCAACAGTATTTATTAAGTATTCAGACATCCAAAATTGACATTATATAATAATAAAACATTTATTTAACATTTATTAAATGCCAGATGCTCAGAGCTATCAACAGCCCCTTAAAGTAATAACTATTACTATTACAGATATGGGAAGTTAGGCCTGGAGAGTGAAGTCACTTTAAAGTCACACAACCAGTAAATGGGGAGAGTAGAAATTTCAAGCAAGTAAAGCTCCAAAAGCAATATATCCAATAACAATGAACATAAGTATAAGCAAGGACAACCCAACTCACTAACAGATACAGAGATTATAACAAACTATACATTTCCACTGTTATACGCATTATATAACTGACTCCAGGAACAGCAAATACAAGCTGTTTGTTGAACTCTGTGTGCATGAAGGGTAGAGGAGAACTTTAACATCCTTAATTTATAAGTGAAAGCCGGACAGAAAGAGCAAAACTGTCAATGCTTGTTAAGTAACAAACTAAAAACGGGCAGCAGCAGGAGTCTGTGAATTAATAATATTGAGGGGTCTTAAAACTAGAAATATAAGATGATCAGATTAAAAAAACTCAGACTTTTCTGACTGGATTCGAAGTGATATAAAGTGATGAAGAGTACATAATTCTAGGTTATGCTTATTAACGGTTTCAGAGAGTAAGCTCAGACTTCACTGTATATGATCAGTAATGGAGGCGAGCAGAGAATTTAAGAGGGTAGTTAACAGATGCAGTAAAAAAATGGCAGAGGAAAAAATGACCTTGGCGGCAAGTAAATAAGATTATCATAAAGTCAAAGAATTCACACCTATTGATGAAGATGGGAAGTAAACAGGAGTTCAGGAGTTCAGTAAGAACAGGAACAATAGTCTGCTCTGTCACAAAGAAGTTCACAGTATAAAATAAAAATGTAAGCAGAAGACAGGCTGAAAGTATGAAGACATCATTGAACTTAGCAAAAGCAATCAACACTTAAGCTTCGTGAGGTGGGGACTCTGTAGCACTCATTCACTTTGTGTGGAATTAACGTACGACAAAGATGTCTGCTTTGGCAACCTGGCTCAAACTCTTCTTCAATCTTTTGCTTAAAAAGGGTAGCTGGGAAAGGGAAAGCTATTACTATTGAGAATAGAAAATCTGAGAGGAAAATGATAGAAATGATTTAAAGGCCAACAAAAATTAAAATCTGGCTAGAGTTAGGTCTGAGACGCAAGAGTCAGACAAGACCTACCGTGGCAGTCCTTTAAAGTTTACCTTCCCCTTTTACAGACTCCAAAATAAGGAAAGAAGTGGGAATGCAAAGCTACTAACAAACATGTTATGAACATTTGCCCTCAAATGACAATTCTGTTTTAAAAAATGATCTATGTGTGAGCCTTGCTGCTGCTAAGTCGCTTCAGTCGTGTCCGACTCTGTGCGACCCCACAGACGGCAGCCCACCAGGCTCCCCCGTCCCGGGATTCTCCAGGCAAGAACGATGGAGTGGGTTGCCATTTCCTTCTCCATGATTCAAAAACTGTGACTCCAGGATTTTTGAAAGCTGGGTCCATGATGGATCCTTAGAAGAATCAAAATTTCTAAAACAGCAGTTCAGAAATCACACCAGCACAGAAAGTTATATAATTCCACAGCGCTCCCCACCCCAACTCCTCCTCCCTTTTGGTCAATAGGTAGAAACAGTACCACGGCTGAGTACAGTGTAAGAGCTAATTCTACCAGAAGGGAAAAAATATTAAGTTAGCAGCCTTGTGTCACAAAAAGCAGCAGTATGCAGGAGAAGGGTGGAGTTTAACCGCACTCCAGTGATGAATGACTAATGTGGGATGGCCTGAAGCTGGATATGAGTCTCCCGGGGTATAAACGACATATTCACTTTAAGGTCCGATGTCTGTGCTAGAAAAGTGCTCAGACCAAGAGGGCAACACGGCACAGCTCTGGAAACGCCGCTCACTCTGGTCTGTTGTGGATGGCGCCCCCTGCAGCCGCAGCGCCAGAGCCGGCCCACCCGAACCACGCTGTCTCCACAGCTCCCTGTGCTTGACCAGACCGTGCGGGTGGATATGATAAGCACATCACTCCTTCCTTGTCACCACTTTCGGAACTTTAAAATGGTCATTATACCCAAAGAATATTCTCTCTTAGCCAAGCAAATATTTATTTTGTTCAAATAAAACGTAACTGCTCTATCTTTCATATGATTCTGCCATGACTTAAATTTTCTTTTTTTATTAACTGAGCAGAATGAGCTCATGGCAACACCTGATGACTAATGAAATGCCATCCTGAAGCCCCTAAAAGGTGATCATCACCCCAAGACACTAAGTCTTCACCCCATTCCGGACTCAAGAACAGGAGTCTAAACACTGAGGCGGCAAAGGTGAGCAGTCCGTGGCATTTACAGAGCAACCCCAGTATGGAAACAGAACACACACACTCATCCCCTACATGTTAAAATGAGATTGAGCGCAGGCAGGGAATGGGGTCAGCTGGCCAATTTCTTACTGTAGGTCAGCATCTCCCCACCAAATTCCCAAGGACTATTAAAAGAGTTCCAAGGTCAGTAAGTTTGAAATCCCACAGTTATTCATCTGGGAGCATCACCATGCATATCAGCCTATTAAGGCTCTGAGAGGGCATGCAGTAAGAAACTGGTTTTGTTTACCTTGCGTTTCCCATACTTACTGATCACAAAACCGGATTTTTGTTTTGTTTTGTGAAACATTACTGATATGAAAAGTTTGGGAAATGCCAACACCTAAGATTATCATGTATTCATGTATTAACTGTTTGTTAACAATTAAAATATAACATCCAAAACTAAACTAAGGTTTCCTTGATGCCTGCTGAGTAGGAAGGGAGACTGCAGTGCCTGAGGATCAACAAGCGTTGGCTGACAGCTTTCCTTGGCAAAATGCCAAGCAAAATACCATTACCTGGATATTCTGTAATGCTAAAAATAAAGGACAAAAAGCCTGTTCTACAGTACTGTCACTTAGCACATAATTCTCATAAAATGGATAACATCAATATGTGGGCTGACACCATTTTAAGTGCTCAGTAAGAACTCATAGTATAATTATTTTAAAATCAATTTATCAGAAAACATCTAAACGTCTATAACTTCAGGAGCTCACAGCCTTAATAACCTCTCCTTGCATTACTGACTACATTGAGATAATCTACTGATACCCAAACTGTGTCACCTACTGAAGATTATTACAATACTTACCACATTACAAAAAGAATCCAGACCAATGCTACGTACATACTTAGTACATTCTGGATTAGACCAAGTAAAAGTTAACAACAAGCTGAACAGCATTCTATAAAACAAAAACAGAAAGTCAGTTAGGCTAATTCTGGCTGTTTTTCTATGCTATGGACTCACAGTGAGAAAGGAGACTGTCTTGGAACTTGATGACTGAATCATATACGAAATCTTTAAATCTTTAAATTTCGAATCATATACAAAGTCCCTACACTTACCTCAAAAGAAGTTCTTTGGGTAACTTTTTGTTAATAAGGCCTTCATCATTATTTGAGAAAACCTAAAAGAAAAAAAAGTGAAATTATTAAAATGTCCCTCAATCAATCAAAAAAAGTTACATATTTTGTAGATCAAAATGGCCCCAAGGAAGTTCAGGAAGGAAGAGATATAATTATGACTGATTCACGCTGCTGTAGAACAGAAACCAACACAAAATTGTAAATCAATCTACCAATTAAAAAAAAATTTTTTTAATGGCCCCAATCACCATCTGTAATTATGATGACACTAATTTCATGAAGTTAGTATTCTTCAATATTGACAGACATAAATACAGTTTATATTCTATACCATTTAATAAGAATGGCAAACATTTAAAGAAGAGTTAACACACAGTCACTTCTATACTACATTGTATTAGAGGTTCCAGGCAAGGCTATTCAGCAAAGAAAATAAATAAAAGGCATGCTGACTGAAAAGGAAGAAATAAAACAACTTCTATTTATAGATGACACGATCGTGTACACTGAAAATTCCAGAAAAAAGACATAAAAAGCTATTAATCACGGAATTCAGCAAGGTTGAAAGATTTAACATACAAATATACCATGGATTTATACAAAAATAATTTGTATTTCCATACACTAGCAATGAACAACCTGAAAATAAAATTAAGAAAATAATCTCATTTGTAATAGCATAAGAAAAAACCTATTTAGGAATACATGATATTATATATTGAAAACTTATACTAAACACTGTCCTGAGTCATCAGACTTAAACTGAAACACATTACATGTTCACGAACTGGAATATTTAACAGTGCTGAGTTAGCAACGTTTCTCAGCTTTGTACCTATTCTACTTGGGGTTTGCCAACTATGTCCAGTCTGCTGTTATGCCCATCAAATGAATCCTTAACTTCTAACATGGTACTATCACTTCTGCATTCCCAGTTAGATCTTTTTATAGTCTTCCATTTTCCTGTTAAAATTTTCCAACTGTTCATCCATTCCAACTGTTCAACATCTGGCCCATCACTGACTCAGTTTCTCTAAGCTCTTCTCCTAACCATGGATCACACTCTTTTCTTTCCATGTCTCATAATTTGTTATTTCACAACAAATAATTGTGAGTAAAAAACCCCAGAACTTTACAAATATCAATGAAACCAAGAGCTGTTTCTTTGAAAAAATTGACAGAAGGGGAGGAGAGACTAGCCAAGAGGGAAAAGCAGAAAGAGCAGGAGCTTACCTCCCCTGAGAAGCACACCAAAATCACAAGCACCCGTGAGAAAGCCAGGACCTACCGGAAAACATCTGCAGCTGAAGACACAAAGAAGGACCTACACAAGACAGGCCGGAGGCGGCGAGATAACCAGGTCCCTCACCACGGAGGTGACAGCCCACAAACTGGAGAATAATTACACTGCAGAGGCTCTCCCACAGGGGCGAGCGTGCCGAGCTCCCTATCAGGCTCCACAGCCCTGGGGTCAGGCAGCAAGAAGACAAACCCCAGAGTCTGGCTTTGAAGGTCGGTGGGGCTCAGCCTCTGCAGTCCCTCAGGACTGAGGGAAAGAGAGTAGGCTCTTAAAAGGAGCACACAAAATCTGCCGTGTGCCGGAACTCGGGGCAAAAGCAGTCATTTGACAGGAGCCAGGGCCAGACCTACCTGCTGGTCTCGGAGTCTCTTGGAGAGGTGGGGAAGCGGGGCTGTGGCTCATCCTGGGGACAAAGACACTGGCAGAGGCCATTCTTGGGAGCTCCTTCTATTGGGCGAACACAGGCAGTGGCAGGCCCCCTTGAGGAACCTGCCCGTCCAACAGCCCAGAGGGACCAGTGCTGGGACACCTCAGGCAAAGCGACTACCTGGACAGGGCCACAGCCCCACCTACCAGCAGACAGGCCGCCTAAAACTCCCTGAGACCACAGTCACCTCTGGACACAGCCCTGCCCGGCACAGGGACAGGACCCAGCTTCACCCACCCACGGGCAGGCACCAGCCAAACTGTCCAGGAGGCCTGCTCGAGGCTGTGGACAAGCCTCACCTTCTGAGGCAGACACTAGATGCAAGAGAGCCGCAGTCTGCAGAGCCGGCCTGCCCACAGCAGGCCAGACCCTACCCTGGGACCGGCTGGCCCTGACCCTTCCTCCTAGCAGGCCAGCACAGCCTCAGAATGCCCCTGACCCCGCATCTGTGTCAGGAAACACCTCCCGCACCACCCCCCGACACACCAGTTATCAGACATCAGCTCTGTGATTCCTGGGCACTACGGTCAGACCCCAGGGCCTGACTCGGACCATAAGTAGTCCAGCGTTAAACCAAAACCTGGTTTCACCCACCAGTAGTGGACGGACAACAGCCCCAGAGTTTTCTGGACCCTGACTGCACCCTCCCACCAGTGAACAGGCGCTAGCCCAGGCCTCCCGGGGCACCGCAGTAAGCAGCCTGGCGACTGGGCCCACCAGCCTCTTCATAAAGCATGGCTGGTAACCAACTAGAGGAGAGGCCAATCGAGGCTACCAGCCTGCCCACACAGCCACCCTGCCACAACAGGACCAACACAGCCCTCCCAGGGGAAACCTCGAGAGCATACAGGCTGGGACAACACAGGCCATCTTGCACAGAACAGTTTCTCCAAGGTCAAGATATGTATTAACCTACCAGACATGTGAAATATAAATAGCAACTTAAGCAAAGTGAGGTGACAGAGAAACATGTTCCAATGAAGGAACATGATACAACCTCAGAAGAACTTGTGGAAACAGGCAATCCACCCAAAAAAGAGTTCAGGGTAATGACTGTAAAGATGATCAAAGAACTCAGGAGAATAATGGACACAGAGAACAAGAAGTTAAAAACATTTAGCAAAGAGAAAATACATATCTAAAAAGACAGAGATGAATACAATAGCTGAAATGAAAAATATACTAGAAGGAAAACCACAATTCTAAAAGACATATGTACCCCAATGTTCACTGCAGCAATATTTACAATAGCCAGGACATGGAAGCAACCTAGATGTACATTTACAAATGAATGACGTGAAATATAAATAGCAACTTAAGCAAAGCGAGGTGACAGAGAAACATGTTCCAATGAAGGAACATGATACAACCCCAGAAGAACTTGTGGAAACAGGCAATCCATCCAAAAAAGAGTTCAGGGTAATGACTGTAAAGATGATCAAAGAACTCAGGAGAATAATGGACGCAGAGAACAAGAAGTTAAAAACATTTAGCAAAGAGAAAATACATATCTAAAAAGACAGAGATGAATACAATAGCTGAAATGAAAAATATACTAGAAGGAAAACCACAATTCTAAAAGACATATGTACCCCAATGTTCACTGCAGCAATATTTACAATAGCCAGGACATGGAAGCAACCTAGATGTACATTTACAAATGAATGGATAAAGAAAATGTGATACATATATACAGTGGAATATCACTCAGCCATAAAAAGGAATGAATTTGAGTTGGATTTAGTGAGGTGGATGAACCTAGAGCCTCTTATACAGAGTACAGTAAGTCAGAAAAACGTATAACACATATTAACACATATATGTAATCTACTAGGTTGGTGCAAGAGTAATTTCAGTTTTGCATTGTTGAACTTTGCCATTAGATATTGGGATACCTTGTATAAATGTGGTTATGTTATACATCATTTTAATGCACAATGTACAATTCTTGCTTTATGCTTTTTGCTAATGAATTATTACTTGCTGTTTATTTTATATGTGTTTTAGACCTACAGTAACGATGTTAGACAAACAGCAAATTCGAGCAATTTTCTTATTCGAGTTCCAAATGGGTTATAAAGCAGTGGAGACAACTTGCAATATCAACAATGCATCTAGACCAGGAACTGCTAATGAGCATGCAGTGCAGAGGTGGTTCAAGAAGTTTTGCAAAGGAGACGAGAAACTTAAAGATGAGAAGTGTGGTGCTGGCCATTAGAAGTTGACAATGATCAACTGAGAGGATCATCAAAGCTGATCCTCTTACAACTACACAGGAAGTTGCCCAAGAACTCAACATTGACCATTCTACAATCATTTGGCATTTAAAGCAAAACGGAAAGGTGAGAAAGCTTAATAAGTGGATGCCTCATAAGCTGACAACAAATTTTTAAAAAATCATTTTTTAAAGTGTCACCTTCTCTTATTCTATGCAACAACAATGAATCATTTCTTGATCTGATTGTGACGTGTGATGAAAAGTGCATTTTATATGACAACCAGCTCAGTGGCTGGACCAAGAAGCAGCTCCAAAGCACTTCCCAAAGCCAAACTTGCACCAAAAAATGGGTCATGGTCTCTGTTTGGTGGTCTGATGCCCGTCTGATCCACTACAGCTTTCTGAATCCCAGTGAAACCATTACATCTGAGAAGTATGCTCAGCAAACCAGTGAGACGCATGAAAAACTGCAACGCCTGCTGTTGGCACTGGTCAACAGAATGGAACCCATTCTTCTCCACAACAATGCTGACTACACGTCACATAATGAACATGTCACAAGTTGAACGAACTGTGCTACAAAGTTTTGCCTCATCTGCCATATTCACCGGACCTCTCGCCAACTGTCTACCACTTCTTCAAGCATCTCAACATCTTTTTGCAGGGAAAATGCTTCCACAACCAGGAGGATACAAGATTCTAAGAGTTCGTCATATCTGGAAGCACAGATTTTTTTTTTTTTATGCTACAGGAATAAACAAATCTTTCTCATGTGCAAAAATGTGTTGATTGTCATGGTTCCTATTTTGACTAATAAAGATGTGTCTGAGCCTAGTTATGATGATTTAACATTCAGGATCTGAAACCATAATTAATTTTGCACCAACCAAACAGAAAAATCATACTGATGAACTTAGTACAGAATGGACATGTGGCCACAGTGGGGAAGCTGAGGGTGGGACGAGTTGAGAAAGCAGCCTTGAGATATATACCTTACCATGTGTAAAACAGTAGGAAGTTGCTCTGTAACACAGGGAGCCCAACCTGGCACTCTACGGTGACCTAGAGGGGTAGGATTGGGGGTGGGGGTGGCGTGGTGGTGGCTCAAAAGGAAGAGGACACACACATAATCATGAGAGAGTCACATCATATGGCAGAAACCAACACACTTTAAAGCAATTTTCTACCAGTTAATTTTTTTTAATTTTTAAAAAGAAAAATATATTAGAAGGAATCAACAGTAGATTAAAACATACGGAAAAATGGGTCAGCAAGCTGGAAGACAGAGTAGTGGAAATCATGACCACTGAACAGAAAAATTTTTTAAATGAGGACAGTTTAAGGGACCTCTGGGACAATATCAAGAACACTAATATTCCCATTATAGGGGTCCCAAAAGAAGAGAAATTGAAAAAAAAAAGGGGGGGAGGTGTTGAACATATCTGAAGAAATAATAGCTGAAAATTTCTGTAACCTGGGAAAAGAAACACTTATCCAAGTTCAGGAAGGGCAGAGAGTTCCATACAGGGTAAACCCAAAGAAGAACACACCAAGACACATTGTAATTAAAGTGACAAAAAATAAAGATAAAGAGAGAATCTTAAAAGCAGCAAGGGTAAAGCAGGGGCACTCCCATAAGGTTATCACCTGATTTTTCAGCAGAAACTCTACCGGCCAGAAGAGTGATTTATTTCAAATGAGGAAATTGAAGAACCTACAACCAAGAATACCCAGCAAGGCTGGATATCAACAAGCAAAAGTTAAACAAGTTCAGCACCACCAAACCAGCTTTATATTAAATACTAAGGAACCACTCCAGGTGAAAAAAGAAAGGCCCCAATTGGAAACATGAAAACTACAAAATGAAAAAGATATTAAAAAAATATATAAAAAAAAATAATTTAAAAAAATCTGGTATATTAAAAAAAATCTCACAATAACCACAAACCAAAAAACCTAATATATACACACACACACACACACACACACACGCACAAAGAAAAAGGGACCTCTGGTGGTCCAGTGGTAAAGGCATACATACAGTAAAGGTAGGGAATCAACCGCGCACAAAGTGAGAAGGAAGGTTAAAAAACAAAAACAGTAAAATCATCTATATCAAAACCTCTTAAGTAGTTAAGGAATATACGAAACAATTAAATGAAAGGTATGATATAAAAAAAAACAGTAATCATGAGGGTTTTTAAAAATGCATTTGAAATTAAGAGATCAGCAACTTGAAATAATCACACATATAAAGACTGGTATATTAAAAAAAATCTCACAATAACCACAAACCAAAAAACCTAATATATACACACACACACACACACCTGTCTC
>SJYT01071451.1:290119-312917 GCA_006410635.1 Cephalophus harveyi
TCGCACAGAGTCGGACACGACTGAAGCGACTTAGCGGCAGCAGCAGGGAACTAAGATCCCACATGCCTGCAGAGCAACTAAGCCCACGTGGCACTATTGAGCCTGTGCACTCTGCAGCTGTGTGCCCCAAATAGAGAGCTCGTACGCCACAACTACTGAGCCTGTGGACCACAACTAGGAAGCCCGTGCACTGCAACAAGAGACTCCACGTGATGCAGAGATCCTGCATGCCACAACCAAGACCCAGTGCACCCAAATGAATAAATATTTTTTAAAGAAAAAATCTGAACACTAAAGATAGTCATCAAATAACAAGAACAAAAGAAATAGATAAAACCACCCCCAAA
This sequence comes from Cephalophus harveyi, assembly GCA_006410635.1. NCBI lineage: Eukaryota > Metazoa > Chordata > Mammalia > Artiodactyla > Bovidae > Cephalophus > Cephalophus harveyi. The sequence goes on from SJYT01071451.1 coordinate 290,467, forward strand.
CAATGAACAAAATGGCAGTAAGTACATATGCATCAATAATTACCTTAACTGCAATAGACTGTATGTTCCAATCAAAAGACACAGAGGGGCCGAATGGATACAAAAACAAAACCCTTATTTATGCTGCCTACAGGAGATTCACTTCAGATCTAAAGACACACAAAGACTGAGGGGATAGAAAAGGTATTCCATGCAAACAGAAATGACAACAAAGATGCAGTAGCAATACTTACAGGGGGCAAAACAAATTTCCTCAAAATAGAGACTGTTACAAAAGACAAAGAAGGATACTATGTAATGAGCAAGGAATCAATCCAAGAACAAAATAGTGGTTCAGCTGGTAAAGAATCTGCCTGCACACTGTTTATAATAGCCAGGACATGCAAACAACCTAGATGTCCATCAGCAGATGAATGGATAAGAAAGCTGTGGTACATATACACAATGGAGTATTACTCAGCCATCAAAAAGAATTCATTTGAATCTGTTCTAATGAGATGGATGAAACTGGAGCCTATTATACAGAGTGAAGTAAGCCAGAAAGAAAAACACCAATACAGTATACTGACACATATATATGGAATTTAAAAAGATGGCAATGATGACCCTGTATGNCAGCAGATGAATGGATAAGAAAGCTGTGGTACATATACACAATGGAGTATTACTCAGCCATCAAAAAGAATTCATTTGAATCTGTTCTAATGAGATGGATGAAACTGGAACCTATTATACAGAGTGAAGTAAGCCAGAAAGAAAAACACCAATACAGTATACTGACACATATATATGGAATTTAAAAAGATGGCAATGATGACCCTGTATGTGAGACAGCAAAAGAGACACAGATGTATAGAATGGACTTTTGGACTCTGTGGGAGAGGGAGAAGGTGGGATGATATGGGAGAATGGCATTGAAACATGTATACTATCATGTAAGAATGAAGCACCCGCCTATGTTCGATACAGGATACAGGATGCTAGGGGCTGGTACATGGGGATGATCCAGAGAGAGGAAATGGGGTGGGATTGTGGGAGGGGGATTCAGGATTGGGATCTCATATACACCCATGGTGGATTCATGTCAACGTATGGCAAAACCAATATGGTATTGTAAAGTAAAATAAAGCAAAAATTAAAGAAAAATAAAATAAAATAAAAGACAATGCTGTTAAAGTGCTGCACTCAATATACTAACAAGTTTGGAAAACTCAGCAGTGGCCAGAGGACTGGAAAAGGTCAGTTTTCATTCCAATCTCAAAGAAGGTCAATGTCAAAGGATGTTCAAACTACCATACAATTGTGCTCATTTCACATGCTAGCAAGATAATGCTCAAAATCCTCCAAAGTACCCTTCAACAGTAAGCAAACTGAAAACTTCCAGATATGCAAGCTGGCTTTAGAAAAGACAGAGGAACCAGAGATCAAATTGGCAACATCCTTTGGATCATAGAGAAAGCAAGGGAATTCCAGAAAAAAAAAAAAAATCTGCTTCATTGACTACATGAACGCCTTTGACTATGTGGATCACAACAAACTGACTCTTAGATCTGGATTGTGTAAATTGTCAGTTTGGCATCATTTGATATACAGCCCTGTTTCTCAAAAGATTATGTTACTTGCCTTGACTTCTGATGTATGGAACAGTTCTCAGAGCTTCCTAAGGTATTCTTCCCAGGTTACAATCCTCAATTTTGGTTGGAATAAAATTTTCCATTTCTTTCTTGTATCAACTGATTTGTTTTTATTGTGTTATCTCATTTCAGAAACTGCAAACTTAACCTACTCCTTGGCTGAAGGCAAAAAAATAGCTTTGTTTTGTCTTTTTTTCTTAAGAGCAAACTTGATGTACAATAAACTGGGTATGTAGAAAGTGTACAATTTGACAAGTTTTGACATTTATATATGGCTTCAAAACAGTCACATAGCCAAGATAATAAACACACATGCCACCCCAAAAGCCTCCTCATGCCCTTCATAATTTCTGTCCTACCCTTTCTCAACCTCTCTCTGCCTTTTCTCATCCCTACCTCCAAGCAACTGCTGAAATATTCTATCACTTAAATGGATTTGCATTTTCTAGAATTTTATGAACTTTTTTGTTGGACATTCATACAACACTATTATTTTAAAATGTATGCATTTTGTTGCATGCACCAAATAAAATATTTTGTTTTGATGAGTAGTAATATTTTATGCAGCATAGCACAATTTTTGCATTCACCTTTTGATGAATATTTAAGTCATTTAAACTTTAGGATTGCTACCAGGATAAAGCTGCTATGAATGCTTGTGTATACAGCTTTGTATGGACAATTTTTCATTCTTTTGTTTTAGGGAGCTAATAATTTGCAGTGAAATAGTTGGATCATATGGAAGTTGTATTTTCAAGAAACTGTCAAACTGTCTTTCAGAGTGTTTCTAACATTTTACATTCCTACCATTAATCTTACAAGGTCATGTACCTCTGCATCCTGTCAGCACTTGATATGATAGGCTTTTTAATATAAACCAGTTTTAAAGGCATGTAGTGGGCTTCCCGGGTGGCTCAGGGGTAAAGAATCCACCTGCCAGGAAGCATGAGACACAGGTTCGATCCCTGGGTTGGGATGATCCCCTGGAGAAGGAAGCGACAATTTACTCCAGTATTCTTGCCTTGGAAATCCCATGGATAGAAGAGCCTTGTGGGCTACAGTCCACAGGGTCACAAAGATTCAGACGTGACTTAGCAGCTAAACAGCAACAAAGTGGTATCTCATCACAGTTTTGTTTTGTATTCTCCTGATGACTAAAGATGCTTAGCATTTTCATATACATATTTGTGATTTGTACATATTCTTTGTTAAAGTTATGAATTCACTAATAAATAAATTATACCCAATTTTATTTATTGCTTCTTGTTTTGTTACTGTCTAGCTTTGATTGTGCTTACATATTTCAATATACTTCTCTCACCAAGTATATCATTTGCAAGTGGTTTGTGTTTCACTCTCTCAATGAAGTCTTTTGAAGAGCAGGCATTTTAAATTTCGATGAAGTATAAGGCAGTATTCTTGATTCTTTTGAAAATTCTATCTCTAAAGTTATTTCCAAAATGTCCACTTTAAAATCCTATTACTATTCTCCTTTGTGTGTGCTCAGCTGTGTCTGATTCTTTGCGACCCCGTGGATTTAGCCCGCCAGGCTCCTCTATCCATGGGGATTCTCCAGGTAAGAATAGTGGAGATAGTTGCCATGCCCTCCTCCAGGGGATCTTCCCAACCCAGGGATTGAACCCGGGTCTCCAGCATTGCAGGTGGGTTCTTTACTGTCTGAACCACCAAGGAAGACTTTTTGTAGCAGCTCTCAATTCTTTTCCTCACGATCACAATATCCTCTTAAGATTTTGCTTCCAAATTTCACTCTCCATCATAGTCACAGTACTTTACCCAACTACTTTCAAAAATACAACACAGATATGAATACTTTCCTGCTTAAGAATTTTCAATAGTTTCCAACTTGATTTTTTAAAGCATCAAATCTTTTTACACAGCCTATAATGAACATTTTTCATGGGCTGGCCCTTGACTGACCCTTATCACCTCATTTTGTACCATATTCTTTCTTAATCATTCTATGTCATCAACGCCACCCTCCTTTTTATCCATTTTGCAAATGCCTTAGGGCCTTTGCCCTTACCCTTTTCTTTCTTTGGATTCTTTGTTTGACGACTTAATTTGTCTGCAATCACTGACTCTAGAATGAAAGTTTCTTGGTAGCATGGCTTAAGTTTAAATTCTGTTTCTTTGTTCTTCTTTTCCTAGACTCAGGACTGGGATAAAGTGAACATCCATAAACAGTTGTTTAAAAGTATACAAATGAGTAAGAATATAAATTGTTTTGACTATTCTATGCATCATGAAACAGACTTTAATAATTTAATTATATATTTATTATCAATGATTATCTTAGAAGATGAGTTACCATTACTGTCAATAATGTGTACTTATTGAATAGATGAGATTGTGAGCAACATCACAGTTTTAACTAGTGAGAAAGGTGAAGTCTCTCAGTCGTGTCCGACTCTTTGTGACCCCATGGACTGTAACCTAGTAGGCTTCTCCGTCCACGGGATTCTCCAGGCAAGAGTACTGGAGTGGATTGCCATTTCCTTCTCCAGGGGATCTTCTCAACCCAGGGATCAAACCCGGGTCTCCCGCATTGGAGGCAGACGCTTTAACCTCTGAGCCACCAGGGAAGCCTAGTGAGGACTGATGCAGAATACAGAAGTCAACACACATAAAGACTAGCAATAATGTAACTAAAATATGACCCAGTTTCTGGTCCAAATTATGTCTTTACTCAAGGTTTATTAGATCCTACTGAGGATGAGATGGCTGGATGGCATCACGGACTCGATGGACGTGAGTCTGAGTGAACTCCGGGAGACGGTGTCCTGAACTGAACTGAAGACTAAATGGTGACCTCATCAAAAGAAGAGTAGGCTGGTTGGTGTTTCTGGGGTGATTCAGTTCAATTCAATTCAGATGCTCAGTCGCGTCCGACTCTTTGCGACCCCATGAATTACAGCACGCCAGGCCTCCCTGTCCATCACCAACTCCTGGAGTTCACTCAGACTCACGTTCATTGAGTCAGTGATGTCATCCAGCCATCTCATCCTCTGTTGTCCCCTTCTCCTCCTGCCCCCAATCCCTCCCAGCATCAGGGTCTTTTCAAATGAATCAGCTCTTCACATCAGGTGGCCAAAGTACTAGAGTTTCAGCTTTAGCATCATTCCTTCCAAAGAAATCCCAGTACTGATCTCCTTCAGAATGGACTGGTTGGATCTCCTTGCAGTCCAAGGGACTCACAAGAGTCTTCTCCAACACCACAGTTCAAAAGCATCAATTCTTCAGTGTGATTAGAGCATGAGAATTTTAGATATGAACTCAGAAATGTTCTTTGAATGTCCTAATTTCTAGCTTACTCCAGAATTCTCTATGGAATTCTTGTGGAGCTTGTAACCTTGTGCCTAAATTTATCTGCTTATTTATCTATGGAGTTAGTTATTCTTTGGCTGTGCCGGGACTTTGTTGCTGTGTGTGGGCTTTCTCTAGTTGTGGCAAACAGGGGCTACTCTCCAGACTCAGTGCACAGATTTCTCCTCGTGGCGCCTTCTCTGGTGGCGGAACACCTGTTCTAGAGCCCATGGACTACCATAGTTGCGGCGCTGAACTGGTCCTTCTACCGGTTCAGTAGGAGTGTCTCCCAGGCTCTTGACCATGGGCCCAACAGCTGCGGTGCCCTGGCTCAATTGCTCTGAGGCATGAGGAACCGACTAGGGGTCGAACCCACGTTTCCTTCATCAGCAGATAAATTCTTTACCACTCACCCCCCAGGGAAAGCCCCCTAAAATTTTCTTACAGTGTCCCCACCCTTGAGTATATAGTTGAGAATTCCTATTATAAGTTTTGGAAACGCTAGATATTGGGATCTGGAAGACTCTCCTGCAGACCCTCTCACTGTATTTTATCAGCATACTTGATGTTTAAGGAGCTATGCCCCTACATGAAGACAATAAAGAGATCCCCATTTGCTATGTAACAGAAATCCTCAAGATGTTCTTTTTCTTGCTAAATCATATTTTCAGATGTTAATTAAACCACAAAGTAAATTTTCCTCTGACATATACCTTTGCTAAGTTTGCAGTGCTCACTTTTATATTCATTGGAACGATTAGCCAACATCCTGAGGTACTCAGCTGATGCTATTTCAGAACAAAGCATGAAGCTGATTTGGCACCATGAGACCCTTACCTCGATGATAGTGATGATCTGCTGACATTATTTTGGAGCACTGCTCTAACAAAAATAAAGTAACTTTAAATATTTTAATGTTAACTTTATGAAAATGATAAGGGTTGCTAAGATATTTAGAGGCTTTTTGCATTGTATAAGGCAAGGAATATTATCTTGCTTTTTCTGAACGCCCCTAAATATTTCTGGTTGTAGAACGTTCATATGGATTTTGAACATAAGCAAAGAAAGGAGAAAGTAAACTATTAGTATTGCTTATTTATTACTTTCCTGGTCACAGTGATGATACAGTGTGAATGACTGTTCTTGGATATCACTTCTTATTCTGTATTTCTGAGCCTAAATATTAATGTGTATGATTAATTTGACTATACATGTGCACATGCATAAAAATATAGAGTATCTCAATGTAAATTAAAAATTCACTATTACCTGTAGATTCTCTGACAAAATTGTAGTCTATTTGTAATTTAACAAACATACTAATCAGACATTACAAAATATTCAGGTGCTTTCTTGAATTACCATTATAGTTTAATTTATATGATAATTTTTGTGAGTTCAAAAGTTATACAGCAATATATGCTGTTTGCAATAATTCCAAACAATACAATGTGTATGAGGAAAATTATTCCCCTGTCTCTTATACACATCTAGATGTGTATAAGAGACTTATATTGGAAATGTATAATGTCATATAAATTACTTGATAATCTCTTATTATAGAAATGTATCCTGCAGGAGAACTATGTTTGCTTTATCTAGGACATTTAAAAATATCTCTAGTAAATTACATCCAATTCGTGTAGAATATTATCTTACAATTGTTCATTTGATTATTTGTCATGTATCTGTCATCTAGCTTATTTTATATTAGTTTGAGTTTAAAACATTAGTTAATATTGTAATAATTCTGTACAGGAGTAATCTTCCTTAAGTTAGGTAGTAGATATGTTAAATTTCTCTTTTAGCAAATGAGAGAAAATGAGACTCAGTAAAATGAAATATGTGTGCATGGATCCAGATCAGTTAGTCACAGAGCTCTGACTTTAAGCCAGGACTTTGAGTTCCTAGCTCTTCTTTCCACAAAGCCCTGTCATCCTATTCATATTTTTGATCAGACAATAAATGTTTGCTTAAAAGGTATTTTCCTTTTTATGTGATATGCACATGTAGGCCAAATCATCTAACACACTGATAACATTTTTCTAAGAACTTAAATGTAGAAACTGTCCAAATAGAGAAGCTAACATGTTTGAATCCAGGAGTTCATCCAGGTCTGCAAGTGTGCTAAGTCACTTCAGTCATGTCCGACTCTTTGTGACTCAATGGACGACCTGCCAGGTTCCATCTGTCTGTGGGATTCTCTAGGCAAGAATACCGGAGTGGGTAGCTATTCCCTTCTCCAGGGGAACTTCCCGACCCAGGTGTCGAACCCGCATCTCTTATGTCTCCTGCATTGGCATACGGGTTCTTTACCACTAGCACTACCTGGGAGGCCCTCATCCAAGTCTTCTCCTGCCAGAAAACAAACACCAAGATTATCTATTTGACCTCAACCGTAGTGACTTCAGGTTTGGGAGCCTTCCCACTTCTCCCTAGCATTGACTCACTAAATACATTGGGCAGTTTAGTACTATGGATTATGTAATATATTCTCTGTTTGTCTCTTCAGATCTTCAATCCACATTCTTGGCAATGTTCTGCTCCCAGGAGACTATCATATTCATTAACTCTGTGTGTGTGTGTGTGTGTGTGTGTGTGTTGGGCATTGAGTTTTGCAGGATGTTGGATAAAACGTCTTTTGTGTCCTTTTCCCCCTTCTAGCTCGCTCTCTGTTCAGACAACTGCTTCCTCCCCAAGCCGCTCAGACCTCAGATTGGGCCAAGCCCTGCTAAGGCTAGCTTCACACCTTGTTGGTTCCTCTTAACCTTGCCTGCAACTTTAAATAGCCTCTCCTTTTTTGGTCCTCCTTTTGCATGCACTATCAATTTTTCTCTCAGACCTTGGCTGACATACGATTTTTCAGTTACTGGAGATACAGTGAATCTCTGTTTTAGTTCCAGGTAAGGGAAAGGCTATTTGGGGGCTGCTCAACCAACACGTATAAGGGACTATAAAAGCCATGCTATTTTCACAATTTAAAAACATACTTCCTAGACAGATTTCTTTCACTGTTGAATTTTATTTTATATATTATTCCAAATGTGTGGCAAGAATTGGAAGTAGTAAGACTTGTTTCATTAGGCACCTGTTTTAAAAAGTGAGTTTATTTGTATTTATGCTACTTAAAAGTAAACTGTTACACAAGATTTATATGAGATTGAAGTACTCAGAAGTTTCTTTCCTGTATCAACAGTTCTTACTGATATAATGATGAGAGTGGGAAAGTTATTTAAGTGTCTTGCTATCCAGGACATAGTCTTAACTGAGGTGAAAAAAAGCTGCTATCTGAAGAAAGCTGAGAAAAAAAAAAAAAAAAGGATAGAATCTATGAGTAAATGTTCTAAGGTTGCCTATCCCAGCTGCCATGCCTGCCACTTAGTATGTTCTCAGAACAGCCTTTTTATACTAACTCAAAAGATGAAGGTGAAAGATCCAAACAGAATGATCTACATTTAAAAATAACTAATAAAATGATCCAGATAGAATGCCCAGAGATTATAAATTCCCTTCCACAAAATAAAAGGAACATAGCGTGAAGAGTGTAGTTGAAGGTTATATGCAAGACGCACCCATAAACAAAGAGGTTTCAAAACATTTCCATATTCTAGACCCATAGAAGACAATATAGACTCTAAAAATAGATTAAAAAATTACAAGAAATCAATAACTGAAAAATAATGAAGTGAACAGCCTAGTCATTACAATGAACATTATAATAAATACTTTTGTAAATAAGTGGAATGTAAAATAGATCTTATTGAAATGAAATTAGTGACAGGAAGAGCAGCATGAAGGGGAAAAAAAAAAAAACGAAGGAGCAATGGTCATCAAAAATGTAAGCTGTAAAGAATTGGCATCACTGAGAAGAAAGTAAAAGATGGAAGCAAATGGTAATTTTTCTAAAATGCAATGAAAGATATAATGAAGTATTTAAAGAGAATAGATAAAAACTTTTATAAGTGAATACCTAAATCTATAGAATGCAAGAACTTTTGTTTAATAAAAGTAAATGTAATCTATTTCTATGTAGAGATAGCTGTTAGATATGTAGATATATATATTGTAAAAGTTTCCAGCAAGAGAGAAAAGCACTGAATAATAATTTATCTTAAACATAATATGTATTTTAAGGCTTCCCTGGTGGCTCAGAGGTTAAAGCGTCTGCATCCAATGGGGGAGACCCGGGTTCGATCCCTGGGTCGGGAAGACCCCCCTGGAGAAGAAAACGTCAACCCACTCCAGTATTCTTGCCTGAAGAATCCCATGGACGGAAGAGCCTGGTAGGCTACAGTTCACGGGGTCGCAAAGAGTCAGATATGACTGAGCGACTTCACTTAGCTAATATGTATTTTATATAATATATGTACATATGAGTCAAAAAACTTGAAAGGACAAAATTTGAGGTCTTCTTAATTTCTTTATTGCCACAGTCACTGTCAGAGTACATGCCAGGGTTCAACTTTCATGGGTCTTCAAAGTCATAGTCAATGAAGCTGTTACTCAATCCAATAAATGTAAAACCAATGACTTAATAGTGATAAAAGCAATTTGAACATTAGGAGCCTTTTATACTCAAATTAGGACCCATGTAGGATATATTTATTTGTCCTTCTTGAAAATGTATTTAATGATGAAATCCAGCTGCAGAAGGCTGATAAAGGCTCCCAAAGATTTGTCTATTTCCTAACTCCTGGAGACTATAACTATCACCTCATTTGGGGGAAAAAGTCTGTTCTGTGCAAATATGATTAAAGATCTTGAATTAAGAAGAAAAATTTGGATTATCTGGGGGAGGGTAAATGTCGTTATTACAAGAAAGATGAGAAAGGGAGAACACACACACACACACACACACACAGGAGTAAGCAGTGTGAAGATGCAGCCAAGTGGCTCGTGCTGAGTGGCGGCTCCACTCTTTGGATTCAAGAAGGTCCTGTTCACCCAGCTCTGGGAATCCAAGCCCTCTGTATTATTCTTCCTTTATTTCATCCACCTCTGGTCCTTTCCATGAGCTGGCAGTGTTTCTGCTGATACAAAATCCTCAGAAATCTTGGTCACCCCTTGCTTATATTCTGTGGATATTGTGGGAATCCACACCATTAGCTACAAGGACTCTCCGCAGATTCTTCCTGGGTAAACTTACATCTGTTCCTGCCTTCTGCGGAGGTGGACAGCTGAATCCGTAAGTCACACACAATCTCTTTTTCTATTGTTTGTCCAGTCACAGGCTTGCCCCTACCTCCAGATCAAGGTATTCTAAATAGGTTGATAATGTTAGAAGTCATCACATGAAGATTCTTTCTTGCTTAGCAAGTGCGTCTTCAATTTCTGCTTTTCCTCTCACATTCTTCTATAAGCAGCAAGGAGAAACCAGATCACGCCTTTTGCACTTCGCTTGAAAATCCCCTCAGGAAAATATCCAATTTCATCAAGCTAAAATTCTACTTTTTACAGAACTGTTGAACATGATTCATCCTAGTTTGCTGTCACTTATAACAAGGATAATCTTTCCTCCAGTCTCAGATCTCATATTCTTCATTTCAATCTGATGCCTCATCAGGAGTACTTTTAAGATTCATATTTCTAAGAACATTATATTTCCAATGTATATTTCTAATCACTATAATGTATGTATTTTCTAAGATGAAAGAAGTTTCCTTTACAGCATTTTTTTTTCTCCTGACACTTTCCTAGTAAAATAAACATCCACATTTCTATGAACAGTGCTTTCAAATCAATCTAAGTATTTTTCTGTAATGCACCTCAAAACTCTTCCTTTCATCACCATTGTTATTGTTCAGTCACTCAGTTGTGTCTGATTCTTTGCAACCCCATGGACTGCAGCACGCCAGGCTTCCCTGTTCTTCACCAAATCCCGGAGCTTGCTCAAACTCATGTCCATTGAATCAGTGATTGCATTCAGCTGTCTCATCCTCAGTCATCCCCTTCTCTTGCTGCCTACAATTTTTCCCAAATCAGGGTTTTTTCTAGTGAGCTGACTCTTAGCATCAGGTGGCCAAAGCACTGGAGCTTCTGTTTTAGCATCAGTCCTTCCAGTGAATATTCATGATTGATTTCTTTAGGATGGACTGGTGGGATCTCCTTGTTGTCCAAGGGACTCTCAAGAGTCTTCTCCAACACCACAGTTAATAAGCACCAATTCTTTGTCACTCAGCTTTCTTTGTGGTCCAACTCTAACATCCATACATGACCACTGACAAAACCATAGCTTTGACTGGATGGACTTTGTCGGCAAAGTAATGTCTCTGCTTTTTAATCCTGTCTAGGTTTGTCACAGTTTTTATTCCAAGGAGCAAGTGTCTTTTAATTTCATGGCTGCAGTCACCATCTGCAGTGATTTTGGAGCCAAAAAAAAAATAAAGTCTGTCACTGTTTCCATTGTTTCCCCATTTATTGGCCATGAAGTGATGGGACTAGATGCCATGATCTTCGTCTTTTGAATGTTTAGTTTTAAGCCAGCTTTTTCATCCTCATCTTTCACCTTTATCAAGAAGCTCTTTAGTTCCTCTTCACTTTCTGCCATAAGGGTGATGTCATTTGCATATCTGAGGTTATTGATATTTCTCCTGGCAGTCTTGATTCAAGTTTGTGCTTCATCCAACCTAGCATTTCACATGATGTACTCTGCATATAAGTTAAATAAGCAGGGTGACAACATACAGCTTTGACGTACTCTTTTCCCAATTTGGTACCAGTTTGTTGTTCCATGTCCGGTTCTAACTGTTGCTTCTTGACCTGCATACATGTTTCACAGGAGGTAGATAAAATGGTCTAGTATTCCCATCTCCTGAAGAATTTTCCACAGTTTGTTTGATACACGTAGGCAAAGGCTTTAGTGTAGTCAATGAAGTGGAAGAATTCATCACCGTTACTCAAATCCAAAACCACTTTCACGTTTTCAGGTATTTGTTATAGCTTCAAACTGCTTCCCAATGCCAAAGCCTGTGTTAATTTCTTCAGGCTGCCATAAGAAAGTACCATAAACTAGGCGACCTAATACAAAAGAAATTTATTTTCAGACTATCTTAGAGGCTAGAAATGATCAAGAAGTCATCAAGGCCACACTCTCAAAATCTCTAAGAGACAAACATTTCTATGCTGGTTGTTTAGCTTCTGATAATACAAGAAATCCTTCACATTCCTTGATTTTTTGTGCATAATTTCAGTCTCTGACTCTTTTTGAAAGTGAAAATGAAAGTCGCTCAGTCATGTCCAACTCTTTGCGACCCCACGAACTATACGTTCCATGGAATTCTCCAGGTCAGAATACTGGAGTGGGTAGACATTCCTGTCTCCAGGAGATCTTCCCAACTCAGGGATTGAACCCAGGTCTCCCATATTGCAGTAAGTTTCTTTAACAGCTGAGACACCAGGGAAGCAACTCTGTTATTACATGGTATTCTTTCCCCATATCATATTGTCTTATAAGAACAAGTCATAGTGGTTCAAGGGTCTACTCTGCTCTTAGCGAATTACATTAACTGATTACATGCTCAATGGCTCCGTCTTTAAATAAGTCTACATTCTTTTGTATTTGAGATTAGGACCTCAACATACCTTGTTTAGGGACACAGTTAAATCCATACAAACCACTGAAGCATATGATGAATTTCATAAAGCTATGTTAATGCAGGATGCCAAACAAAAACATTTACATACAAGATTCATATTATATTAAATATCCAGAATAGCTATCTCCACAGAGATAGAAAACATATAGGTGCTTGCCACAAACTGGGGACTAGGGAATAGGGGATACCAGTTTAGTGGGTATAGGGTTTCTTTTAGAGTGATGCAAATACTTTCAAACTTGTATTTGTCCACTGAGGCTGCCATAACAAAATACGAAAGACTGGGCAGCTTAACAATACAGATGCATTTCTCACCATTCTAGAAGCTGGAGGTCCCAGCTCAAGGTGCAGACAGCGCTGGTTTCTCATGAGACTTTCCTCCTCGGCTTGCAGTTGGCCACCTCCTCCCTCTTTCTTCACATGGCCTTTTTTTCTGTGCAGACACACTCCTGGCATACTTACCTTTTCTCATAAGGACACCAGTCCTATTGGATTAGAGCCACACTCTATGGCCTCATTTAACCTTTACTACTTCTTAAAAGGCCAGTCACATCGAGGGTTATGGTTGCAACATGTGATTTTGGTGAAACAATTCAGTCTATAGTAGAACTAGATAGAATGGTGGTTTCACAACATACTGAATATACTAAATATCACTTAGTTTACTTTAAAATGGTTAAAATTGTTATGTGAATTTTGCCTCAATAAAAAAATTTAAAAGTATATTTATTTAAGTCATAACTCCTTCCATGCAGTATATATAGCTGTATTCATAGTTAATTGATGTTCAGATGCAACAAAGACTTGCTTGTATGTTTTCAACTTCATTAAAGTAGATGTAATAAACTTTATGTTTTTTTTTAAATATTTAACAATAGCATATAAATTAAATTTAATATATCATATGGGATTTAATTTAAGAGATTGAAGATAGTCTAACCTCAAATTGAAATACTGATCTGTGAATGTTAAATTTAATATGTTCTTCAGTATCAGAAACTACTATTTGAAAATAATTGTGTCATAATTATTTATGTGGCAAGCCTCCATTATTGCCTTTCATTAATTGCTTATGTTTAATTATCTATCAATTGTTTATGTCAAAATAGGACCAGTTATAAAATCTCATACAATCCAGGTAGATGATTATCTCTTAATTTTGGATCAAGTTTAAAGGTCAGTATTAAAAAATGAGCCCAATTTTAAATAGCAATAATTATGTATTCAAATTTAGCTATCATTAAGGAAGGAGTGACAGATTTAATTGAAATTATGGCAGGTATGTAACCATCTCTATCATTCAAGAATGTTTCCTTTACCTCCCCCTATAACCCATAAACTTTTATCACATATAGCTACGTCTGGTAAAAATCTGTTGCTTTTGAGTTACTTATTTATGTAACTCAAGGGTCATATAGGGCTAATATCCCTTCTGTTTTAATGAATACATATATATATTTCTTTTCTAACTTTACAGTTCAATTGTGTTGAAAGTAATGAACTATTTCTAGAAGTGACAATTCCAACTAAATTATTGAATTGACCAACAGCACAGCTTAAATTAACTATTATTGTTCCATTCCTGGAAATATTGAAAACGTGCATGTTTTTACTCCTTTCTTTACCCAAATTAGTAAGTCAAAATTATGAGAAGATATATAATTAACAGAGATTAATATTACAGAAAACATTAGTTTCCTGCATCTTTGATGGGCACAGGGCATTCCCAGGGGAAATTTCACTCCTCAAAAACAATTCTGGGTCACTCACAACAGTCAAAGATAAAATGGAAAGAAACAGTCCCTAGATTCTAACCAGAGGCCTTTCTGCATGTACTAAGTCACAGATGAGGTATACAGCAGTTGGTCTGCCTTGAATATGCCATTTCTAATACTTCCTTAAATGCTTGCAAAGCACAGTCTCACTGACAGCGCCCTAGATCAGTCCTGGCATACAGAAAACATCTATTTTTTAGATGTGTAACAAAATAAAGGACACCAAAGAAGCAAAGAAATAGTGATGAAAAGGAGACAGAAAAGGAAGGAACAGGAAAGAAAGGAAGGAGGGAGAGGACAAAAAGGAAATAAGCAGGAAAGATGAAAAATGTAAAGTCAGTCTATTTAATTCACCCCCAAAATACCTGACTGTTGTTTTCTCATCTTTTAGACTGTCTTCTCTCATACCTCAGCTGCTGAACTATGAAAAATATTTCCATGATTAGAATAGCACATTTTCCAACAGGAAACAAATTAATCCTGCAACACTTAATCTTATTTTTAACAAAATTTATCTGGAGGTAAGAGAAAAGGATAATAACCAAATCAATTCCACTTACCTCACAATATATTTTGATTTAAATAGTACAGTAACTATTCAGTTCTCTTGCATGCTTACATTCCTTTCCTTCACATTTCCTTATGCTGTTGGATATGACATACATTTTAATCAACAGTCCTAAGAGTCTCAAAGTCCCACATGACTAGATCATAACCAAATATAAAGCCGATAACTAAGTATCCAAACTCCATGCTTGAGACCTCTGATCTTAACCTTAAGTAACACAGAGGACTATATGCCCAAGATCATCTTAATAATTTGCCTCTATCCTCTGAAGCCAAAAGCCAAGTACTTCTCTGATACTTACCTGATACCAAACCTCCTTGACAAGAGAAGTCTGAGCAATCGTCTTGGGCAGTTTCTCTGGGATCCTCAATCACTCTACAGCATATTTCTATCTTGGCCTCCCTATAGAATTCCATCCTTTTTGGTTTCTCTGATGAAAAATTATCTCCCTGCATTTGCAAAGAGAAGATCAACCTGGTTTTACAGTTCAGGCAAAATAAGTATATATTAGACTTAGAGAGTGTCTCATAATTTCTAATTAAAGAAAACTCAAGCTTTATTTAGTTACCATGTCTTTAGTGCTTTAAGAAGTCTTAGCAATTACCTATTGCATTGTTTTACAAATCTAGTGCTGTGAAAAACTTTACAATCTGACGCCATTGAAATATAGGGGTCATAAACACAGTTACCAAACAGTACCTTAAGTGAATGAGTCTGGACAAATACTGTATAGTTAAGAGTGTTAAGAACTCTAATGAACATGAAAGTTTGTTTTTATTCTTTGTATTATCTTTCTGTAAGTGGCTAGTATTCAGTTCAGTTCAGTTCAGTCACTCATCTAATTGTTGCCATGCTGACTATGGACTCAGTATCTCCAATTTCATTTTTTAAGAGAAAATGAATACTTTATATTACTGCAAAATATCCTAAATACAAGCAAATGTATCCTTAAAAAGAATATCTCTGAGGCAGATCCAACCAATTTATTATCACATGAACTATATTTGTAAGGTGGAGAAGGAAATGGCAACCCACTCCAGTGTTCTTGCCTGGAGAATCCCAGGGATGGCGGAGCCCAATGGGCTGCCGTCTGTGGGGTCGCACAGAGTCGGACACGACTGAAGCGACTTAGCAGTAGCAGCATATTTGTAAGGTGCCCAATCAAAATATGATCTCATGATTAAATATGCTATTGAAATTTTGATATAAACAGTATAAAATTACTTCTTTGTGCAAAATCATCAATTCAGTTCAGTTACTCAGTAACGTCCAACTCTTTGTGACCCCATCACCAACTCCCGGAGCTTGCTCAAACTCATGTCCCTTGAGTCATTGATGCCATCCAACCATTTCATCCTTTTCTCTTCCTGCCTTCAATTTTTCCCAGCATCAGGGTCTTTTCAAATGAGTCAGTTCTTTTTATCAGGTGGCCAAAGTATTGGCGTTTCAGCTTCAGCATCAGTGCTCACAATGAATATTCAGAACTGATTTCCTTTAGGATGGACTAGTTTGATCTCCTTGCAGGCCAAGGGACCCTCAAGAACCTTCTCAAACACCACAGTTCAAAAGCATCAATCCAAAACGTCAGATTCTATAATAGCTAAATGAAATTGGGGATTTCTAAAAGAATATGATGTATAGAAGAATTCAGGAGAGTATTATTTGAGAACCCATTTAAGAAACATCAAGTTTAGTTGCAACATTTATTGATGATTCCTATAGTTATTTTCCAATCTTACAAGCAGATTTTTAAAGGTTCTTGAAGAGCTTATAGGTAAACAGCAGGAACATATGCCTAATGGCATCACAGTATAATCTAATAAATGTTACAAAAAAAAGAAAACTATGTGCCCTCTTAAGAAAGCAGTCTATTCTTTAGATGATGACTACCATCTTGTTAGTATTAATCCGTAAGTACATCATGGCCTAGTCCTACTGAACATTCAACTCATGTAAGTAACTCCCCACATTTAGTTTTCAAGATCACCAACTATTATTTTTATGACGTTTCTTTGTCAAGAGATGTAGACAACAAAATTAACCAGTTTAACTAGCAGTTATTACTCTCCCTGTAAATTAATACGTGCATACACAGTTTTTTAAACATTAGTCACTTGTGACTTCACCTGCATGTTAGCATACTCAATTCTATTCAACCTGTATGCATGACAAAATAAAATTTAGGGCAATCCTGGGAACCAAAGCCTAAATGATACTGAATTGATCACATTAAATTTTAGTGTATGGGGAACCACCTGTCTATCTGGACAGCCAACATTACCCAGGTTTTTATGGGCTCCATCTCTCAGCCACTTTTGTAATGTGGTTTAAAGCAAAGTAACAGGTTAAATTACAAATGGAAATCTGGAATATTCTGAACACATAATAGTAATTTATTGTACCAGCATTATGAACATTTATAAATTCTTGGAAGATTTGTATTGATAACATAAATTTGAACTTCTAATAATAAATTTAAAATATTTATAAAGTTTTTAAAAAATAACACATTTTATTTTATTGAATATTCAAGCAATTGATGTTACATATAATTAAGAAAACAAAAACCAAATCTAGGAGTAAAAAACAAAAAAGGAAAAAAATACAATGATCCCTCAATGAAGACAGAGAAAAATACATAAAAATAGTCAATAGATAAGAAAGATCCTTGATATTATTCAAGAGTAGGTTGAAAGATAAAAATCGCAACAGTTAGATTCAAAGGAAGCGGTGACAATTATGAGTAAACCATGTTCAATGTTTGTACAAATTGGGAGCTATGGAAGGCTTTTAAACAGGAATGATCTAATAAAATCACTGCTTCCAGCCCAGTGGGTGAAATAGATGAGGCTAACTTGAGTAAAATTAATCATGTGTCCAGTTATTTCACTAATTCAGTTCTGAAACTCATACATTTTGTGAATTACCATAGTATAGTACACTGGTGTACAAACTACTACCTAGAGGACATACTTGGTTCACCAATTGCTTTGTAAATAAAGTTTTATTGGAACATGTCACATACATTTGTTCATGTATTGCCTGTTGTCATGCCACAAGAGCCTGGCTGAATAGGTGCGACAGTGATTATATCATTACAAACCTAAAATATTTATTTCGTGGTTCTTTATAGAGCCTGTTTGCTGACTCTTGCTGTAGTCAATAACTGCAGTTGTATATGTGATTGATGAGATTATGTAGAGAGCATGTATGAGATCTGAAGAACACTCAGTATTGATTTCCAAAGTGTACATATATTAAGATGGCAAAGGAAAAAGAAAATCAGAAGATAGAGTGGATACTGTCAAAATGCAAATGAGGTATAAAGTGGGAACTAGGAAAGAATGATTGATGTCTTAGATAAGAGTGGTTTCTGCAGATGAAGACAGTAAGAAGTGTGTAGTACATGAAGAGTAAAGGGCAGGTTGGAAAATAGAAAGAGAAAACTTGTACAAATACCTTTGAGGAGTATGTAGCTTGAAAGGAAGATTTTGTAATATTTCTTTTTATGCCAGAAGCTAATGAAAGGAACTATGTTACAGAAAGAGGCAGAGAAGAGACAAATCATTGAAAATTTAGTAGTTTCCTAAGCCCTTTTGAATATGTGAAGTAATGATATTCAGAAGGAGGTATGTTGGACACAATGTAGTTGCTTTTATGTAGAGAATCTGATAGTATCTCCTCTGATACTTGTTTGCTTATTCTTAGAGGAAAGTGTTAAGAAGGAAGGTCCTCCTTAAGACTGAGGGATGGGACAAAGAATTGGCATTTAAGGAATCTCCACACTGTTCTCCTTTTTGGCTGTACTGGTTTGCACTGGAAATAGAACTGCCGTATGACCCAGCAATCCCACTGCTGCACATACACACCGAGGAAACCAGAACTGAAAGAGACACGTGTGCCCCAGTCTTCATCGCAGCACTGTTTATAATAGCCAGGACATGGAAGCTACCTAGATGCCCATCAGCAGATGAATGGATAAGAAAGCTGTGGTACATATACACAATGGAGTATTACTCAGCCATTAAAAAGAATACATTTGATTCAGTTCTAATGAGGTGGATGAAACTGGAGCCTATTATACAGAGTGAAGTAAGCCAGAAAGAAAAATACAGTATACTAATGCATATATATGGAATTTAGAAAGATGGTAATAATAATCCTGTATGTGAGACAGCAAAAGAGACATAGATGTATAGAACAGTCTTTTGGACTCTGTAGGAAAGGGAGAGGGTGGGATGATTTGGGAGAATGGCATTGAAACATGTATAATATCATATAAGAAACAAATCGCCAGTCTAGGTTCGATGCAGGATACAGGATGCTTGGGGCTGGTGCACTGGGATGACCCAGAGAGATGGTATGGGGAGGGAGGTGGAAGGGGGGGTTCAGGATAGGGAACACGTGTACACCCGTGGCGTATTCATGCTGATGTATGGGAAAACCAACACAACATGGTAAAGTAAAAAAAAATAAAAAGAATTGGAATTTAAAGGTGTGAGAAAAAGTTTTCATATACTGATGGGTAGAATGTGAATGAGAAGCAGCTGTGAAAATGAAGACAATCAATTAGCAGCAATGAGGACCCAACTGAAGTTGCAGTCTCTGACGTCATAAAGACGTTGCATATGTTTATCTCTGTTTCCTTCATTAAGTCTTCTGCAACCTGAACATAGGCATGGGTATGAAGTGGAGCCATTCAGCTGTAAGTGGGGCAAATTCTACAATGTCACACAGCCTGGTTTAGAATTAGGTATTAATATAATTTGAAATTTTAAGTCAAGAATCACGTGGGCAAAAAGGCATGTATAACCTTTAGCATCAACCTAAATAAGTTGTTCTAGGACCCATTCACTAGAAAAGTGCAGTTGATTTCTACCCAGGATACTGACTATGAGTCACCCCTATGTTTTCTATCTTTTAATGATATCCCCATGAGCAGCCCTGGCCCTAACATTTGCTGGGTCTTGAACAAGAGTACCAGTGGAGACCTGTATATAATGCATGCTGTTTGTAGGCTATGTGCAGTGGCTATTGAAGCAGAAGCATTAGTGTTGAGACCAGGAAATAAACATCCAAAAAATATCTCTGGACTCAAAAACATCTACTCCATCCTTGATAACAAAGCATTCATATATATATTAGAATTTGAAAAGTTCTCTAGACTTTCTGTGGTTCAAGAAAAGATTATAATCTTAAACACTGCAACAGACTAGAGTATAATACCAGGAGAGTCTGATTTATTTACATTTAGTTTCCTAGGCACATGCATTTTAATTCAACAACACTCAAATGTAACAACTAGAATTTATGTTGTTGTGCATACTCCTGATGCTTTGAGGCAAAATAAAGCATTAAAAAATGCAAAGTTTATATAAAACATTTTTTCAGGTTAAATATATTAGATCATTTGCATGATTACTGAAGGATAGTAAAGCTGAAGCTCTGTTATTTTTGAGCCACATTTTGCATGCAGCCTATTTATAGGCTATAGATATGCAAAATATTTAAGAAAATTATACGTCTATGCTATTAGTTTCAGCCTGATTTGCTGTCCCAAATTATGTTTTTTTTTTATTATTATTAAAATGAACCAAAGGGTCAGATTGCCTAGAGTATGACTTAATTGGTGGTCATAGGGTCTATTGTTATTTTTGTACTTGGTCATCAGCAGCAAAATAAAATTCAAAGAATATATTCGGAATACCAAGAGAAAAGAGAAATAAAACATGGAAAGGGAATGGTTTATTAAAATTCTCAGCATTTATGTTAGATTAAAACATACACTCTATGTTTCTCCCTTGTTTTTATCTAGGTAAGTATAAACATATTTATTTCAAGATAATTTTTCTATGAAATTTTGGTATTACTTATTAATATATCTAGATAGTACAAAATTCTGTATTAGTAATCACACAGGTACCAATACAAATAATAGGGAACAGTAAGGTTAAAATTGATAAACCAGGATTAAGAGAAAAACTAATTGAATTCACCCCTTTATGATCCTATTCTAGGATCCTATCTCACAACTCACTCTCTAGATTTATTGCAGTTAGAATAATATTATGTTCAATGGTCTGAAATCATTCTATTTTGAAGCTAAAGGATATGGAAGTACTAACAGACATTTTCAACATTCATATGAATAGCACAAACCCTGAAGGATAAATAACTGAATAATGTATCAAAACTACTGACTTTTTAAAAACAATATTATGAAATGAATATTTAAAATTGCTTTCACAACTTTTATGTTTGTATTTTGTTTTTTCCTTCTCTCACTCTTTTAAAAATTTTATTTGAATATAGTTCATTCACAATGCTGTGGTACTTTCAGGTGTACAACAAAGTGAATCAGTTGCACAAATATCCACACTTTTTTCTTGTTTTAAGACTCTTTTTCCATATAAGCCATTACAGAGCATTGAGTAGTGTTCCCTGTCCTATACAGTAGGTTCTTATTAGTTATCTGTTTTATACATCAGTTCAGTTCAGTCGTTCAGTCATGTCCAGCTCTTTGCAAACCCATGGACTGCAGCACTCTGAAAGAGATGGGAATACCAACCACCTGACCTGCCTCTTGAGAAACCTGCATGCAGGTCAGGAAGCAACAGTTAGAACTGGACATGGAACAACAGACTGGTCCAAATAGGAAAAGGAGTACGTCAAGGCTGTATATTGTCACCCTGCTTATTTAACTTATATGCAGAGTACATCATGAGAAATGCTGGGCTGGAAGAAGCACAATCTGGAATCCAGATTGCCAGGAGAAATATCAATAACCTCAGATATGCAGATGACACCACCCTATGGCAGAAAGTGAAGAGGAACTAAAAAGTCTCTTGATGAAAATGAAAGAGGAGAGTGAAAAAATTGGCTTAAAGCTCAACATTCAGAAAACGAAGATCATGGCATCTGGTCCCATCACTTCATGGGAAATAGATGGGGAAATCGTGGCTGAATTTATTTTGGGGGGCTCCCAAATCACTGCAGATGGTGACTGCAGTCATGAAATTAAAAGATGCTTACTCCTTGGAAGGAAAGTTATGACCAACCTAGATAGATGTACACCCGGGGGGGATTCATGTTGATGTATGGCAAAACCAATATAGTATTGTAAAGTAGAATAAAGTAAAATTTAAAATAATAATAATAAATTAAAAAATAATACTATTGATAACTGGAAAAAAAAAAAAAGCAGAGACATTACATTGCCAAAAAAGGTCCATCTAGTCAATGCTATAGTTTTTCCAATGGTCATGAATGGATGTGAGAGTTGGACTATAAAGAAAGCTGAGCACCGAAGAATAGCTGCTTTTGAAATGTGGTATTGGAGAATACTCTTGAGAGTCCCTCACTGCAAGGAGATCCAACCAGTCCATTCTGAAGGAGATCAGTCCTGAGTGCTCATTGGAAGGACTGATGCTGAAGCTGAAACTCCAATACTTTGGCCACCTCATGCGAAGAGTTGACTCATTGGAAAAGACTCTGATGCTGGGAGGGATTGGGGGCAGGAGGAGAAGGGGACGACCGAGGATGAGATGGCTGGATG
>SJYT01071451.1:312942-324433 GCA_006410635.1 Cephalophus harveyi
ACCTCATGCGAAGAGTTGACTCATTGGAAAAGACTCTGATGCTGGGAGGGATTGGGGGCAGGAGGAGAAGGGGACGACCGAGGATGAGATGGCTGGATGGCATCACGGACTCGATGGACATGAGTCTGAGTGAACTGCGAGAGATGGTGATGGACAGGGAGGCCTGGCGTGCTGCGATTCATGGGGTCGCAAAGAGTCAGACATGACTGAGCGACTGAAATGAACTGAACCAGCTCCAGTATTCTGGCCTGGAGATTTCCCCATATAGTCTATGGGGTCACAAAGAGTCAGACACAACTGAGTGACTTTCACTTTCGTTTTCACTTTCTAGTTTCAAAGTTATTTAAATTTCCATCTTATTATCTTCTTTAATAAGAATTTCAATGGGAAGTGAAAGAATCTATAACCAAAGGCTTTTGCAAAATTTGATTTATTTTATTCTGGTAAAAACATGTGAAAGAGGTGAGGTGAAGTCGCTCAGCCGTGTCCGACTCTTTGCGACCCCATGGACTGTAACCTACTAGGCTTCTCTGTCCATGGGATTCTCCAGGCAAGAATACTGGAGTGAATTGCCCTTTCCTTCTCCAGGGGATCTTCCCAACCCAGGGATCGAACCCAGGTCTCCCGCGTTGGAGGCAGACGCTTTAACCTCTGAGCCACCAGGGAAGTCAAAAACATGTGAAAGGGTAACTCTATATCAGAGATTAAAGCATGACTGAAAACTAAAATCAAATTTTACAGTGTAGTTTTAATATTCAGCTATTTTGAGATATTTCAGATAGAAGATATATTTTAGAAATTATTATATCTTAATGACTAAGAATTTTAATTAGAGTATAAACAATTCTATACTTTAGGATTATTATTGTAAATAAAAATGCTATAATAAACATGTTTAATTGCTATTATTTCTATATAGCCCCCAAATACACAACTCCACAGGTTATATATATCTCAATGTTGATAATTTTTTTACACTATCAATTAAATTAAGTTAAATTGAAGGTGAAGTCGCTCAGTCATGTCCGACATTGAAGGTGAAGTCGCTCAGTCGTGTCCGACTCTTTGTGACCCCGTGGACTGTAGCCTACTAGGCTTCTCTGTCCATGGGATTCTCCAGGCAAGAATACTGGAGTGGGTTACCATTTCCTTCTCCAGGGGATCTTCCCAACCCAGGGATCGAACCCAGGTCTCCAGCATTGGAGGCAGACGCTTTAACCTCTGAGCCACCAGGGAAGCCCAATTACTGCTTTTAAAATTTTATAATTTAATTTTTAATAATGTAATTAAGATAAATATGAAGTTTTCCCAAATAATATGTATTTGAATTTCTAAATGTTCCACTGCCCAGCTAGTGGCTCACATGATAAAGTCTGCCTGCAGTGGAGGAGGCTCGGATTCCATCCCTGGGTTGGGAAGATCTCCTAGAGAAGGGAATGGCTACCTACTCCAGTATTCTTGCCTGAAGAATTCCATGGACAGAAGAGCCTGGCCAATTACAGTCCATGGGGTCACAAAGAGTTGGACACGACTGAGTGACTAACACTTTCACTACTCTATTCACATTAAAATATGATACTGTAAGAACATGTTTCCAAATGTCTCCATGTATTGCGTACATTATTAAGATGCTATGATATATAGTGAAATTTATTCATTAATAGATATTTACTGAGTGAGTCGTAAGTTGCTTCAGTTGTGTCTGAAGCTTTGCTACCCTATGGACTGTAACACACCAGGCTCCTCTGTCCATGGGATTCTCCAGGCAAGAATACTGGAGTGGGTTTCCATTTCCTCCTCCAGGGGATCTTCCAGTTTCAGGGATCCGTAGCTTTTATTATGCATACTATCTTTTATCAATATTTTAAATTCAAATAGTGCTGGTTCTTTGAATTCAAAAATGTCTAATTTATAATTTATGTATTATTTTACAGTATGTACACATACACATACTAATTTGAGTTATTTTAAAATTAGTCTGTGGCAGTAAGTTTCTATTATCAGTAACTAGAATACATTTAGAAAAATGGAACCATTATTAACTAAAACTCAGGAGACACTTTCCACTCAATAGCTGTGACTTTGATTTTTCACTAACTATTCAGAAATTCTATTTTCATAATCTTGGGGGCCATGTTTTTTTCTTTTAAAGTATGAAAGTTTTAGAGTAAGTAATCTCTGAAGTATCTGAATTTCCTAATACTTTTTGCCTGCATGAATTATTTGGAGTCAAAGCCAGCAGAGATCACTGTGAAAATCTTATGCCCGTTTTTAACTGTCTTTTTATTTGATCAGATAAAACATACATTTTCTAGCTTCAGAAATGTAACCAAATCAATGTCTACCATCTCCACAGATGTTTCTAGACACAAAAATCACAGAGTGTAGTCAAATACAACTCTTTTCTGTCATCTTAAGTAGGAGAGAGGAAAAGGAGACAACCAGAGATTCTTGAAGAACAAGATATAAAGGCATGTTACCATTTCAAGCAGAATTATTTCTTCAAAGAGTCAGAGAAATTGACTAGAAGCAGAAAGCCTAGAAAACAGGCCTCCTGACTTTTAGTTAGATATTGATCCACTTTATAGTATATCAATTTACTGAGTATAAATATTTTTATAGTCTAAATTTAAACATGATCACTCAAGGTTTCTTCCTTTTATGCTAGTGTGAAGTCTCAATGATAGTTAATTTGTTATAAATGTTTACAGAGTCTTGTTTTTTCCAGTGAGGCTCAGACAAGTCCCATGGACTCTATAGTCCGTGGGGTCACAAAGAGTCAGACATGACTGAACGACTTCCACACTTGCAGACAAGTCACCTGAGTACTTTCTCTGGGTTGATGCTTTCAAGAATTAAGTAACAGAGACAGAAAAGATGAAGTGATTTTGACAGAGAGATAATGCTAAGTAAATGTTTTTAACAATTAATAATAAAAGACTATCAATATCAAAACATTACAGAATTGACTTAATTGAAATTTTATTAGCATTGCATAATAGCATATGTCAGAGCTTTATTCAAACCTAGGCCTTCAAATTCAAGAACCTATATTCCTAACATTGCATGAAGTTGGTTTTATGGGCTTCCCAGGTGGCACAGTGAAAAAATAATCCATCTGCCAGTGCAGGAGATACAAGAGATGTGGGTTTAATCCCTGGATTGGGGAGGCCCACTGGAGAAGGAAATGGCAACCCGCTCCAATATTCTTGCCTGGAAAAATTCCATGGACAGAGGAACCTGGTGGGCTCCATGGGGTTGCAAAGAGTCAGACAGTACTGAGTGACTGAACAAACAGGCACAAATTGGCTTCAGTGATAGGTATCCCTCATAATATCATTTTTATTATGATTTTCATGAACATCGTGACTGTTAGATATGCCAGAAATAGTTTACTGGTGGGCTCCATGGGGTTGCAAAGAGTCAGACAGTACTGAGTGACTGAACAAACAGGCACAAATTGGCTTCAGTGATAGGTATCCCTCATAATATCATTTTTATTATGATTTTCATGAACATCGTGACTGTTAGATATGCCAGAAATAGTTTAAAGTAGGCGCTGATTCGACAGAGGATGAGATGGCTGGATGGTATCACGGACTCGATGGACATGAGTCTGATTGAACTCTGGGAGTTGGTGATGGACAGGGAGGCCTGGCATGCTGCGATTCAATGGGTCGCAAAGAGTTGGACATGACTGAGCGACTGAACTGAACTGATTCCTAGATCTCTTTCCTTGCGTATCTCCATGAATATCTACATTGCATAAAATTTTTCATTGATTGAACTGCAGACGGAGGATTCCTTTTGTCCCTGTCTTATTCCTTGGAATTTCTATTTTTATTTCCTTTTTATTCTTTACATGATAAGTGTACTGCATATCCAACTAGTGACTTGACAAAAACTGTGTCCTTCAATACCAATGATCCAGAAAATAAGTCTTACTTAAGAGGTAGCTATAAATTTATTTCCTGGTTTTTTATTGAAAAAATAAAAAAATCATTTTCTTCTTGTTAGTTTTTCCCTTTTACTGAATTCTATAACACATGTAGTAAAAATTGGTTTTTCTTTTAGATACACCACATTAAAATATGAATTATTTTGATAATTTCTATTCCTGTTTTCTGGCTCACAGACTTGCTGTTGTTCATATCTGACACTTAATTGACTAATAAAAATCAACACAATGGAGTCAGATTGTTGTTCAAATTTTCACTCCACTTATATGTTAGAAAGCTAACATTATACACCTTATTGTACTTAAGCCCTGGCTTCCTCACCTATAAAATGATAATAATGATACTTTCCTTACAATGGCTTAAAAACACACAGATTTTATGAAAAAATGAAATTCTTGGTCATTTTTGACAGGCAATGTTTTGTAAATATTGTTTTTTTTTAATATTAATAATAAATGATTATCAAAACAGAGACATTCCAAAATTAATTTAATTGCAAGTTTATTTATATTGCCAGATGTTTTGGCAAATTTATGAAGTATTATCTATCTGTGGGAAAATAAGGAATCTTCTTTAATCTCTACATATGTCATTATGCAATGGCAGCAGTTTTAGTAAAGATTTTCTTGACTCTAATTTGCTCTGAAAGATTCATGTGTGTTTTTTTTTTAAGTTCCTATGAAAAATTATGCAACTGCAATTGAAAATACAACTGATCATATGTCATTTTATATTTAGTTCCAGAGGAGGATAAAATAATCAGGATGACTAAGGAGTTGGCTATTGAAATGTCTGACCATAAACAAATGTGAAAATATAACAAAAGAAATGACTGCATTAAAGTGCATGAATAAGCATCACAGCAAACTTGAAACGGTCTCCAATTTCATTATTTCACATAGCTAACTTGAAGCCATTTTTAGAGATGAAAATTTTAGCTTCCAAGACAACCTAAACATTTGTTCCAAAAAAAAGAACACTGGCTCAAGGCGAGATTGTACCTTCAACCTCAAAAGTGGTATAGGATGCCACTAATCTTGGGGCTTCCCTGGGGGCTCAGATGGTAAAGAATCTGCCTCAGTTTCAATCCTGGTTTGGGAAGATCCCTTGGAGAAGGAAATGGCTACCCACTCCAGTATTCTTGCCTGGAAAATCCCATGGACAAAGGAGTCTGGTGGGCTACAGTCCATAGGGTCACAGAGTTGGACATGACTGAAGTGACTTACCATGCATGCATGCATTGGAGAAGGAAATGGCAACCCACACCAGTGTTCTTGCCTGGAGAATCCCAGGGATGGGGGAGCCTGGTGGGCTGCCATCTATGAGGTCACACAGAGTCAGACATGACCGAAGCGACTTAGCAGCAGCAGCAGCAGCAGCAGAAGTGACTTAGTGCACACACCACTAGCCCTAAACTGGATTGAAAATGATTGATATGATCTTTACTGTAAGTAACACATTCTGCTTTGTAATATCATAGTTATTTTTGTACATGCATTATTTTTATAATCACTTAGGATGGTGTTTAAATATATTAATCATTATTAGAAATAGCTCTATAGAGTCAGACGACTGGACAACTGACTGATATTCTCCACGTGCTCTTAAAATTTGTTAATAGTAAGGAACGAACTACTGAACAAGACCTATCTTTGGGAGAAAAAGAGTCAGACTCGAAATAAATGTCATTATTATTTGCCAGAATAACTGTAGGTTCAGATACATATATTGGATGCTGGAATATTTAATTCATTTATATTTGTATTTTCACTGGGCATCTTATAATAGGTTTTTCATTTGATGTAAATGTCTCAATATTATTTTTCCTTTCTTAAAATTAATTGATGATTTTTATTTTTAATGTTTCCCTCTGTGTTTTGAAATTGATTTTAGCAGATAATTTAGAGATTATATGTGCATCCTTTCATTATGGCAGTAACACAGGTTTTGAGAGTGATAAAAGTGTAACACAAGTAGGTTTTTTTTTGCTTTGCATGGATTCTACTCACTGCTTTCGTTCCACTCGTCATGATTTTAACCTGTATTTGAGGCTGTATAATACACACTATTCATACTTTAAACAGTCAGTGTTCATTTACATTCATCCATGTATCTAAGCTTCACAACGCTCTTTAATCCTTTATGCACGTCCATCATTTTATCTGGAATTGTTCTACCCCTGCTCAAGTTTGTGCTTAAATTTTCTTTCAACACTTGAAAGATGCCAACAGCTGTTTTCTGATTTCTCTCATATTATTCCACCAACGAAAGTTTTTTCCTACTGTTTTCAAAGCTTTTCTCTCCATCTTTGGTGCTTGGCCATTATTCCAAAGTGACACATGCTTGATGTGACAAGATGAATACATAAATATAAGATCCATTCAATGTGTAAATTGGATATGAATGTAACAGAATACAGCAAGCTTTGTGATATTTTTTCACATTCCATACTATGACTATTATTATAAAGTGCCACTTGTCTATTTTCTGTGTTTATTAAGGGAAAATTCCTTCATTTATCTGAAAAGACTATCCTCACCCAATGCTCCTCCATTTTCTAACAACATAATTGTTTGATCCCAGGTTTTCTTCATATACTTCTACCAAACTAACACAAAAATTGATTTTGGAAGCTGATATGATAACCCAGGTGTCTTCTAATGAATCAGATATGAAAGATATTTACAAAAATGTGAAGCAAATAATTATAGTATTACTTATATTTTGTCTTGGAAAATATAGTAATGTTTGGTAAATATATCTTCTGTTACTTTAATATAATGGATATATCAGTGTCTTTACATGAATGTATATTTTTTATACCAAGAGTTCCTTGTCATGCAGCATATATTTTGTAATAAATGAATGTTTGAAAAAAATGAAAAGTACATTCAGGCTCTACAGGAACAATGAAAAAGAAAACGTTGAAGTGAGACTAGATATTCTCTAAGATAACACCTGCTTCACAGATTATGAGTCCATGAAATCACAGTCAGGTGAAAACTAGTCAGTCTTCTAGAATGTTTCATTCACAGTGTGGTGGAAGCGTGAGAAAAGACAGGAAGAGAGAGCAAACCGTACGGTCAAAATGGAGTCAGTTGGAAGCGGAAGTGGGCGCCATTGACCCTCGTTCCAAAGAAACATGGAACTCAAATTTCTCTTCTTCAAGAGGGCTCTACACATATTTAAGAGAAGCTATGTGGGCCTGCCCTGGTGGCTCAGATGATAAAAAATCCACGTGCAATGCAGGAGACCAGGTTCCACTCCTGAGTTGGGAAGATCCCCTAGAGAAGGGAATGGCAACCTACTCCAGCATTCTTGCCTGGAGAATCCCATGGACAGAGGAGCTTGGCGGGCTACAGTCCATGGGGTCATAAAGAGTTGGACATGACTGAGTGACTATTCCTACTGCTACATGTGAACCTTAAGCCTTCTGTTTTCTAGATGAAGTATTCCCAGTTCCTCCCAATAGGATCCTTGGTCATCCTGATCACCCTTTTGTGTTTGTTCCGGTTTGTCAATGTCCATCTTGAAATTAGATGACCAGAATCAAATACTGCTGCCGGCCAACTTACAGCCTCGTCACTGTGGGATACAATCAGATTAACCCTTCCTCGTGCAAAGGATGCATTTTTAAAAATCTAGACTAAGATTATTCCTAAACCTCTGCCTTGTGTTTTCTTCTCAAAATTCCTAATTAAGAGTTTTGCTTTTTTTTTTTTTTTTCTTCCCTCACTATCTCTGTCTAACTTGTTCTTAATCCTCTCTAAAAATCTCAGATGTAGTTTCCACCTCTAAATGTTTGATTTGGGTCTTTCTTATGCCTTCTGTGTATTTAGCATATTCAGCCTTTCCTTTAGCTTTCTGAAATTATAGAAGGAGCTTATAATAACTGTTAGATTATTCTTACCTACTAGTTGTATGTGCTGTGTAACGTGTGATTTTAATTGAGTTATTTTTCTCACTATGAGTCAGCACTTTTTCTGTTGCCTTAGAGGCTGACAATTTTTGATTAGATATCAGATATTTTAATTTACATTCTTGGGGGCTAAATGTTTTTGTATTCTTATAAATATTCTGATCTTTGTTCTGGGGAGCTGAATGGCTTATAACACTATAATTCTTTAACTTTTTTTGTGTTTTAAGTTTCTTAGGTAGGACCAAAGCAACATTTCTTCTAGGAATGTTTTCTCCCACTGTTGAGGAGTAATCTTCTCAATACACTCACAGCTCCCTATGAACTATGGAGTTCTCACCCAGGGTTTTTGGGAACAGGAACTCTTTATGATTCTGCATGAGACATGTAATTGTTTCCTCTAATCCTTCAGGTGATTCTTTACTCAGTGATGTCCAGTTTTCCCAAATATACTCTCTTACATGTCTGGTGCCGTGAGGGAGATTCTTCACGAGAGGCTGAGACTTCTCCTTTTGTGTAACTCTCTTCTCTTTGATACTTTGCCTGTGGCCTGGGGCCACCTCCATCTCCTGGACTCACAGCTACATCTCCTTAACTCTTGAGATCATACAGATTCACTTGAGTTCTCTCACCTTGTACAGGTAGCTGGAAACCTTTTAAACCATAAGTTTAGATGACTTGAGGACTCTCCTTCATAGTTTTTTGTTTTTTCACCCTGAGATCACTGTACATTTTTTTAATGTTCAATGTGTCGACTAAAAAATATGTACCAATTTGAGAGTTGCAAGCTAAGGATTATTTGGGGAAAAATGAGGACTGTAGCCTGGAAGGCAGCATCTCATATAGCTCTCAGAGACTGCTCCAAAGCTGCCATGGGAAGGGCAATATACACAGTTTTGCTGAAGGGGGAGTTTAGTACCATGAAGCATTTATTTTCAAAAGGTTTTTTGTTAGTCATGAGGATCTGATGTCACCATAATGGGATTCAGTGCTTCTCTAGAAATGAGGCTGAAGATTGTCACCCTGCCTATTTAACTTATATGCAGAGTACATCATGAGAAATGCTGGACTGGATGAAGCTCAAGTTGGAATCAAGATTGTTGGGAGAAATATCAATAACTTCAGATATGCAGATGACACCACACTTATGGCAGAAAGCAAAAAAGAACTAAATAGCCTCTTGAAGAAAGTGAAAGAGGAGAGTGAAAATGTTGGATTAAAAGTCAACATTCAGAAAACTAAGATTATGGTATCTGGTCCCATTCAGTTCAGTTTAGTTCAGTTCAGTTGCTCAGTCATGTCCGACTCTTTGCGAACCCATGAATCGCAGCACCCCAGGCCTCCCTGTCCATCACCATCTTCTGGAGTTCACTCAGACTCACGTCCATCGAGTCTGTGATGCCATCCAGCTATCTCATCCTTGGTCATCCCCTTCTCCTCCTGCCCCCAATCCCTCCAAGCATTAGAGTGTTTTCCAATGAGTCAACTCTTCGCATGAGGTGGCCAAAGTACTGGAGTTTCAGCTTTAGCATCATTCCTTCCAAAGAAATCCCAGGGTTGATCTCCTTCAGAATGGACTCGTTGGATCTCCTTGCAGTCCAAGGGACTCTCAAGAGTCTTCTCCAACACCACAGTTCAAAAACATCAGTTCTTCAGTGCTCAGCCTTCTTCGCAGTCCAACTCTCACATCCATACATGACCACAGGAAAAACCATAGCCTTGACTAGACGGACCTTAGTCGGCAAAGTAATGTCTCTGCTTTTGAATATACTATCTAGGTTGTAGATGGGGAAACAATGGAAACAGTGACAGACTTTATTTTGGGGGGCTCCAAAATCTCTGCAGATGGTAGCTGCAGCCATGAAATTAAAAGATGCTTGCTCCTTAAAAAAAAGTTATGACCAACCTAGACAGCACATTAAAAGCAGAGACATTAGCTTGCCAACAAAGGTCCATCTAGTCAAAGCTATGGTTTTCCCAGTAGTCATGTATGGATGGGAGAGTTGGACTATAAAGAAAGCTGATCACTGAAGAATTGATGCTTTTGAACTGTGGTGTTGGAGAAGACTCTTGAGAGTCCCTTGGACTGCAAGGAGATCCAACCTGTCCATCCTAAAGGAAATCAATCCTGAAAATTCATTGGAAAGACTGATGCTGAAGCTGAAACTCCAATACTTTGGCCACCTGATGCAAAGAGCTGACTCATTTGCAAAGACCCTGATGCTGGGAAAGATGGAAGGCAGGAGGAGAAGGGGATGACAGAGGATGAGATGGTTGGATGGCATCACTGACTCAATGGACATGGGTTTGACTAAACTCCTGGAGTTGGTGATGGACAGGGAGGCCTGGCGTGCTGCAGTCCATGGGGTCGCAACGAGTAGGAGACGACTTAGTGACTTAACTGAATTGAACTTAACTGAATATATGAGAAGATGCAAGGATTGATATCATAAAATTTATTTCTAAAAACATTCATCTACCTAAAGACCTGTCCCACCAGATTCCCTGGAGCACAGAGTGCCTCACTCCACCCTGAGCTCCCTCGGGGGGTGTTGAAGGTCCCCAGCTCTAGCGCATGGGGTTCCATCTCTGAAGAGGCAGACGGCAAACCCCTTTGTTGTTCAGTCGTTGGCGAGGCTCTTGGTAGGTGTCAATTTGTAGTTGATAAATATGTTGAAAATCATTGTTTCATATATGTATGATTTCTTTTTAACGTTTGTCAGGTCGGAGGGTAAATCTGGTTCTGTTACTTAATCTTTACCAAAAAGAGAAATCCAAAAACCTTTTGCTCTTCTGTCTAGAATGTTAGAGTATATGTTGTAGCTATAAGTTCAATATTATTGAGCAAAACTGCAATTTAAAATAAAAATAAAACTATAGGCTATTTCCTCAATATATCAATATTTCATTTTGCAATGAGCTATTATAATTTCTTAAACTATATCTCTATTTGTGAGAGGAACATGAGAATAGAATAGATTACCTTTCTTTCAATGAAGCTTCATTGAAGATTCATTTACCATCATACTAGTGTAATTTCGTGTAAAAAAATGATCAAACCTGGTGACAGTCTACACTCCATTTACTATATATATTGCTTTTCATGAGGCAATTTTAAATTTTTCTCTTGCTACTTATAATAAATGTAGGATTATTATGATTATCAATTAAAAATACATCTACCAGTAACAGTTAGCAATTATTTTTTCACTGAGTATTAGAAGCTATTAAAAAGCAAGCAAACAAAAACAAAATGGCTAAGGATGTTAAAAAAAGGCCGTGGATAGGTAAAGGTGATTTTATTCATTATGAATTGAGATGTGAAAATAGCAACTGAAGAGGAAGATAGGGATAATATTTATAAGGATGAACACAAAATAAGTGTAAAGCAGTTTTCATTTGCTCTCTTGCAGCTATGAGAAGAAAATTAAGAAAAAATATTTTTAAAAAATACCAGATATGTATTTACTCTTAGGCTGTTGGTCTTTAGTAATCTCTTGAAATGTGAAAATAGAAGGGTTTCTGGAAGATTAACATACAGTTTCAGTATTTTGAGTTAATAAATAATCTGAAAATCAAGTCACTTTCATCACTCACAGTAAATACACTGTAATTA
>SJYT01071451.1:330906-354011 GCA_006410635.1 Cephalophus harveyi
ACTTTCTAAATAAAGAAAACATGTTCTAAACTTATTTTTTTTATAATTTGGAATTAATATAGTGTATGTATTCTAGGTATTTTTAAAAGGATCTATGTAATAATAAAATATTATCAGAACCACTGATTTCAAATTCAACTTATTTAAATTTGGCAATTTAAATATCATATATTTCTTTGTTTCTTAAAATATAACTTTTTAGATTGAAAATATAGCAGTATAGAATGATTAAGTAATGCCACATCTATATTCTCTGATTTGTGAGATAAAATAACTGTGATAGCTTCTTAGGAGGCCCACGCTTTGTGATCCCTCCACTGTCTATTTTAAGTTTAAGGAGACCAGTTTCCTCTTTGCTATCTCTTTACATTTTACTGTTTTTTATTTCTATGGCTCTGATGCAGTTTACTGGCATTATAGTATTCAAAGAGCTATAAAGATTTAAAAAGTACTTGTTTAAGATACTAAGCAGTGAACAATATATAAACATTAGTAAGTTAAATGCAATTTATGTTATTAGAACCTAGAATCCTCCCTTAAGTCAGCCTGCCTCCTACCTGAGAAGCGAGGTGTATGTATCAAGTTCTGTATATAAGCTCTCTCACATTCTTGATGATGCTAAACATTTGTTTGATTCCCTTGGAAGAATCCATTATGTTGACAGTTAAGCACAGTATCAAAGGAACATTTACCACACTAAATGTCTGTCTCTCTAGCTCTTAGGTGTTTTTCTCATATAAATATT
Source organism: Cephalophus harveyi (assembly GCA_006410635.1). Classification (NCBI taxonomy): domain Eukaryota; kingdom Metazoa; phylum Chordata; class Mammalia; order Artiodactyla; family Bovidae; genus Cephalophus; species Cephalophus harveyi. Next base: position 331,652 of record SJYT01071451.1, read on the forward strand.
TAAATCTCCTCAGGGCTCCTTAGACACTTTCTCCTGCCCTTACTCAACTAAATTTCAAGGGTAAGATTTGTTTAACTATCTTTAATAGCTGCCTCACAGTACTTGTTAGATTCATCACATATGAGTATGTGCAGGATCACTGGATGCATAAAGGATAACTCTTTGGCAAGAAAAAATATGGAAAATATAATTTTAATTTTGTTGCAAGATGTGATTTCATCACATGCTATTAAGAAACATATAAAATATTATAGTTTTTAATTCTTAAAAGGTATGTATTTCTGACTGATGAAATGATTCAGACCATTTTTCATATTCAAAAATTGTTAATTCTAAAAGATGCCTATTTTGTTAACACTATATTTTATCATCAAAATTTAACCATATTCATGTAAGACACACCCCAGAGTTTCATACTCCAACAAATTTGAACAGGAAAGTAGAAATACTTTACACTAATTAACTATGTAAAGAGGATTAAACAGTGCTAAGAAATAACCCTTGCTTTAATCAGTAGTAAATTTATTTTAAATGTTAAGAAAAATAGAGGAAAAATGATAAAAACATTGTCGCTAAAAGGGGTGTTAAGAAAAATGTTTTGATTCTTTACATTCTATGGGCAATATGCTTACTGGTGGTCATTTAATTACTGGCAAGGAAGCTGAGAAAATGGCCCTCAGCAGGAATGCAGATTAATCATTATGCATAAAGAATAGAAAACTTAGCCTAGGCTTTTAAGATATGTTTCTGCATGAAAAGAAAAGATCTGGTAAGTCATGTAAGTGTGACTTAGACTGCTCTGATCCATGGTCAAACTCTAAACAAGTACCATATTGCAAATTTGCAAATGGAAGAAACTTGTGTTCTTCATGGAGGAAGGTGAGAGGCTGTAGATCCTGCCATGCGAGAGGAAATCTCTTGAGCATTTTGAGTGGCAAAAATCACACTGGGTAATTATCCACATTTATTTTTGAGGAATCCAAAAGATTCATTATAAATATTCTTAATTTCTACAGAAATCTTATATTGCCACAAAGCATGCCATGATATATAGCACTTTTGCAGAAGTTAGGAGCATAGGTAACTACAGAAACAGCAAGTATTACAGTACAACCTGAGTCCATCTAGACTAATTTTCATTTTCATTAAGCTTTTGTTAGAATTATGACAACTGTTTCAGTCTATTTTCAGAAGCATGTCTATCCAGGTTTGCTCATGAACTTTATCAGGGTAAAAGGGCTGGTAGTGTTCAAAATGACCAAAGGCTATTATTTTGTAGAAGACTGTGAACACTGGAAGTGACAACGTTTACCACGTCTATTGAGCTAGACTTCTGCTCAGTTATGTTCCACTCATTGCGACCCCATGGACTGTAGCCCGCCAGGCTCCTCTGTCTATGGGATTTCCCAGGCAAGAATACTGGAGTGGGTTGCCATTTCCAGCTCAAGGGGATCTTCCTGACCCAGGGATACAATCCACACTTCTTGCATGTCTTCCATAATAATAATTTTGACCATAAACTCGATCAATACCAAAATCCTTAGAGCTGATAATATCTCTCTCCTAGTCTAAGCACCAGGGAAATATTTCTCTACCATGAAAAAGAAAGAGTGCCTTTGTTCTGATGACTAAGCAACATTTTAGAATGTATTCTTTAATGTAACTCCAAAACTGAGTTTGAGTTTTGAAAAAAAAATATTGAATATTATTATCTCAGTTTCTTTGCATTTAAAATTGGAACACTTTTTATTGTGTTCAAATGACTTTGGTGTTGACTTTGTTGAAAAAGTAAGGGAGAATTTTCTGATTAGAAGATAGTGGATAAATTATTTTCAGAGAAATATTTTCACTGCCATGTGAAGTGATAATTTCATTTTGACATTAATATTGTTTTACTTAACTTTTAACAATAAGCATGCTGCTTTGATTTTGACATATTTAGAAATAGTTTAACAAAATTTACTAAGATTTTATACTTAGTCCATAGTTTGTCAATATATAGTACACACAAATCTAACAAAATTTTTCAGTTTGAAAACCATGCATAAATTTTTTTAAAAATTCCATAATAGGAAAGAGTTTTGCTTTGTATGATAAATACAGTATATGATTTGGGGCTCAATTTGGATTCTATGAATAGGAAACATAATTAGTAATATTAGTTACTTTCTAAACAGTTAAACAAAAGGAAGCACTACACTATTATAACATTCTACCAGCATTATGTAAAATTCTGGTACTAATTTGTGACACTTTAGTAGACATCCTAATATTCTGTTATTGAATTGCTTTAATAGCATCACAGTCTGTGTCCTATTACTGACTTCCACGAACAGCATGAGTCAATTGGGTTTTTGTAATGCAGTTGTAGATCAAAGTGGTTTATCATATAAATTGCTATCCATAGGAGGAGATAATTCTGATGAGATTTACTTCATTTATTTTAAAGAAATCAAAAAGTATCCCTAGATTTCACAGAGCATAATTAAAATACTAATTGAAATACTGCATTCTATGTATGCTGCCTGTCATCTCATTTTTCAGAGGTCTGCCAGTATTTTAAATATATTTTGCAAGGATATAACAATGGTAAGCGATGCTTTGTTATCTTTTTATCCCATGTTGTAGAACAAATGTTTGGAAACATTCCTCTGTATTATGAAAATAATCAAAAATAAGTGAATGTAGAGTTAATTTATTATGAAAATTGATAAAGACATCAGCAAAAAATTGACAGAGACATTAGAATCCATGATGAAGCTTTGCTATGTGGTTTTATAGGTAGAATAAACTGTAGCTATTAATTATTTCTTTCTAGCTCTCTTCACTGTTTTAATCTTATACATACTAGTTTCTGATTGTGTGACTGAATTCTAATTCACATGAACCGAACATTAGCTTAAACCAGTGAAATAATCAAATTTTTTATATTTTGCCCTCCTCCAAGGATCTTCCTCACCTAGGGATCAAACCCATGACTCATGTCTCCGGCATTTGCAGGTGGAAGCTTTACCGCTGGCACTGCCTGGGAAGCCCTGTCCTCAGGATATGTTCTGTGCTTAGTCCCTGAGTCATGTCTGACCTTTTGTGGTCCCATGGACTGCAGTCCACCAGACTCCTCTGTCCATGGGATTCTCCAGGCAAGAATACTGGAGTGTGATGCCATGCCCTCCTCTAGGGGATCTTCCCAACCTAAGGATTGAACCTAAGTCTCTTACGTTGCAGGCAGATTCTTTAACCATCTGAGCCACCAGGGAAGCCCATCCTCAGTCTGCTGAAAAGCAAATGTTAAAGCTCCTGTGAGGATAGCTGTTACTTTTAATCTCTCCTTAATCCATCCTTGCAGCCAATTAAAAATCAGGATGGAGGAAATTAACTGAATTTGATATATTTCAACTGAAGCTAAATTTCCCTTTCACTAATTTTAAAGTGATCCGTAGCAGAAAATTATTTTCCCTTAAACCTATAGACTTAATATCTCTTATTTTAAGTTCAGATGAAAGATACCTCCATGACTCTTGAAGGATTTGTACCTTGGTGAACAATCTTATACTTCCAACTTTACATAGCATTCAAAATAAAATACATTAAAGATGCGGGGCACTAATTTTTACTAAAGAAGCAATAAGAATCGAAATATTTCTTTAAAATACAATCAATATAATTTAAAATAAGATAAATGGAAATTAAATCTATTACATATGCAGTCCCCAGTGGCTCAGCTGGTAAAGAACCCACTTGCCAACGTTCAATCATTGGATAGGGAAGATCTCCTGGAGGAGGAAATAGCAACCCACTCTTGTATTCTTCCCTGGAAAATTCCATGGAAAGAGGAGCCTGGTGTACTACAGTCCATGGGGTTGCAAAGAGTCAGAGAGGACAAAGCATGCGCATGCATACACACACACACACACACACACGCACACACACACAAAGTCAGTAGAATAATGTCCCTTGCCTCAAAGGTGTCCTTGTTCTAATCTTCAGAATCTGTGAGTATATTCAGTTTTGTGACAAAGGGGAATTAAATTTGAAGGCAAAATTAAGTTTACCACTCAGCTGACTTTAAAACAAGCAGAGTACCCAAGATTATCCAGGAGGCTCCAATTTAATTGCATTTTCGCACACTCATTTCCTCAGTCGTGTTTGACTCTGCGACCCCGTGGACTGTAATGTACCAGGTTCCTCTGTCCATGGGATTTTTCAGACAAGAAGCCTGGGGTGGAACAACAGACTGGGACAACTCCTTTCCAAATAGGAAAAGGAGTACGTCAAGGCTGTATATTGTCACCCTGCTTATTTAACTTCTATGTAGAGTACATCATGAGAAACGCTGGGCTGGAAGAAGCACAAGCTGGAATCAAGATTGCTGGGAGAAATATCAATAACTTCAGATATGCAGATGACACCACCCTTATGGCAGAAAGTGAAGAGGAACGAAAAAGCCTCTTGATGAAAGTGAAAGTGGAGAGTGAAAAAGTTGGCTTAAAGCTCAACATTCAAAAAATGAAGATCATGGCATCCGGTCCCATCACTTCATGGGAAATAGATGGGGAAACACTGGAAACAGTGTCAGACTTTATTTTTGGGGGCTGCAAAATCACTGCAGATGGTGACTGCAGCCATGAAATTAAAAGATGCTTACTCCTTGGAAGAAAAGTTATGACCAACCTAGAGGGTATATTCAAAAGCAGAGACATTACTTTGCCGACTAAGGTCGGAATGATGTAGAAGCTGAAACTCCAGTACGTTGGCCACCTCATGCGAAGAGTTAACTCATTGGAAAAGACTCTGATGCTGGGAGGGATTGGGGGCAGGAGGAGAAGGGGACGACCGAGGATGAGATGGCTGGATGGCATCACTGACTTGATGGATGTGAGTCTGAGTAAACTTCGAGAGATGGTGATGAACAGGGAGGCCTGGCGTGCTGCGATTCATGGGGTCGCAAAGAGTCAGGCACGACTGAGCGACTGAACTGAACTGAACTGAATTGAACTCCAGGGAATCTTCTCGACCCAGAGGTTGAATTCGTGTCTCCTACATTGGCAGGCGGACTGTTTACCACTGAGCCACCTGGAAAATCCCCAATTTAATTGCAAGAGGACTTAAAAGTAGAGAAAGGAGGCAGGAGAGTGAATCAAAGGAAGCTGTGACTGTTTAAGAAAAGCAGAGAGAGATGTAACTGTTACTCAAGATGGAGAAGGAGGGAGTGAGTTAAGAACTGTAAGCCACGTTTCAAAGCTGGAAAGGACAAGGAAACAGGTTATTTCCTAGAGACTCCAGAAAAAAAGCCAGCATTTCTGACGCCTCATCTTCTTTCAATCCAGTGAGACCCAGGTTGGACCTCTGACCTAGGGAATTGTAAGTTGTTTTTCTTTGTTTTTAAGCCACTAAGCTTTTGAAAATGTGTTAAAGTGTCAATTGAAAGCTAATGCAATACATTATACTTTTTGTATCACAGCGGAAGAGAGGACAACATACACATATGAGTTTCCAAAGTTTGCCTAGCTGAAATTTGCTTTAGTTATGCTGATTTTACTGTAATATCCAAAAGTTTAAATATGCCTCTCTCTCTATAATTCCACATCTGGGAGTGTATTCTAAAATTGTATTTACACATATGGAAAATAATACGTGCACCAAAATATTGATTTAGGACAATTTAGGACAATTTGTAACTTTAAAATTGGAAATAATGACAAAGAAATAAGCACTTTATATTCTGTGTTGCTTTCATAAGCTTGAAAACATCATGGTGTAACGACACAATTGAGAGTTAAATATGTTCCAGAGTCTATTTTTACAAATTTGAATATTATACCATGTGTATAAACAACTTATTAGAAATAGGGTTGGTGAATTTAAAATGAATGATAGAAATTTCAGATGATTTTTTTTTAAAAGGCTACAGAAGTGTTGGTGAGAGTTGGAATATCTGGCCTTCTAAACTCTAGTAAACTTTTGTTGGGGCTAAAGAGTCCCTGTTGATGTGTTCATAGATTTTTCTGGAATCAATGATAGATGAAATTTACTAGTTTCCTTTGTAATAAAGTTAAGTGAAAAACAACAAAAAAAGAACAAGCAAATAGAAGCCTTTGTGAGAACAGCTGAAGACAATCTTGTTTGAAGTGTAAGTCACAGGTACTCAGGCCCTGCTTCTGGCTGAGGCTTCAGGTGTATTAGGTTAAACAGTTAGGACAGAGAGGCCCTTCTTCGCAGGGGCCTATGCTGAAAATGAAGCGGAGTTTTCCCACCTGTGACTCGCCTGAGATGACCATATGCAGAGATCAGTGTGAGGTGTGCTGTAGGTCTGATGAGAAAAACCACCCATTTATAATCGCTACTTTTAAAGGCAGAAAGGAGAAATAATGTCTTTACCAGCAAATCACTTATACCTTTAGAAGTGCCACGTTGGACTATTCCTATGGCATTTCCTCCCAGTGAAAAAGTTGTAACAAATCATCTCAGATAATGCCTAAAGTCAAAAATGCAAACAGTATTTATCAGTTTGAAAAACTGAAATGGTTCTTTCAGTCTTGCTGCAAAATCCCCTAGAACAAGGTGATGGCCGTGTAGGCCCCCTAGGAAAATTTACCTTGTATTCCATAAGAATCCTGAGGGTCAGAGGCTTGCTGCCATACACAGAGTGGAGAGTAATGCAAACAGTATTTATCAGTTTGAAAAACTGAAATGGTTCTTTCAGTCTTGGCTGCAAAATCCCCTAGAATAAGGTGATGGCCGTGCAGGCCCCCTAGGAAAATTTACCTTGTATTCCATAAGAATCCTGAGGGTCAGAGGCTTGCTGCCATACACAGAGTAGAGAAGTTTCACTGGGTCAAGACAAACTGATAAAATACAGTGGCTGGGCACTTGGTGGGATAGAGCTCAGACAAGCAGCTGCATTTTCTCTAAAATGAAAATCCATCTAAGTTTAAGAGACTTGTGAAACCAAAATAATAATAATAATGACCACAGTACAGACTAGGGTGCATAAGAGTGAACCCTCACATACAGATCGTAGCTGTCACCATTTAAATTCTTGTTTAATTTTACATGAAATTTTGTATAACATTAATCAATGTACCAATAAGGTAATAATGAAAGCCCTTTAAACAAGTCCGACTCTTTGCAACCCCATGGACAGCCCATGGAATTCTCCAGGCCAGAATACTAGACTGGGTAGGCTTTGCCTTCTCCAAGGGATCTTCCCAACCCAGGGATCGAACCCAGGTCTCCCACATTGCAGGCAGATTCTTTACCAGCTGAGCCACAAAGGAACCTCAAGGTAATAGAATAAAGATATTAAATTAAATGAACTATGAAAATAACCGTTTAAAGATGTACTATCTTAAAATTTTAGAGAGCATAAAATGCTTATATAGTATGAAGTCCTTAGAATATTTAGAAATGTTTGGACAGTGCATAAACATCCTCTATAATTCAAATTAACAAGGCTTGAAATTAATCAGCACAGATATATCTAATAAGTCAAAGTACTTTTATTGCTTTTGAAATTTTTGCCATGATTACAAATGCTATAATTGAATATTGCTCTGAAAAAAAACACAGAATATCACAACAGCAAAATCCATGTAGAATTTTATATATTTTGAATGAACTTGTATATAAGCTTGATTTTTGGAAAAACTTTTCTGTGAAAACTAAAGTGAACCCTTGTTTTTTTTTTAAGCCGTAAGCTTTTCACATAAAGAGAGGAGAGCTGAACCCCTTCCTCATCTATGCAGCCTCAGTGCTTTCCAAAAAGCAATTTTAAGTGTGTCACAAGGTCAACTGTGAACTATAAAGTAGTAAATCCACATTTTTCCAGCTTAGTTTCATTGCAGAGTTACATGCTTTCATATGTGAAAAAAGCGAAGAAAAGGAGAAATAGTATCTGCTCAGCTTTAGGCCTGATTAAGGGAAATTAGTTCCATCAACATATGTAAATGCCGATTACTTACCTAACAGAATCTTAGAGCAGTAAAGAAGCATAAATGTCAGCTTATACAAACTGGTCTCGGTAGTCTGAGTTTGTATGCTATCATCCTAAGTGGTTTACTCAAAAGCAGCCAACTGCAGACAAAACTGAAACTTGAATACGTGTTTTATTATAACTTAATGGACTAAGCATCTCTAATATCTGCCTGCTCAGTGTCAACTTATTTGCAGAACTGCCCCTATTCTACACGTGTTTCTGATTTTCTACCAGAGAGTCTCAGATGCAGACAGCGTTCCTAGGGCGTTAAGTTTTCACTTGCGGCATTTTTCTTTAGGGAAATTTTCTCAGTAGTGATTTACTGGGAGAGCAGTCTATTTGAACTTATCATGTTATGGCAGCATCTTGAAAACACTTCTCATGAGCCACAGCTATTGAAAACTGAGTTGACACATTTGCCTTTTTTCTTGGTTTGGAGGTGAAAGTTGAGTTTTTTCATTAAGCCTGATATCAGACATAGATTTCACAGAAATGTTTTTTGTTAGGTTAAGAAAATTGTCTTCATTCCCAAATTACCTAGTGCTCTTCGTCATTATTAGATGTTGACTTTTGATAAAAACATCTTTTCTATTCACCATTTGAGATGATCATGGAGTTTCTCCAGGTCGGTAGGTGCCTAATTGCTACTGGAGATCAGTGGAGAAATAACTCCAGAAAGAATGAAGAGACGGAACCAAAGTAAAAACAACACCCAGCTGTGGATGTGACTGGTGATGGAAGTAAAGTCTGATGCTGTAAAGAGCAATATTGCATAGGAACCTGGAATGTTAGGTCCATGAATCAAGGCAAATTGGAGGTGGTCAAACAGGTGATGGCAAGACTGAATATCGACATTTTAAGAATCAGTGAACTAAAATGGACTGGAATGGGTGAATTTAACTCAGATGACCATTATACCTATTACTGTGGGGAAAAAATCCCTTAGAAGAAATGGAGTAGCCATCAGAGTCAACAAGAGTCCAAAATGCAGTGCTTTGGTGCAAGCTCAAAAAGAACAGAATGATCTCTGGTTGTTTCCAAGGCAAACCATTCAGTATCATGATAACCCAAGTTTATGTCCCGACCAGTAATACTGAAGAAGTTGAAGCTGAATGGTTCTATGAAGACCTACACAACTTTCTAGAACTAACACTCCAAAAAGATGTCCTTTTCATTATAGGGGAATGGAATGCAAAGTAGGAAGCCAAGAAATACCTGGAGTAACAGGCATTTGGTCGTGGAGTACAGAATGAAGCAGGGCAAAGGCTAATAGAGTTTTGCCAAGAGAATGCACTGGTCATAGCAAACACCCTCTTCCAACAACACAAGAGGTCATCAATAGATGGTCAATAGTGAAATCAGATTGATTATATTCTTTGCAGTCAAAGATGGAGAAGCTCTAACAGTCAATGAAAACAAGACCAGGAGCTGATTGTAGCCTGGATCATGAACTCCTTATTGCCAAATTCAGACTTAAATTGAAGAAAGTGGGGAAAACCACTAGACCATTCAGGTATGACCTAAATCAAAACCCCTAGATTACACAATGGAAGTGACAAATAGATTTAATGGATTAAATCTGATAGAGTGTCTGTAGAACTATGGATGGAGGTTCATGAGATTGTACAGGAGGCAGGGATCAAGACCATCCCCAAGGAAAAGAAATACAAAAAGTCAAAATGGCTGTCTGAGGAGGCCTTACAAATAGCTGTGAAAAGAATAGCCATGAAAGGCAAAGGAGAAAAGGAAAGATATACCCCTTTGAATACAGAGTTCTAAAGAATAGCTAGGAGAGATAAGAAAGCCTTCCTCAGTGATCAATGCAAATGAATAGAGAAAACAAAAGAATGGGAAAGACTAGGGATCTCTTGAAGAAAATTGGGGATACCAAGGGAATATTTCATGCAAAGATGGGCAGAATAAAAAACAGAAATGGTATGGTCCTAACAGAAGCAAAAGATATTTAGAAGAGGTGGCAAGAATACTCAGAACTATATCAAAAAGATCTTCACACAATGGTGTGATCACTCACCTAGAGCCAGACATCCTGGAATGTGAAGTCAAGTGGGCCTTAGAAAGCATCACTATGAACAAAGCTAGTGGAGGTGATGGAATTCCAGTTGAGCTATTTCAAATCCTAAAAGAAGATGCTGTGAAAGTGTTGCACTCAATATGCCAGCAAATTTGGAAAACTCAGCAGTGGCCACAGGACTGGAAAAGGTCAGTTTTCATTCCAATCCCAAAGAAAGGCAATGCCAAAGAATGCTCAAATACTGCACAATTGCTGTCATCTCACATGCTATCAAAGTAATGTTCAAAATTCTCCAAGACAGGCTTCAGTAGTAATGAATGGTGAACTTCCAGATGTTCAAGCTGGATTTAGAAAAGATAAAAGAACCAGAGATCAAATTGCCAACATCCATTTGATTATCAAAGGAGCAAGAGAGTTCCACAAAAACATCTACTTCTTCTTTATTGACTATGCCAAAGCCTTTGACTCTATGGGTCATAACAAACTGTGGAAAATTCTTCAAGAGATGGGAAAAACAGACCACCTGACCTGCCTCTTGAGAAATCTGTATGCAGGTCAGGAAGCAACAGTTAGAACTGCACATGGAACAACAGACTGGTTCCAAATTGGGAAAGGAGTATATCAAGGCTGTATATTGTCACCCTGCTTATTTAACTTCTATGCAGAATACATCATGAGAAATGCTGGGCTGGATGAAACACAAGCTGGAATCAAGATTGCTGGGAGAAATATCAATAACCTCAGATATGCAGATGACACCACCCTTACAGCAGAAAGCAAAGAAGAACTAAAGAGCCTCTTGCTGAAAGTGATAGAGGAGAGTGAAATAGTTGGCTTAAAGCTCAACTTTCACTCACCTAGAACCCTAACCCTAACCCTAACCCCAAAGATCATGGCATCCGGTCCCATCTCTTCATGGCAAATAGATGGGGAAGCAATGGAAACAGACATTTTTATTTGTCTCCAAAATCACTGCAGATGGTAACTGCAGCATGATATTAAAAGACACTTTCTCCTTGGAAGCAAACTTATGACCAACCTAGACAATGTATTAAAAAGCAGAGACATTACTTTGCCAACAAATATCTGTCTAGTCAAAGCTAAGGTTTTTCCAGTAGTCACATATCGATGTGAGAGTTGCATTATAAAGAAAGCTGAGCACCAAAGAATTGGTGCTTTTGAACTATGGTGTTTGGGAAGACTCTTGAGAGTCCTTTGGACTGCAAGGAGATCAAACCAGTCCATCCCAGAGGAGATCAGTCCTGAATATTCATTGGAAGTACTGATGCTGAAGCTGAATCTCCAATATTTGGCCACCTGATGTAAAGAACTGAGTCACTGGAATGATGCTGAGAATGATCGAAGGCAGGAGGAGAAGGGGACCACAAAGGATGAGGTAGTTGGATGGCATCACCAACTCAATAGACATGAGTTTGAATAAACTCCAGAAGCTGGTAATGGACAGGGAGGCCTGACGTGCTGCAGTCCATAGGGTTGCAAAGAGTCGGACACGACTGAGCGACTGAACTAAACCGAACTGTGGTTTTTAAGAATTTTTGTGTGTGCCTGGAAGATTTTGGTCTATCATTTATCTGATTTTGGTATCATGATAATTCTGGTCTTATAAATATATTAGAAAACATTTATTTTATTTCCTAAAAGAGTTTGTTTAAATTTACTTGTGTGAATGACTTATAGAATGCATGATGATTCTTCACTGTATTGTTCCCTTTTTGATTTCTTTAAATATCAGCTCCCTAGATTTTCTAATTGTCTTCAGGGGAAAAAGTGATTTGCGTTACTTGCTCATCTGTTACAAAAGCAAAAATAACTTGTTAGTGGCTCTTCTTTATTATTTGGAAATGCTTATGAAAGAAGTCAAATTGAAATTGTTTCCTTTCAGTATCTATAAAGGGGCATAGAAATGCATAATATTTCTCTTAGTTTACTCCTAAAATGTGTCTAATCACTTAGGTAACTCTACACTAAAGGAGAAATATTCAAAATATTAGAGGACTGATTAATAATTACTAAAAATGCATACTATCACAGACATTTTTTAATTTAAATTTATTTTAATTGGAGGCTAATTACTTTACAATATTGTATTGGTTTTGCCATACATCAACATGAATCCGCCACGGGTGTACATGTGTTCCCCATCCTGAACCCCACTCCCTCCTCCCTCCCTGTACCATCCCTCTGGGTCATCCCAGCGCACCAGCCCCAAGCATCCTGTATTCTGCATTGAACCTGGACTGGTGATTCATTTCTTATATGATATTATACATGTTTCAATGCCATTCTCCCAAATCATCCCCCTCCTCCTACTCCCACAGAGTCCAAAAGACTGTTCTATACATCTGTGTCTTTTTTGCTGTCTGAATCAGTTCTAATGAGGTGGATGAAACTGAAGCAGATTATCACAGACTTTTTAATCTTATCAGTCTTTGTAAAGACCTGCAAGGCAGGTGGTTCTATAAATCCTGTCTTCTGTTTGCTGTTGGTTTTCCCAATGTAACCCTGAATTTGTCTCAGGCTTTTTCCCTCGTGCTTGCGACATTTTGGTTCCATATACTGTTACTACACAACAAATTCCACCGCTGTAAAGCATTTTATTGTACTCAGAGTCATTATACTCAGAGTCATCCATTTGCATATTGCATGTAGGAATGGCTTTTCTTAGTTCTTTAATGTTTGGAGCTTCAACTGGAAATTAACAGTAGGCAGCTCATTTTGCTCATATCAAGATACTGAAAATCTACTCTTATGCAAATTTGGCTCTTATTTGTCACAGAGGATTTGGGGAAAGTATGTACTGAGGAATCAAAGCCAGTTCAAGGTCATGAAGACTCATGACTTTGTGATCAGACAATGATTTTCAAGAGGCTAATCCAGGGGTGCATTTAATTAAACCCTTCAGTTTAAATGGTACTTTAATTTTTAGATTTTCAGTTTTTTTTGTCATGGATCCATTGCCTTCCCCGTTAGTGGAGAGAAATGTGTTATTCTATAAGCTCCTTTACATAAGGTTGTAAATAAGGAGTATCACTGATGAACCACACTGGTTTTCTCATCTCACCACTGCTAGGAAGATGTTGTGCCAAAAATTCCAAAAGTAATCTGAATATATTTAATGTAGTCATGAAAACTGAATGTTAAAACTCTTTAGCTAAAAATGTCTTGAAGCAACTCAATTGCCTATGCAAGGAGAAATTTTGTGACCACAGAACCTTTGATAGATTATCAGTTTATATTATTTAAAGCTATATTTTATCTAAATGCATTATTAAGGTTTCTTAGTGTGGCTTTTATCTTTAGTAAGTGTATGCATTAATTAGTCAAATTTTCACCAAGCAAATATACAAATATCTGTTTGTCTTTTCTGCATTTTGAAATAGAGTAGTTTATGATAAATACCTTCAGTTATGGATACTTCATTGCTTCTCCATTTTGTGCCAGCAAGTCTTGATAGATTTCTACATTTTGACAGGCAAATTGTATTCCTTGACATAACTCAAATTGCTATTAAAATATAAATCTATAATATACATATGTAGATACTTTTCAGAGACTATAACTTGAACTTTTCTATGCTTTTCAAAATGTCAAGATGCAGAGGTCTACATATCCCTTCCTTAGAGATTTTGATGGAACCATGTAATTTCCATTTGGAGATGAATCACAATGCAGCTGAGAAAAAAACGTATCCCTTATTAAGACTCTGTGACTAAACAAGAAATTTGAGAAGAGACTTATAAAGTTGATTATTTAAAAGTATTTCAGTTTGCATCTTTAAAATTGTGGAGAGGTTTGCTATTGCTCAAAATTTCAGTTTTTTACATTATATTTGTTTTATAGCCCTCTAGGTTAGACAGTTTAGTTGGCTATAGCTTGAGAGACAGTAAAATAGAGTAAAATCCTTTACATTAGTAAATTTAAAGCCATATTAATATATTGACATATGTTTCTATTAATAGAAGTAACACCTGGACCACCCAAATCTTTGCTCAAGATTTCTAAGACTGTAGTAAAAAGTACTTAGTAGTTTTGGACAGGCCTTCCCTACTGTGCAATTTCTCATTTTTCTCAAGAGACTTCTTTGGATCGTTCATAGATTTAACCATTAAGCCCAAGAAGGCCTACTAAGGGCCAGGTTCCTTAGCTGGTTATCGGGCCTCATAGCAACAGCTCATTCATGTAGCCAGAATGAAATATGATTTTTAAGTATGTGATAGATGTGAAGGAGAAAGGAGCATGAATGTCTTGCCATGGAGTTTACCCTCATGAACTTGAGTAAAAATGGAAGCTTCACATATCTGCTTTTGCTCAGTAGGGATGTTGGTTGTTGCCTGTGTGGTTACAACATATCTCCAAAAGTACTATTGTGATTGTTACTGTATGAGAATATTTATAGTCCTTAAGGACCTAGAATCAGGGAGTAGGGGGATGTCATTAGCAGCAAGACTAAGGTATTCATAACTCCCTAAAAATGTCAATAATCTAAATCTTTTTAATATTTACTGTTATATGAGTTTTTAGATTAGTGCCTTCTTTCCACTTTGTAAGAGATATAGTAAAGTGGACACTCTTATAAACAGATACTCTAAAATTCTAATTTTTCAGACCAGATGAACTGGAGTTTATAACTAATTAATACTATTATCCAGGGGGAAAAAAAAAAGAATCCAGATGAAAAGAGAGGTGTGAAGTCATGTATCGCCTTCATCCAAAACATGCTGAAACCTTAACATGTTGAATAGAAAAACTTATGAAGAATATATCCAGACTGTTACCATTATCTGGATTCATGATTTAGGGTTTATGGCAATATTTGGTTTTGATTTTCATCTTTCCTGTTAGAATATTTTTACAGTAAAAATGTATGTGTTCCTCCTGAGTTAAAAAATGTTAAATATAAATGTCTAGGAAAATAATAGCAATCATAACTCTGAAATGGATAGTGATCAGGGCACTTAGCATACTTTAATTTTATATGCTTTTGTGTTTAATTTCTTTATACAGCTAGACTATGTTCATTTTTGCAGCACTTGAGTTTTAATTCTTTTACTTGACAATGACAGCTGAAGTTTCTTCTCTTCCCTTTCTTCCTGGCTTTTTCTGTTTCCTTTCTGTTCACTTCTGTCAGCCTTGCCCTCCACTGTTACCTCTCCCATGGATTAATAATGTCAGCTGATGCTCAAATGTAAGTTATCTCTTTAGAGTGTGGTAGAGAACAGTGGAGTAAGCTATTATCCTGTACAATTGTATTTGACACATCAGCCTTATGGAAAATATCCATGTCATTCATGAATTGGCTCATATTCTTGTTCTCAGGAAGCTGCCAATGAAAGCTCTATATTCCTCAGACCACCTTATATCTTAATGAGGAAATATTGATAGGTGTTAATATAGTTCAGAGTACACAATTTAAAAGAGTTTGCTTGTATATATTACATAGGTTTCAGCTTTTCCACATTTTTGGCTAAGATAAGATGTTTCTAGCATTTAGAATATGCTTTTAACAGAAATTGGAGAAGGCAATGGCACCCCACTCCAGTACTCTTGCCTGGAAAATCCCATGGACGGAGGAGCCTGGTAGGCTGCAGTCCATGGGGTCGCTAAGAGTCGGACACGACTGAGCGACTTCACTTTCACTTTAACAGAAATAAACATAGCTGCTTAATGTGTATTTATTCATTGGGAGATGACAACTCAACTGTGCAACTTTCCACTTATCTTGGGTATAATCAGGAATTCTCACATCTAAGAAACATCGGAGGGACTAGCATAAATGGAAGGAAAGAAAGTTTATCTTTCTTGATAATTAACAATTTAACAAGAATGTATTTTTGTATTTATCCTATGAAAATATATTCTGAATGCAAATAGAATCATAATTTTTGTTAGCAATTCTACTTGCTGCTTCTGTTCGAAAATAACTGTACAAATGAGCTCATCAAGAGACCATTCTTCATATTCAGATCGCGTTAAAACTGACACTTCAGAGAATTCTTCAACAAGCTATATAAAACCTCCCTTTCTTCTTCCTCCCCAACCCAAAATACTATGCCTTCCTAAAATTATGCTCGTCCAGCTCCCTGCCTGGTCTCTAATTGTTCCTGAAGGAACGGGACCTTTCCACATCTAGTTTCCCCGTGCTGATGAAACACAGGCAACAGGTTTAAAAAAAAAAAAAAAAATCTATATCTCAAGTAGCCACTGTTTAAGCAATTAAATTTTAAGCTTCTAAACTCTAGATTACAAGCAGATTTTCTATTCTGATAATTACTAACCACAACATACATTTATAGTGCACACTGAGCAAGAATGTTGACTTGTGGCATTTTCTAAATATTTTCTCATTGAGATATTTCTCCTGAAGATCAAATCAATAATATGAGAGATGTAAGTATGCATGAAAATACAGGAACAGAGGTAGTCGAATACTAATTTTCAAGAATAAACTAAAAAACTAGGGTTCAGAGACAATATTCATACAGAAAGGAACAGAAATTGAAGCAATGGACAAAACATGGGCTTGCTGTGCTGTAGGTATGAAATAAGCAGTTGCAGCTGAAAGTTCAGTTCCTGATAACGGAACTAGAGATGGTGCAACTGACACAGGAAACTAACTCTAATCTCAACTGCTTGAACTCTATGTCCAATCCGAGTATATGTCAATGAGTGAAAAACTACAGTTGATTTGACTTCAATTAAATTCTTAAAATTTTGATATAATTATAGATTCACCTGGAGTTGCAAGAAACAATGCCAAGAACACATGTATTATTTGTCTCAATGAGAATGTTTTGCAAAATTGGAGTGTGATATCCCAACCAGGATATTGGAATTCATATACAAAGTACAAGGGCTTCTCATGTTGTTCTTTTCTAGCCACACCAGTCAAGCGCTGAGCTGTTCTATCTCTACAGTTTTGTCAATTCAACACATATTTGTTAAAAAAAAAAATGAAATAGTATGATATCTAATATTTTACTTTTTCACACAGTATAACTCTCTGAAGACTCATCTAATTTGTTGTGCATATCAATAATTTTTTCCTTTTTGATTGCTGACAAGTGTATCAGGGCATGGATGTTAACCAGTTTGGTTAACCATTCAATCATTCATTGAAAGGAATCTGTATGATTTCTAGGTTTTGGACACTATAAATGCAGCTGCTAAAAATATTTGGGTACAGGTTTAGTTACTGAACTTCCCTGGAGACTCAGCTGGTAAAGAATCTGCCTGCAGTGCAGAAGACCCCAGTTCGATTCCTGGGTCAGGAAGATCCCCTAGAGAAGGAAACACCTACCCTCTCCAGTATTTTGGTTTGGAGAATTCCATGGACAGAGGATCCTGGCAGGCTATAGTCCATGGGTTCACGAACAGTCGGACACAACTCAGCGACTTTAACTTCACTGTAGTTACTAATGTAATTCTTCATTTATTAGTGATAAGTGTCATGGAACGCATTGCTGCCTTTGGGATCATTTAGTGTTTACATTCAAGAAACAGTCAGTCTTTTCCAGAGAGGACCTTCCATTTTACTTTCCCACCAGCAGTATAGTATGATGTTTTTTTTGTTTTTGTTTTTGTTTTCCATACCCTTGGTAACACTTGGTGTTTGCCCCTTTTATTTATTTTTTTAAACTTGAGCCACTCAGGTATATACTGCCATCTCATTGTGGTATTTTATGTTGCATTTCCCAAATAACTGATGTTCAAGATCTTTTCGTGTGCTTATTTGTTATCTATCTATCATTTTCTGTCAAAAATCTCTTCATGTATTTTGCCCATTTTGTAATTGGAACTTTTTTCTTATTAAATTTTGATACATTATTCACATAGTCTAGATACTAGTCTGTCAAAAATGTAGCTTGAAATTTTTTCTCCTATTTTGTAGTTGCTTTTTAAAAAATTCAATTTATCAGTTTTTCCTCTTATATATTACACTTTGTTGCCAAATCTAAGACTTTTGAGCTAGCCCTAAATTTCAATTATTCCCCATTTTTGCATGAAAATGAAACAGTCTTTTATTTTGCATCTTGGTCTAGGAACAACTTTGAGCAGTTTTTGTAAGGTGAGACTTAAGATTCATTTTTTTTTTAACCTCTGAGCGTACAACTCCTCCAGCTTCATTTTTTTAAAGACTATCTTTCCTCTGTTGAATTGCTTTTACAGAGTGGGCATACTTCTTTCAGTGTATCTCCAAATTTTTATTTAATTCCATTGGTCTATATGTCTACCTCTCCATTAATTTCAAACAATCTCAATTATAATGGGCATACAATTTATCCTAAAGGAAATCAGTCCTGAATATTCATTGGAAGGACTGATGCTGAAGCTAAAACTCCAATATGTTGGCCACTGAATGCCAAGAGCTGACTCATTTGAAAAGACCCTGATTCTGGGAAAGATAGAAGGCAGGAGGAGAAGGGGATGACAGAGGATGAGATGGCTGGATGGCACCACCGACTCGATGGACATGAGTCTGAGTGAACTCCGGGAGTTGGTGATGGACAGGGAGGCCTGGCGTGCTGCAGATCATGGGGTCACAAAGAGTCAGACAAAACTGAGCAACTGAACTAAACTGAACTGGTGATTTGTCATGAATTTGCACATACTTGTATGAGCTATTGTATGAGCTATTCTAGTGCTGTCTGTTGTTCCATATAATTTTGAAATCATCTTGTCTATATCTATAAATTAAACTTGTGATTTTGAGAGCAATTTTTAAAATTTCGTTACTTTGGAGAAAATTGGCAATTTTAGGATTGAGTCTTCCCATTCATGAAAACAGTGTGCTTTTTATTTTATCACTGGACTTAAACCAATGTCATTCACAGCATCAAATTCCTATACATGTTTGTTATATTCACATCAAAGAATTTCATTAGCACATGCAATGATAATGTATTTAATTTTGGTGTACATTTGGTCATTGCTAGTGTTTCAAAATGAATTTTTTGTATATTGGGTATTCTGCTACCTGAATGAACTTACCAATTAGTCATACACATATATTACACTTTTTGATTTTCTGTGTAGACAATCACATGATCTGAAAATAGGGCCAGGTTTATTTTTTTCTTTTCAAAATTATGTGCCATTTATCTCCCCTATTATGCTTTATTAAACTCTCTAGAATTTCCAGCATTATGTTGAATAAGTGAGCTGACAGTATCTTTGTTAACATATCTTTGTTAATATGTCAGATTATACTGATTTTCAGATGTTTTACCAGTCTTGGACTTCTAGAATAAATCCACTTGATCATGATGAGTAATTCTTTTTATATGTTACTGAATTTTATTAGATAAATCTTGCGTAGGACTTTTGTGCTTATTTGATTACAGGTATCAGTCTGTGTTATACCTTTTTGTATTGTCTTTATTTGGTTTGAAACTGAGAACATAATATGGTCCTAAAATAAATTGGAAGTGTTTTCTCCTTTAATTTTCTGCAAGATAATATATGGAATTGATTCTAACTCATTGAACATGTGGTAGAATTCTTCAGTAGAATTATATTGGCCTGGGAATTTGTTTGGGGGAGCTTTTTAATTATAAATTCAAATTCCTTAGTTAAAGGAAATGCTGCATTTCATCCATGTTATCAAATTTAGACGTGTAAAGTTGTTGATAATGTTTCGTATTATATTTTTGCTGCTTATAATTTACACCTGATGTTGGTATTTTGTACTTTTGTCAGTCCTGGTAGCAGTTTATCAGTTTCACTGTTCTTTCCGAGAACCAATGTTTTGCTTTGCTGAGTTTTCTAAATCTGTGTTCTCTTTTAAATTCCATTTATTTTTGCTACTTTATTTTCTTTCTTTTGTTCTATTTTTATTTGGTCTTTGTAATCTAGATTGTTGATGTGGAACCTGAGAATAATAGTGTAAGAACTTTCTGCTGGTCTAATATATATTTTTACATATGAACAATCCCAAAAGAATCTGGAATAAAATAGCAGAAAGAAAAGGAAATTTATGTGAGAAAAGTAGTTTCATGGTAAATATAACAAACTCTTATAAAAAGTTAAGTGAACAAAGCAAATGTAAATTAGTGTAAATCAGTAAAATTATCTTAAAAGATCTTTAAAATATGCTATTTAAAAAGCATACCGTTATACATAAGAATATAAAACATTGAAAATGAACATATGTAAAATGAATTGAGATAAAATAGATTCTTTTAAAAATATGGGCATTATTTGGCCTTGATATGATGTTACTAGCATGACAAATTACCTCAATGGTTTACTTACTAAAAAGTATTAATAATAGCTTCATTCTAATCATGAGGGAAACATCATACAAATTCAAATAGAGGAAAACCTACCAAATCATTACATAGTAGCCCACCAAACTGTCAGGGTCATGTAAAACAATGGAAGCCTGAGAGACTGTCAGTCAAGAGGGAATACAGGAAATAAGATGGCTAAATGTAATTTAGTTCCTGGGTGGGAGCATGGGGAAAAGAAAAAGATTAGTTAAAAGTAAGGAAGCCTAAAAAAATATGGAAATTAGCTGATATGTCAATATTGGTTCTTTAATTGTAATAAAATTACCATACCTAGCTAAATATAGAGTGAGCTTAGTATAGAATTTATGGGCACTCTTAAGATACATGCAACATGCTTAACAGGTATATCCTCATTAGTAGGTATAAAACATTTTAATATTGAAAAGTTACTTTTTAAAAACAGGATATCGCATTGTAGTGTCTTAAATTTCAAAAAAAAAAGAAAAAAAATAAAATGGAAAACAAATGAATAATAAAGAAATTAGCAAGCCAAATTTTGACTTTTAGAAATACATTGAATGATGGAGCGGCAGTAAGAAAACAGATTACGAGCATCAGATTTTGTCTAGTGTCTCTTCATTTCAAACCAAGAAACTTCCTTTAACCGCCTTATTTAAGCGTTCATTTTGAAGGATCTGCCAATGGAAATCTTCATCGGCAGTTTTTTTTTTTCATTCTTAGTGCTTTCAGCAGTTTGATAACTTCCTTCTTTGTTGTGGATCTCCCTGATTTTTTATCCTACATGAAGTTTTTTAAATAGCCTGTCAACATCAGATTTTGGAT
Organism: Cephalophus harveyi; assembly: GCA_006410635.1. Lineage (NCBI taxonomy): Eukaryota > Metazoa > Chordata > Mammalia > Artiodactyla > Bovidae > Cephalophus > Cephalophus harveyi. The sequence continues at coordinate 352,752 of SJYT01071451.1, forward strand.
TCTTTGGCCTTTTCCGCAAGGACTCTTTCTGTTTCTTTCTCTCAGTCTCATCCCTCTGGGATTCGCATCATGTTCCTTGGTTCTCTTGGTCATTTCCCAGGGATCCCTTAGGCTCTGTTACCTGATTTTTTATCCTACATGAAGTTTTTTAAATAGCCTGTCAACATCAGATTTTGGATTCTTTGGCCTTTTCCGCAAGGACTCTTTCTGTTTCTTTCTCTCAGTCTCATCCCTCTGGGATTCGCATCATGTTCCTTGGTTCTCTTGGTCATTTCCCAGGGATCCCTTAGGCTCTGTTCTCTGTTCATTTTTTTTTTTTTTTTCAATTACCCTATATTCAAGTTACTGATTATTTCATATGTCTGTTTAAATCTGTTCAACTCTTTAGTGAAATTTTCATTTCAACTATGTACTTTTTAACCCCAGAATTTCCATGTGGTCCCTTTCTATAATTTTTATCTCTAGATGGATGTTTCATTTTATACAAAAATTATTTTCCTGGTTTCCTTCAGTTGTTTATTGATAGTTTCCTTTAGCTCTTTGAGAATGTTTAAGACAATCAATGTGAAGATTTTGCCTGGTAAGTGAATCTATCCCTGGTAAACTCAGGGATAGTTTTTATAAGATGTGTTCCCTTTCTTTTAAGAGAGTATATTACCATTATTCTTTGATTTTTTTTTTTTTTTGGTTACTGTTGAAAACTGAACAGTTTCATATTATATTAATTCTAAGTCAGATTTTTGCCATTTTAACAAAAAAGTTGACAGTGTTAATTGTAAGATAGAGACCACAGTTGAAGTCATTTAGCTAGAATTATATTAGATTACATTTAAAAACTGGTTCCATTTACAATAACATGAATACATTTAAATGCCTAACATCAAAGCTAACAAATGATGTGCATGTTCTCTATCCCAAAATATAAAACAGCATCAGAATTTTTTAAAATAAATACACAGATGAATGCACCATGTTCTTCAGTTCAGTCGCTCAGTCGTGTCAGCCTCTTTACGACCCCATGAATCGCAGCATGCCAGGCCTCCCTGTTCATTACCAACTCCTGGAGTTCACTCAGACTCACGGTCATCGAGTCAGTGATGCCATCCAGCCATCTCATCCTCAGTCGTCCCCTTCTCCTCCTGCCCCCAATCCCTCCCAGCATCAGAGTCTTTTCCAATGAGTCAACTCTTCGCATGAGGTGGCCAAAGTACTGGAGTTTCAGCTTTAGCATCATTCCTTCCAAAGAAATCCCAGGGCTGA
>SJYT01071451.1:355608-390103 GCA_006410635.1 Cephalophus harveyi
TCTCCTTGCAGTCCAAGGGACTCACAAGAGTCTTCTCCAACACCACAGTTCAAAAGCATCAGTTCTTTGGCACTAAGCCTTCTTCACAGTCCAACTCTCACATCCATACATGACCACTGGAAAAAACATAGCCTTGACTAGAGGGACTTTTGTTGGCAAAGTAATGTCTCTGCTTTTGAATATACTATCTAGGTTGGTCATAACTTTTCTTCCAAGGAGTAAGCGTCTTTTAATTTCATGGCTGCAATCACCATCTGCAGTGATTTTGAAGCCCCAAAATATAAAGTCTGCCATTGTTTCCACTCTTTCCCCATCTATTTCTCATGAAGTGATGGGACCAGATGCCATGATCTTAGTTTTATGAATGATGAGCTTTAAGCCAATTTTTTCGCTCTCCTCTTTCACTTTCATCAGGAGGCTTTTTAGCTCCTCTTCACTTTCTGCCATAAGGGTGGTGTCTTATGCATATCTGAGCTTATTGATATTTCTCCCAGCAATCTTGATTCCAGCTTGTGCTTTTTCCAGCCCAGCGTTTGCATGTTGTACTTTGCATGTAAGTTAAATAAGCAGGATGACAATATACAGCCTTGACGTACTCCTTTTCCTATTTAGAACCAGTCTGCTGTTCTCTGTCCAGTTCTAACTGTTGCTTCCTGACCTGCATACAGATTTCTCAAGAGGCAGGTCAGGTGGTCTGGTATTCCCATCTCTCTCAGATTTTTCCACAGTTTAGTGTCATGTTAATCCCAAATCACAACCAAGTATTTGGTTTGATTAAAACAAACACCACCTTAAAACATACTGAAAAAGAAAAGGAAGACCTGAATAGTCATATGTCTTCTGTATAATAAAACTAAGTAATCCTCAAAGTTTCCATAAAGAAATCTGGGAATCAGCTTTCCTGGGTTTGACCATTTGATTTTATCCTTATCCATCCTATTAAACAAATGTTAATTATAAAGCTTAATTATAAAATAATTAAAACCTAATTATAAAATGAGACAGTGTGATATGAACACAGTAACACATCAGTGAAAAACAAAACAGTGTTCAATAACAAACCAATAAACACATACAAACTCCCTTTAACTATAATCAAGGTGACATTGCAGTATAGTAGAGATGGGAGGTCTTTCTCAAAAAATGATTCTTAGTGGATTATATATCCAGATGAGAAAACACAAACCTTGACTTTTTCATTTGTACTACATTATTCATATTATGCTCTGAAAAGAGAAAGTTTTCATATTTATGGTATTACAATGTCAGTGTTAAATGTACTTGTCTGAGTAGCTGAAAAAAAATGGGAAAACTTTTGTGCTTTTCTGTAACTATTATCAATAGGGGCTAAAGAACAAGTGCAGGAATAATAAATAGAGGAGTACATGGGTCAGTATTCAGAACTATAGCATTATGTTCACGTTCTCTTTCCTACACTGAGTTCCTAAAAACTCCATATAGAAATATGTGAACACTCCATTGGCATCTTATATATGAGTCTGATTTACCAATTTATTTAACTTTTGAGACTGTTGAGCTTCCCTGATGGCTCAGACGATAAAGCATCTGCTCGCAATGCGGGAGACCCAGGTTCGATCCCTGGGTTGGGAAGATCTCCTGGAGAAGGAAATGGCAACCCACTCCAGTACTCTTCCCTAGAAAATTCCATGGACGAAAGAGCCTGATCGGCTACAGTCCATGGAGTCACAAAGAGTCGGACACGACTGAGTGACTTTACTTATTTACTTGAGACTGTTAAGATTAACTTTGCATTTACAGCTATATTGAGAGTACTATTACAAAGAGCTTAAAGGAGTACCAATCATTCTCTGCCCAATATCATTTAATTGTAGCTGTGCATATTCAAAATTAACCAGTGAAGCCTAGAAGAAGGGGACGTTCTTGACTCCTAAATTTTTATAGTTCCTTCTCCCTTTTATATTTCGTTTGCAGTATATTCCACTGTCTTCCTTATGTGATTCTATATGATAGAAAAAGGAAGCATAGTTTTCAGGAAAAATCTAGAGGAGGGATATTTTTTCCATGTCATCTGATTGTGTCATTTTGTCAGCTTATGTGTCCATAGGCATCTTACTTAAGCTGATTTTGAAATGTGTGAAAAAACATTAAAGAAAATAATCTCTCTCTTCCTCATGACCTTGCTTGATTTTCAACTATCACTTCTTCAAAATAGAACATATGAAAATATTCTACTAATATCTCTTCTATTTAATTCCAGTAAATTTTATTAAGCAATGGAATGTATGATTTAGTTCTCTCTGTCTTAATGAAAATGTATCAAGTATCTAATTGATCTTTCAGAGATTCTTTGGCACTTGTTATGTATTGATAACATTCTCTCCTGCCTCTTCAAGCTGAAGCACATTTTAAAATGCTTTCCCTGTTTAGTCATTGACAGAGGAGTTTATAATTTGGTGGGAAAGAAGGAGAATAAACTCTATAAATCTGTACTCACTTGGATGAACAGTTACAATAATGAAACAGATAATATAGTTTAATGCAGTCATTTTAGCTTCAGTTCAATTCAGTCGCTCAGTCGTGTTCGACTCTTTGCGACTCCATGGACTGCAGCACGCCAAGCCTCCCTGTCCATCACCAACTCCCAGAGTTTACTTACACATGTCCATTGAGTCAGTGATGCCATCCAAGCATCTCATCCTTTGCCATCCCCTTCTCCTCCCGCTTTCAATCTTTCCCAGCATCAGGGTATTTTCCAATGAGTCTGTTTTTTGCATCAGGTGGCCAAAGGATTGGAGTTTCAGCATCAGTCCTTCCAATGAATATTCAAGACTGATTTCCTTTAAGATTGACTGAGTGGATCTCCCTATAGTCCAAGGGACCCACAGGACTCTTCTCCAACATCACAATTCAAAAGCATCAATTCTTCAGTACTGGAAAAACCATAGCTTTGACTAGATGGACCTTTGCTGGCAAAGGAATCTCTGCTTTTTAACATGCTGTCTAGGTTGGTCATAGTTTTTCTTCAAGGAGCAAGCATCTTTTAATTTCATGGCTTCAGTCCTTATCTGCAGTGATTTTGGAGCTCCCCCAAAGTAATTTAAGCTTAGGTTGTAATACTGATTACTGCTTTGGTTTTAACAATATCACAAATGTACATACAATATATTGGCCAAAATTCAGGAAGGTTAATTTCTTATAAATAAAAGCTGTAAAGCTTTGATGGACAAAATATTTAAATTTGAAGATGAGTTTTGTTTCTATATCATTAATATCATAATTTTAAACACTATTGTCACAGAAATTTAGAAATGTCATCCTTGACCATTTCAGTCATAGAAAATCATATTTGTTCCAATTTTAAAAGTAAATGTTAAAATAATTTGCAATTTTAATTTGGTCATCTATTCAGCAATAACAGAGCAGTACTTAATTCAGGACTATAGAGTTCATAACTGTCATGAATTGCTTATATTTTATGCAGCAGTCCAAGATTCTGTGTGGCAATCTGTGGAACCTGTTAGCATATCATCTGGATTTAATGTTGAAGGGACTTTATTTCCTTTCTTTTGAAATACCCGCTGTTTGGCAAACTTTAAAGAATGTTAATACATTATGCACATATGTATTTCCATTGCCATAGGTGTGATGTAAAAATTCAAATAACTGAATAAAATTTTCAACACCACACTAAAGTTAATATATTGCTAGTAGAGGAGGAAGAGGGTACTTGAGGTACCCTCAAGTGATACCAAAGAGATACCTGATCTACCAGTAAAGTGCAAGTTTCCCCCAAACACAATTTCTTATGAATAAAACACATGTAAACTGATACTTAGGAAAGGTAAGTGAGCTAATTTCCTGTCACTAGAGAGAATGATCACCTCAATCCAGGAGAGGTAACTTAAACTCTAGTCCAAATAGAGTTCAAGCAAAGGATCATGGAACATTTCCTTTAACATACCCAGGGAAATTTCTGCTCGTTAAGCATCCAATATCCCTTTTTAAAACTGTTTTTAAATATAAAAAAGGGATGATATGTATCTTAATCCTTGCTTTGATGACAAAAAAAAATGTGTACACATTTCATCTTTCTAGAATTAAGGCAACATTGAGGTTAGCTACTCATGTTTTTCTTTATTACACTCTTTTATGAGCAGTAGCGTGCATTATTGCTTATGGAGCTAATGATCACAAAAGTCATTTTGAGGAATTTTAAAACACAGAATGAAGCCCATTAGAACTCAGTAGCTGTTCATTTTACACAACAATATAGGTACTGATGTTCCTAAGTGTACAGACTATATAACATAGCACAGAAGCATATCATCAAGCCAGAGAAATAAATGCATAATTGTACTACCTAATTGTATTTTTTCTCTCTTCTTGAGTTTAGAATTTGTGCAGTCCCTTATATAATGAGTAGTTATCGAATTATTAGAAAGATGCAACAAAATAATATCTTGAGAAGACTTACTATTTTTCACTTTGTTTATATAGTGATTAAACACCTTAGAAATCCCTTCAAGAATAGTCTATTAAATGAATGACTGGTTTTCATGTTAGGGGCTTTGTGATGGGCAATGACACTTTTCCTTTTAAACACTGCCTCAATAAAGGACTCTTCAGTTTAGACATGTTTGATAACCAATGAAGCAGTGCAGTTAATAGTTCGTATTTTTTCTCCAGTGCCAGTTGATCTGTTACAAATCAGTAACTTACATCAACATGTTTCACTTTTGACTTAAAAGTAGATTTTAAATGACTTATTTTTCTTTATTATATTCCTTGAGATGAGTAAATTAGTGGCTGAATTATGTTGGTTTTCTTACATTTACTTTTATGTTAAAATCCTGTTCTTGAATTTAGCATATTAGAAAAATGTGTGCCTTGGTTATATTAAGCCTCAAAATAACAAATATTGCCAATCCTAGTCTAATTTAAAGTGTTCGTGTTTAATTTAGTATATATTAGATTCTTTCAGACCTTTTATACCAGCCATCTGAGCTATGCTTTCTGGAATTTATTTTTGTTATTTGAAATGTTAAATTTAGCACCTGTAAAAATACAATAAAAGGAGGCATTTGAGTAAGTAACAGATATTATTAGTAACAGATAAATACTAGTAATATCTGTTCTAAATAATAAACTTCAAGCACTTGGTGAAATATCTTTTAGATGACCTGAGGTTCATCCCCCTTTGTTCAGTGTCGCTGAAAGATATTTATTTTCAGGTTTTGCAGAACAGTTTATGGTGTCAGCGGTACTACATATACTGAACAATTAAATCGCTTTCTGGTGCTTGATGGGAATATAGTACCTGTTGACTTCTGAATTGTAAGAAACAGATCAGAAAGAGAATTACCTAAGGACTCTTGATGCTTAACCCATATGCTAATTAAATGAAGGAAGCAAGAACCGATACATATTTTATAACAGTTTTTTCTATATTTTTAGAACTATGGAGAATAAGTGAAGCACACAGATAATGGAATTTATATGTGAACTTTTCATGGTATATGATATCATTGATTTATGATTTTTGTAGTATTCTTTATATCAAATCAGTCTTTAAATTTTAAAATGTAATGCATTTTTAAGATAAAATATTTTATAACATTTATTAGTTATAGGCTCTGCAGTAATTTTCTAATTGGAAACTGATAGAAATATTTTCTTATAGGAATTTAGGATTTAAATTGATAAATGTAAGTAATACATGTATATTATTACTAACTTGGCATATTTGATCAGAATCAAGAGTAATTAACTATAAACATCAGTAGTCATATACCTTTATCTTTATTTCATTAAATCTAAAATTACATTTGTTATAAAAATGCATCATCATCTTCAGTTCAGTTCAGTCGCTCAGTCGTGTCCGACTCTTTGCGACCCCGTGAATTGCAGCACGTCAGGCGATTGGCACCCCACTCCAGTACTCTTGCCTGGAAAATCCCATGGACAGAGGAGCCTGGTGGGCTGCAGTCCATGGGGTCGTTTTAGCATCATTCCTTCCAAAGAAATCCCAGGGCTGATCTCCTTCAGAATGGACTGGTTGGATCTCCTTGCAGTAGGTGCTACCAAATTAGAAAAGCAAATCTGCTGATCAGAGTAAGGTATGGTGATTTATCACTTCAGTGGTAAGGTCAGTCTACATTTGAGGAAAGCAAATGTAGAAAAATGGACATCTGTGAATCAAAGAAATTAACTGAAAGCATTTTAAGATATATTCTAAATTTAGCAAAGAAGTTGTGGGCTTATTTTTACTGGGGGGGCAGGTGGGGAGTCATGTTTTTATCATGTCTCTGACATAAAATGAAAAGTAAAGGTCCCTAGAATGATGGGAGATAACCCTATTTTTTTTTTTTTATTTCTTTCCCCCTTGGATCTTTTATTGTTTGTGTGTGAACAGTCTCTATTCATTTTCCCTGTATCTGATTTTCATTTGTCTACACAGTATTTCTAGATATTTTTAGAACTCTCTTCTAAAATATAAAGACCAGTTTAAATGTTTTTCTTATTTCCTTCCCAGAAATGAAGTGTGGTTTACACTTTATCATTCATTCCTTCTGAGATTCTTCCCCCCTTTGAATTTTTTGACGGCCCATTTCTTTACCTCCCTAACTCCCCTTTAAGGTCATCTTGTCTGTTTTTGTTTTTTCCTCTTCTTAATTGTTTCATTTGCTCTTATCACTTCAACAATAGTTTGAACTGAAAGTGGATAAACCTCCATTTCATTCTCAGAGCCTTATTTCCTTATTTTTCAAAATCTCTATTTAGATACTCAACTATCTTATATTTAGTACAAAGGAAAATAAATACTTTCATCCTTTGGAGCTTGGCCAGTTATCTCAGCTGGAGTACATGGAGTAATGATCAATTCATTATTCTCCATCACCGCTTAAACATATTTATAGTGGATTCTATTTCATGATATTTTAAAAACCTCTCCCTTCATCTAAATCCCTAATATAATGTATTAGTATTAACATCCTGACACTCCTTCACCTAGACCAATATAAACAAAGCAACAGGAATGTTACTATTTCTTCATCAGAATTCATTTTCCCTAGGCCAGATTTCAGGTATCTTCTATATTTTCCATCTTTCACTCTCTTCCTCCAATTCATTTTCAAGAATTTGCTGTGATAGCCTCCACATCACTCTGCCTTTTCTGCTTTTAAACCCATTCATTTAAATCTTACTTCAATATACATATTCATTTTCTAGAATTAATAGAAATTGAGGGTGTCAGGTGGTTTGGCTGGCTCAGTAAGTTTTAGAGTCTAAGTTTCCTCCATGAGCTTGTCAGTTTTGACCATTTACTGAACATAATATTTGAAATGTAATAAATTTATATGGATACTTTGAGGAAAACAGTAAAGTTATTTCCATTCAAAGAGGATTTCTTGGTGCCTTTTTCAGTTGAAGATCACATTGAGCCATTTTCAAGATCTGAATTTTGGGATGTCATCTAGGGAATCAGGGCTTCCCTGGGGGCTCAGTGGTAAAGAATGTGCCTGCCAATGCAGGAGACCTGGGTTTGATCCCTGGGTCAGGAAGATCCCCTGGAGAAGGAAATGGCAACCCACTCCAGTATTCTTACCTGGGAAACTGCATGGACAGAGGAGCCTGGCGGGTTACAGACCACGGGGTCACAAAGAGTCAGACATGACTGAATGCCTGAACAATCACAGAATTCAAACTGGGCTATGATTTTGCATGAGCTATTTTACCCTGAAGTTGCTGCCATTTGATCTTGTGTGTTTGAGGGAAAGGGTCTCGTCTTTAATTCATCCCTTTGGCTGTAAGCTGAGTTTTGAGATTTTTTTTTTTTGTCCTAGAACTCCTAGTAAAGAAGTTTTTAATATGCAGAGAAGAGAAATGCCCTCATGACAAGAATGGCTCTCATGCTTATCTGCATCTGGATTTTTGTTTCACTAAATATTTAGACTTGACTTTTGATGCGTCTATGATTAAAGAAAAGATAAACACACTTTATCATTTTGTAGTACGTTCAGCAGGAAGATTCAAAACAAATAATTTAACTCACAGGAAACAGAAAACTGCTCATACTGCTATAGTGCTGTTTCTGTATTTATACTCTTTATATAACATAAGTTATTTAAGAGCAAAGGTTTTGTCCTTTTTCATACCTGCTAATGGCAACCCACTCCAGTGTTCTTGCCTGGAAAATTCCACGGACTGAGGAGCCTGGTAGGCTACAGTTCATGGGGTTGCAAAGAGTCGGACACGACTGAGCTACTTCACCTCAATGCCACTGAACCCAGATGAATCCTAATTGGACAATAGATTATCGTCTCTATAGCTCATTAAATGAACTTTGGAATCAAATACCACAAAAGCATTAGATTTGCTGTGACATATACTGCATGCTGTATTGGATATAATACTTAACCTAAAAGTCTCATCTTACTCATCTGTAAAATGGTATAACAGTGACAATCTATAGTAAAATGAGAGTCTACAAGTAGTTATTATTACTAAGTATGAAACACAGTGATAACATTCATTGAAGATTTATAATACTCCAAAGATCATGCTAAATGCTTTGTTTGCATTATCAGATTTAATTAGACATAGCCCTTAGGGTAGGTATAATTTTGCTTCCATTTTAGGTGTCAGAAATTTAAGTCTAAACATAATGTATTTGCCCAAGTTGCCATGGCTAGTAGGAAGCAAAACATGGAGCAACCAGACAGGCCTCATTCATAATCAGTGCTTTGAACCAGACTCAGTATGTAATAGAAGGCATTATTTATATTGGTATATATGTATAATTTTATAGTTATTTTTATTACTGATTTTTTCATAGCATCTGCAATGCTTTGGAAAATAATTCACAATATGCATTTAAAACTAAGTATTTTTAGTCCAAAATATTTTACCTTTTTAATGAATAAAATCTGATGACAAGAACATTCCTGAATATATTTTCCACTTTTTTGTCTTTATTTCTAATATATATCTCTTCATTCTTTGAATTGAGCAGTGTTTCATGATATCTCCCATGCTTCTTTCTTTGCAGTTATTCCCTGGTGATCTCATTTACTAAATGTGCTCCTTAGCAGTTTTCATATTCCTAAAATTAAAAAAGGAATTGCAACACATATTTTAGGTATATTTATATATAAATTATAGAAATTGTCAGTTTATTTTTTAATCTCTCTACCCTAAATCAACTTTCTCTGCTATGGAATAGCCACAGATAATGAACATCATTAAAAGAAATAGGGAGAATTCATATGTGTGGATGACTAATATGAGAAATTGTCTAAAAGAACATATAATTTTATCTGCTCTAGGGAGGAAAAAAAAGTCAATAACATTATTTAAGACCATCACTGAAGCAAAGAAGAATCTGAATCTGGATTGTCATATAATGTAACAAATTTTTGTTTATAGAACTATTTAAAAGTAACATTTTCTAACTGAAAATTTCATATTTTCAAAATAGCTTCTACATAGATGGAGAAGCGAATCAATAACTGACGGTAGCTTGGGTTTGCATACATGATTATTTTACCCAAATCTGGTAAAATCACATTTAATATATTTAATAATATATTCAGAAAAGCATTGATGGAAAAGTGACATATATCAGCCTAGTAATGAGAATATTAAATTTCCCATTGCAAGGGGGGATTAAATTTCCCATTGCAAGAAAGATGTACAGTAGGAGGAAGTATTGCAGAAACCCTGGATATCTTCAGTTGTCATAAGGAGGAGTGACAAAAAGGACCAAAATCAACAGGTGTCTTAAAGTACTGTCAAGCAAGACTGCCACAGGCTTGCTTATCTTCCAGATCGCATTCACAGATCATGTACTGACCACCAGTCCGAAGCTGGGAAATTAGTCTTGAAAGAACACTGTGCTTTGTTAGGCGGGTCTGAGGCTTCCAATTAGAGACAGTTGCAACAGAGTTGAACACTGGCACTGCTAATGGTAGCTGAGAGTAGAGTTAGCCTGACATCATGATTGTTCTGCCTAAATTTGGCCTTGGAATGCTGAATGAAGCAGGGCAAAGACTAATAGAGTTTTGCCAAGAAAATGCACTGGTCATAGCAAACACCCTCTTCCAACAACACAAGAGAAGACTCTACACGTGGACATCACCAGATGGTCAACACCGAAATCAGATTGATTATATTCTATGCAGCCAAAGATGGAGAAGCTCTATACAGTCAACAAAAACAAGGCCGGGAGCTGACTGTGGCTCAGATCATGAACTCCTTATTGCCAAATTCAGACTCAAATTGAAGAAAGTAGGGAAAACCACTAGACCATTCAGGTATGACCTAAATCAAATCCCTTATGATTATACAGTGGAAGTGAGGAATAGATTTAAGGACAAACACCCTCTTCCAACAACACAAGAGAAGACTCTACACATGGACATCACCAGATGGTCAATACTGAAATCAGACTGACTATATTTTTTGCAGCCAAAGAAGGAGAAGCTCTATACAGTTAGCGAAAACAAGACCAGGAACTGACTGTGGCTCCAATCATGAACTCCTCATTGCCATATTCAGACTTAAATTGAATAAAGTAGGGAAAACCACTAGACCATTCAGGTATGACCCAAATCAAATCCCTTATGATCATACAATAGAGGTAACAAATAGATTCAAGAGATTGGATCTGATAGACAGACTGCCTGAAACTAAGGGCAGAGGTTCGTGACATTGTACAAGAGGCAGTGATCAAGAACATGCCCAGGAAAAAGAAATGCAAAAAGGCAAAATGGTTGCCTGAGGAGACCTTAACAATAGCTGTGAAAAGAAAAGAAGCTAAAGGCGAAGGAGAAAAGGAAAGATATACCCATTTGAATGCAGAATTCTGAAGAATATCAAGGAGAGATAAGGAAACCTTCCTCAGTGATCAATGCAAGGAAATAGAGGAAAATAATAGAAAGGGAAAGACTATAGATCTCTTCAAGAAAATTAGAGATATGAAGGGAACATTTCATGCAAAGATGGGCACAATAAAGGACAAAAACGGTATGGACCTAACAGAAGCAGAAGATATTAAGAAGAGATGGCAAGAATACACAGAAGAACTATACAAAAAAGATCTTCATGACCCAGATAATCAAGATGGTGTGATTACTCACCTAGAGCCAAACATCCTGGAATGTGAAGTCAAGTGGGCATCACTATGAACAAAGCTAGTGGAGGTGATGGAATTCCAGTTGAGCTATTTTAAACTGTAAAAGATGATGCTATGAAAGTGCTGCACTCAATATGCCACAAATTTGGAAAACTCAGCTGTGATCACAGGACTGGAAAAGGTCAGTTTTCATTCCAAAGAAAAGCAATGCAAAAGAATGTTCAAACTACTGAATAATTGCACTCATGTCACACGCTAGCAAAGTAATGCTCAAAGTTCTCCAAGCCAGGCTTCAACAGTATGTAAACTGAGAACTTCCAGATATTTAAGCTGGATTTAGAGGAACCAGAGATCAAATTGCCAATATCCACTGGATCATCGAAAAAGCAAGAAAGTTTCAGAAAAACATCTACTTCTGCGTTATTGACTATGCCAAAGCCATTGACTGTGTGGATCACAACAAACTGGAAAATTCTTCAAGAAATGTAAATACCAGACCACCTGACCTGCTTCCTAGGAAATCTATATACAGGTCAAGAAGCAACAGTTAGAACTGGACATGGAACAACAGACTGGTTCGAAATTTGGAAAGGAGTATGTCAAGGCTGTATATTGTCACCCTGCTCATTTCACTTATATGCAGAGTACATCATATAAATTCTGGGCTGGAGGAAGCACAAGCTGGAATCAAGATTGCTGGGAGAAATATCAATAACCTCATATATACAGATAATACCACCCTTATGGCAGAAAGCAAAGAAAAACTAAAGAGCCTCTTGATGAAAGTGAAAGAGGATGATGAAAAAGTTGGCTTAAAACTCAGTATTCAGAAAACTAAGATCATGGCATCCGGTCCTATCACTTCATGGAAAATAGATGGGGAAACAAAGGAAACAGTGAGAGACTTTATTTTCTTGGGCTCCAAAATCACTGTAGATGATGACTGCAGCCATGAAATTAAAAGATGCTTGCTCCTTGGAAGAAAAGCTATGACCCACCTAGACAGCATATTAAAAAGCAGAGACATTACTTTACCAACAAAGGTCCATCTAGTCAAAGCTATGGTTTTTCCAGTAGTCATGTATGGATGTGAGAGTTGGACTATAAAGAAAGCTGAGCACCAAAGAATTGATGCTTTTGAATTGTGGTGTTGGAGAAGACTCTTGAGAGTCCGTTGGACTGCAAGGAGATTCAACCAGTTAATCCTAAAGGAAATCAGTCCTGAATATTCATTGGACGAAATGATACTGTAGCTGAAACTCCAATACTTTGGCCATCTGATGTGAAGAACTGACTCACTGGGAAAGACTCTGATGCCGGGAAAAATTGAAGGTGGGAGGAGAAGAGGATGAGAGAGGATAAGATGGTTAGATGCATCACCGATTCGATGGACATGAGTTTGAGCAAGCTCTGGGAGTTGGTGATAGACACGGAAGCTTGGCGTGCTGCAGTCCATGAGGTGACAAAGAGTCGGACACAACTGAGTGACTGAACTGAACTGAAATTATTTTTAATAATATTTATTATAAAGCTGAAACTCCAGTACTTTGGCCACCTCATGCGAAGAGTTGACTCATTGGAAAAGACTCTGATGCTGGGAGGGATTGGGGGCAGGAGGAGAAGGGGACGACCGAGGATGAGATGGCTGGATGGCATCACTGACTCAATGGATGTGAGTCTGAGTGAACTCCGAGAGATGGTGATGGACAGGGAGGCCTGGCGTGCTGCGATTCATGGGGTCGCAAAGAGTCGGACACGACTGAGCGACTGAACTGAAACACACAGAGGAAGTTGCTAGTAGATACATGCATCCCTCAAAAGAAGCAAACTTTTTAGTATCATTATACACTAAAAGGAAATTAAGTTACTGCTGTAATCAAAACATCAAGCAAACTATCAAGCATCTCAAGGTAAATGATAAAAAATCAACATTAAAAGTAGATGCATGTAATACTTAATAAAACAGCTCGCATACAGGAGACACACAATTCAAAACAGAAGAAAACTTTTCGAATCTAAAACTTGATGTATTGTGATATTCAAGAAGATTCAGTTCAGTTCAGTTCAGTCGCTCAGTCATGTCCGACTCTTTGCAACCCCATGAATCGCAGCACGCCAGGCCTCCCTGTCCATCACCAACTCCCGGAGTTCACTCAGACTCACGTCCATCGAGTCAGTGATGCCATCCAGCAATCTCATCCTCTGTCGTCCCCTTCTCCTCCCACCTTCAAACTTTCCCAGCATCAGGGTCTTTTCAAATGAATCAGCTCTTCACATCAGGTGGCCAAAGTACTAGAGTTTTAGCTTTAGCATCGTTCCTTCCAAAGAACACCCAGGGCTGATCTCCTTTAGAATGGACTGGTTGGATCTCCTTGCAGTCCAAGGGACTCTCAAGACATTTCTGGATACCAAATTTAAATAAAAACTAAAATTTCTTAGGAGTATAGTTTGTTAGCAATTAAGATCAAAATAATATCAGCATCACTGATACTGGAACACAATAAAAGCAAGCCTTCACACAGCAGGGATATTGTCAGTATCACCCATGGATACCACACAGAATTTAGAGGTTCATGGGTAAGGACCAAAAGGAAAAACTAAAGGCATAGTCCAAAATTGATATGTGAAGAAACTTTAAGAAAAGTACACAATAAGAGTTGTGTGGTTCAGTTGCGCTGTTGTGTCTGACTCTTTGCAGCCCTATGGACTGCTGCCTGCCAAGCTTCTCTGCCCATGGAACTTTCCAGGCAAGAATACTAGAGCAGGATGCCACTTCCTACTCCAGCGGATCTTCCGAACCCAGGGATCAAACCCATGTCTCTCGAATCTCCTGTATTGGCAGGGGAATTTTTTACCCCTTGCACTACCTGAGAAGCCCAGATTAAAAGATGTACTAGTAAATCTCCCTGACAGCCTGATTACCCTGTTGTTGAACAATGGTTTCCATTTAAATTTGATATTTGCCATTTTACCTCAAACCTTGGGAGAGTTTTGTATCACTTTTCATTTTCATGCATTGGAGAAGGAAATGGCAACCCACTCCAGTATTCTTGCCTGGAGAATCCCAGGGACAGAGGAGCCTAGTGGGCTGCTGTCTACGGGGTCACACAGAGTTGGACACAAGTGAAGCAAGTTAGCAGCAGCAGCAGCAACTGTAATATGATTATTCTGAGAGAAGAAGACACCACATTAAGGTTGAGAGGGTGAATACAGACAGGAGTATTTAGAAAGCCTATACTGATGATTTGGAATGCAAGGTACCTGATGGTTTCTTTATTCCCTCCACCCCGCCCCGCACCGCCCCCCCCGCCTCATTTCTTGATTAAGTAGAAGCATCTATGCATGCAGAACCACGGGTTATTTTGTTTAGTGACTGCACTGGTCAAATCCATTATGTACAACCCTAACACAGGCTAGATTTACATTTTCTGTAAAAAAGAAAGACACAGTTTTCTGCTAAGTCTATTCAATAAAATTGATATCATCAACAAAATTAGCAAAAGTCAGACACTGAGTTGCGCTTTTCTTTTTAATGATGCACATGACTCGGGCTGGGAGTAAGTTTCCCATTGCTCATGCCAGTCTGTTCAGTTCTTGAATCAGTGAAGCTAATTTGCTCCACTGAAGTGTATTTTTACTGCATGACCATACTGTGGGCCCCAACCTCAAGTATTGAATATGACTTTTGTGAAAGTGTATGCAGTTACTAATGATTCTTCCATATATTCTGGCAAAAGGAAGCAGCAAAGCGGGCGTCCACCCTGAGCAGTGCTTTACTTTGAGGTCATGATGAGAGGAATACGAGTACATGTAGGTCAGCGAATCATCCTCATTTACATATACATGAAAGTATAACGTGTACATGAAAGTACATGATGCTAACAAAATTAATATGGGGGAGCGCGGTCACTCTGGTTTGATAGGCCAAGTCAACAAACCTTATTAGCACTAAAATTCAAAAACTAACTCAAAATGGACAAAAGACATGAATGTATAGCTAACATTATATGACTCCTAAAATGCTGGTAAATCCTCATGATGGAAATTCATGAGTTTCAGTTCTTTAATCATGAAACATCCATAATTTAATTAAAATTTCCCCCATCGGTATCAATCACATTAATCCAAGTTAACTGATTTGCAAGAGGAAAGTAAAGACTGTAAGACTGATAGAAATTGGTAAATATTTTCCCCAGTTCATTTGGTCAAGATGCTTGCACTTAAGGGAATGCCAAAAAATATTTTTCAATCATTTTAGTATATATTTTGAAGATACAGCTGTTGTTTGTAAATAAAACTTTGCAAAAGAAAACACCAATACAGTGTACTAATGCATATATATGGAATTTAGAAAGATGGTAATGATAACCCTGTATGTGAGACAGCAAAAGAGACACAGATGTATAGAACAGTCTTTTGCAAAAGCTCTTTGATATCAGAATACTAACATCGTGGAGCAGTTGTGTACTGATTTATTTTAATAATGAATTAAAATCTATTTTTAATTCCTTTTTATTTTTTCTAACAGTGCCTGTATTTTCCAATCCACCAAAGACGTTGCTGTTTAGTCTGGTCGACACACTCCTCTGCCGTTCATTTTCCACTCCACTGTCCTTAGGCAGACTTTCTTGTTCCACTGTGCTGAACATGTCTCATATACACTTTCCCTCACAATGCATAATCTGGACTGTATCATGTCAGGACTGGAAAAGTGCTTTAACCATATTTAACAATTGATTCCCTTCTGACATTTAGTGAAACTTATTTTGATGAATTTGTGATTTTAAACCCTTCAATAGATTTATTAATGTTTTATAATTCAATAGTATAAAGTGTTTAGATATAGAATGATATTTTAGAAGTTATATATTATACATTTTCTGATAAAATGTGAACTTTTCAAAATTGTTGCTTCACTTAATGGTTTCTATGGTTGATGTTATAATACAATTATATTTCAGATGCAACATAAATCCACAATTGAAATGGTAGGCTTAGAAATCTCTAAAAATCTATGACTGCTCATTTTATAGAAGTAAAGTTCACATATACCCAAAGCCTTAAATCAAGCAAATTAACATAAGCAGGTCTAGAATAAGATCTTTCCTCTACCTCATACCAGTGCCCCTCCACCACTCTGTATTCTTGCCTGGAAAATTCCATGGACAGAGCAGCCTGGCAGGCTATAGTCCATGGGGTTGCAAAGAGCTGGACACAACTGTGAGACTGAGCACACGGACACACCACCAGTTCGAAAGATGAAGCCCTTTACAGTGTGAATCCTAAAAACAGTTTAGTTTGGTATAAAATAATTCTCTACGGATCTGCTATTCATTGAAATATTTTGAGTGTATCTCTGAATAAAAACAAATATGCATTGACTAGTTACAGAAGTATACAGTAGGTCTATCTTTACATAGCTGTCCAAATGTTCAAAATGTGTGCTAAATTTCTACTTTAGTAAGATACCTTATAAGTAAGTAAGTAAGTTAAGTCGCTCAGTCGTGTCCGACTCTTTGCGACCCCAGGCTCCTCCGTCCATGGGATTCTCCAGGCAAGAATACTGGAGTGGGTTGCCATTTCCTTCTCCAGGGGATCTTCCCGACCCAGGGATCGAACCCAGGTCTCCTGTATCAGAGGCAGACGCTTTAACCTCTGAGCCACCAGGGAGTAAATGTTAAAATTGCTTTTGAAATTTGAAAGATTTTCTATAACATGGAGAATACTTGAGTGACAGTATTATTTATTTGGTTCCTCTCTCCTCCCTTGCTCCCCATAGATACACACTCAAAATACATGTATGTATATACTAAAGTGTGGGAAGGAAATTGAGAGATGGAGGAGAAAAACAAAAAAACTTCTGGTACCAAAATTTTGAGCTTTGTGGCTAATTGTAATGACTATAAGGAAATAACACTGATACATATCCAAAATATTTTTTATTTTCAAATTCATTCAATTTGTATTTTCTTAAAAAATATATATATATATATGTAGTATGGAAATGGATTCTATGACTGCTATCAAGCTCAACAACTCAGTATCAATTAGTGATATCTGCTTGACTGTTAGAAGCAATTAGATACACATAATGTTTTGTTAATTCAAACTAGATAGATATAATGTTTATCTTAATTCTTGCTTATTTTAAAAGATAAATCATTCATCTAAATGCAAAACTATTTACTAGATCTTAAATGCATTTGCAGAGCCTGTATTCACTCCTGGATTAAATTCTCTTATTGTTTACTCATTCAATAACTATTGTGTTTGAAATTCTAGGACTTGTTATTTCCATTCCTGTTATAACTTTTCTAGATCTGTCATAGTTCTCCTAATTTCAAATATATAAAACACTCAAGATCTTAATCATATGTTCCAATCATAAATTCATTGACCCTTCTAACAGACATGAAGCAAAATTTATTTTTGCTGGCTTAGTTGTCATAGTTAGCAAGAAATAATTACTCAAAGACAGAATAATTAATAGGAAACTCTTACATCATTTTGTGCCCAAATATTTTAAGTATAATTTAAAAGAAATTGTGCTCCTAACAGGTTGTTTATTCCTTATTTCTGACTCTGAGTTTGATAACATTACTTTCATCTTTTTGTCTCCTTACAAGTTTCTTACTTCAATTTAAAATACTTAGAAATTACCTTGTCTTGCAAACTAGTTTGTGCTCTTGAAAGATTTCTAAAAGCTTAGTGGTTTCCTATTGTTCTTAATTGCTTGAAATGCAGGGAAATGTGTAAAAGAAATCTTATTTCCCTTTGAGATGATTCCCTTTCCATTTAGAGATCTTGGCAGAAATTGTGCCATTTTTCTGCCTATTTATATATTGTATTTATTATCATCTAACACTCAAGTGACCACTTAGACAGTGATAAACTAACTGACTTTTGTTGTTCAATAGACTATAATACAAGAATAAAAATACCCAGTTTGCTTCAGAACAAAATAAATATGCATATGTACATACTTAAAATACCCAGATACATACATGCTTCATATAAAACAACATGTGTAAACACATATATATGTAAATTTTAAAATCAGGATTATTAGTATATTTTTCAAAGACTCCCTTCACAATGAAGTAGCCTTTGAATTATTCTTTCATATAGAAACATGATCAGCACTCCTAGAACAGACTCTCAACCCTAGAGACCTTTGCAAAGATTTCTCTATTGACTTGGGAAAAAAAATGGACAGCTATTGAATTACAATTAAATTTAGGCAGAAATTGAAAGATGATATTTCAAGTTCTCAATATCAAACTCTAGAGCCTAAGTATGATAATCAAATCGTGAATTAGATTTTGTGTTAGATTGGTATATATATTAGAGAGTAGAAAATCAGGTTGACATTTTATCAGTAGCTGCTCTTCTCATCAGAACTCCTTTACTCGACATTGCTTCCATTCATCTTGCTCTCCTACCAAGGGAGAGAGCACTATAGAAAACTCATGTTTATGCTAGAATTGCCAACATAGTTAGGGTAAAGAAAATGCATCCTGAAGGTTAACAAGTGTTTTTGGATAAAGGAATATTCTAAGTAGCACCTTTAGTTATCAGATGTCATATGAGTGTATATTAAATTATTTAGAACATATTTATACTAATATCCCCTTTTACAAATATTTCTTATTTAATTTTTGCTCTTTAATATTTTTCCCCATTACTCTGTAAACCCCTTCAGTCCTTATTTGATCTTGAGATATATTTTTTATACTGAAATATCTATGATAATATCTAAATTATGAATTTACTCTCAGAGTAAATGCATAAGAATCAGTATTCTGCAAGCATAACTCACTAAATTTTTTTCTCATTAACTTGAATTCAGTCAGTAACACATAACAGCAGATAAATCTAAAATTATTTTTCAAGTATTAGATTTACTATATTCCCTTGCTTCTCTGCATCCCATCACGTCATATGTCTTTTTCTTGAGTTAATCATAAGTATTTTCTTCTTTCAGATTTTAGAAGAAATAGCCACATATTCAATCACGTTCCTAGGATATTTTGTTCAAAAGAAATGGCTTACTGGATGCTATATTATTGAATAGATTCTACTGCTGAATATCTTAATTTATTCAGAAATTTTAAAATGGAAATAGCCATTACAGCCTTCAACTTGACATGTTTATCAGGACCAATTATAGCTGGTGCTTTCTATCGAAACCTTTTTTTCATATTGTTGGTGACAAAACAGTTGCTTCTGTCTATACTGCTTGCTGCTGAATTTGTGGGCCTGTTTATTCTCCAGTTCTTTGCTGAGATCAGATCTTCTGCTTATGCTTCTCTTCACTTTCCTCTCTCCTTCTCTTTTCTTTCCCTGTTCTCCTCTCTCTCCTTCTCACCCACCTTTTTTTTCTAATTCTTTACTAAACACAGATGGATGTAACCTCCCCAGGCAGTTCAACTTTCTAGACTTTTTATCTAGGGATGCATGATTATTAGGTTTATGGCATAAATGTTATTCCATGTAACATTTCACTGAAAATCCTTTTTCAAAGTTCCAACTTATTTCTCTAGATCTTGTTGCACATCCCCAAGCTGATGTCCTATATTTGAGTTTGGGTTATGGAAACTCTCCATTTTGAGCAATGTCAGTCAGGAAAGACTAAGGTCTGCAGAAATAACAAATGATTTCAACTTCTCAATGGGATCAACTTGGGATCAACAGCATTTTCTTTCTTACTCCTGTAGCTTCATCATTATGGGATAGCAGGGGAAAATCCCGTAGACAGAGGAGCTGCAGTCCAGGGGCTTGCTAAGAGTCAGACACGACTGAGTGACTTCACTTTCACTTTTTACTTTCATGCGTTGGAGAAGGAAATGGCAACCCACTCCAGGGTTCTTGCTTGGAGAATCCCAGGGACGGGGGAGCCTGGTGGGCACAGAGTCTATGGGGTCGCATAGAGTCAGACACGACTGAAGCGACTTAGCAGCAGCAGCAGCAGCAGCACCAGGGGACCTCTGCTCAAGGTGGTCACGAGAGACCCAGGCTGAAGAAAACTCTTAGCACATGTTGCCACAGGTCACCACAGCAGGGTGGAGCTGGTGGGGCTCTATTTCACACTGACTGGAAACTTTATGCAAGAAAGTGAAACTCCCTACTTCCAACATTTCATTGACCAGAGTAAGTAAGAGCCGAAATTTGTTAGGTGTTAGGTTAAGTGCCGGCGAGCATAATTCTCTTTGCATGGTTCTGATAACTGCGTTCATTTTTATACTACCAACATTTCTCATTTATTTCTTTTTCTGTTGCTAAACTAATATCATTGAGCAATATATCATAGTGATTTGAAACCAACATTTCATTGTTGCCACAAAAAAATATTAAAAAAAAAATCTTATATATAGTTGGTATGTAGCTACAAATAAATGTGCACCAAATTTACAAAGTTTACCAATATGTATTGATCACTTATATAGTGAGAGCCCTGTGGTAGTAGTTAGAACAACTCTGTAATAGAGGTATATCACAACTAATATGAGCTAAACACTTTTAAACATTTGCATCACTTCCATTAGTTAATAGCCACATCCATGTCCATGTAATTTTACTGTGACTTATAAAGAGTTGCCTACTTATTAGATTATTTCAGTAATCAAAAGTGGAGCCAGCCAATGGTCTTACTTCTTTTATGGAATCTTTGGAATTCATAATTGTAACTATAAATTAGAAGCATGGAAGAACTCTATATTTAGAAAAATACAATCTCATAGGACATTAAACTAACATCTGGTAGTCTATACTCTCTTAAACTAAGGTATCTCAATGTAGAGTAAATAACAGGTGATAAAAATAGTGAGAATATTCTTTTCCAATATACTAAAAAGCATTATTTTGTTGCCCAGTCTTTACAGAGCACCAGCTGCCTACAATTCTGTACTTCAGTTGCCTGTGAATCACATATTCTGAATGTGTGGTGGTTTATGAATATGTTCATGAGTAGTTTAACATATATATATGTATGTATATATGAAATGTAATATGTATTATATATGAGAGAGAAAATGAATCGATTTGAGAGTCATAGTGTGAACTGACTATATCTGGAATCTATAAATTGAAACAAAACTAGTAGATTTTATAGTTTTGTCCATAATAACTAAAGAATTCTTTCTCAATTCTGAACCTTACACAGAAAATCAAACTGTTCACGGTAGTGAAAAAAAAAATACCCATAAAGAGCTATAAAATCAGTCTGTGCTATTTCTTCTTGAAGCTAGTTTTGTTGAACATAAATGGTCATGCATATACTGGGTTGGGATCAACTATTATAGCATTATATCAGAGCTAACTAAAAATCTTTGTTAAGAATATTGCCCATCTAGAGATAAGTCTGACTAAGTTACCAGGTTCTAGTTATGTAATGAAGCCAAGAAATGATAATTGATTAATCCTTTCTTCTTCCCATTATCCTGTGATGTTGATCTGCTATCACAGTCTTAGTAGTAATGTGTACAATTACACAGTGAATGAACCATGCTTTGAATCCAGCCCAGTCTCACAAATATGCATGGAGCAGTAAGCACATATAAGGCATAGTTCCTGTCTGGTTTCTGAAGACTTTCAGAAACGTTTCTGGTTTCTGAGCCTTGTAGTCAGGGTGACACCAGGAAGAGCATGAACACTTTGTTAGTTTAGTTTCTATAGTTTCTACCTTAGAGATGAATTACAGAAGGAAAATTGCTGTTCACTATACTACTTAATAACAGCAGACTGGTTCCAAATAAAAAAAGGAGGATGCCAAGGCTATATTTGTCACCTTGCTTATTTAACTTATATGCAGAGTATATCATGAGAAATGCTGGGCTGGAAGAAGGACAAGCTGGAATCAAGATTGCCAGGAGAAATATCAATAACCTCAGATATGCAGATGACACCACCCTTTTGGCAGAAAGTGAAGAGGAACTAAAAAGCCTCTTGATGAAAGTGAAAGAGGAGAGTGAAAAGTTGGCTTAAAGCTCAACATTCAGAAAATGAAGATCATGGCATCTGGTCCCATCACTTCATGGGAAATAGATGGGGAAACAGTCGAAATAGTGTCAGACTTTATTTTGGGGGCTCCAAAATCACTGCAGATGGTGACTGCAGCCATGAAATTAAAAGATGCTTACTCCTTGGAAGGAAAGTTATGACCAACCTAGATAGCATATTAAAAGGCAGAGACATTACTTTGCTAACAAAGGTCCATCTAGTCAAGGCTATGGTTTTTCCAGTGGTCAGGTATGGATGTGAGAGTTGGACTGTGAAGAAAGCTGAACGATGAAGAATTGATGCTTTTGAACTGTGGTGTTGGAGAAGACTCTTGAGAGTCCCTTGGACTGCAAGGAGATCCAACCAGTCCATTCTAAAGGAGATCAGTCCTGGGTGTTCATTGGAAGGACTGATGCAGTAGCTGAAACTCCAGTACTTTGGCCACCTGATGCAAAGAGTTGACTCATTGGAAAATTCCCTGATGCTGGGAAAGATTGAGGGCAGGAGGAGATGGGGACCACAGAGGATGAAATGGCTGGATGGCATCACCGACTCGATGGATATGAGTTTGAGTGAACTCTGGGAGTTGATGATGGACAGGGAGGCCTGGCGTGCTGCGATTCATGGGGTCACAAAGAGTTGGACACGGCTGAGTGATTGAACTGAACTGATGCTATTTAATGGAGTTCATCTCATACAGAGAATCTGGAAGATCACACGATGACATAACTAGCAAAACCACTTTCTGGTCTTCACATAAGTGCATACAAAAAAGCATAGAAAAATACTGGCTGGAAATTTTCCTAAATCCTTCTTCATTATTGTAATGTACAATAAAAGGAACAAAAAAAGAATGATAATTTAAATTATGTATTGATTCCCAACTATAAAGTTTATATATATTTTTGTCATATCATACATATGTTAAGATTAGGAAAGTACTGTTATAGATGTTTTTATAACACTGTGAATTATGTCATTGTAGGAAAATTTTAGTAACTTTAAGAATATTGGTAAATACAATTTAATTTAATTTATCTTTGTAGTTATAAATATTCACAGTGATTCCCTGTTAGCTCAGCTGGTAAAGAATCTGCCTGCAATGCAAGAGACCTCAGTTCAATTCCTGGGTCAGGGAGATCCACTGGAGAAGGGATAGGCCACCCATTCCAGTATTCTTGGGCTTCCCTGATGGCTCAGCTGGTAAAGAATCTGCCTGCAATGTGGGAGACCTGGGTTTAATTTTCAGGGTTGGGAAGATTCCCTGGAGAAGGGAATGGCTACCCACTCCAGTATTCTGGCCTGGATAATTTCATGGACTGTATAGTCCATGGGTTGCAAAGAGTCAGGCATGACTGAGCAACTTTCACTTCATTTCATCTTATTCACTAACTTATATGTAAAAAGTCTGTCTTTACTTCACTTTGAGATAGTCATTTTTGACTGTAGCCCACAAAAAGTTATTTTTTATAGCATTTGATTTGTGAATATACTGCCTTGTTTCTTAATAAGTTAGATGCTTTAAACAACAATAACATTTTATTTGTGTTAATAGTGTAACAAATTATTAAAGGTACTATTTTAGGTGATATAGAACGAAGAACACAATAAAATAATTTGGTTTCTTTACATCTCAGTTCAGTTCAGTCGCTCAGTCGTGTCCGACTCTTTGCGACCCCATGAATCGCAGCACGCCAGGCCTCCCTGTTCATCACCATCTCTCGGAGTTCACTCAGACTCACATCCATCGAGTCCGTGATGCCATCCAGCCATCTCATCCTCGGTCGTCCCCTTCTCCTCCTGCCCCCAATCCCTCCCAGCATCAGAGTCTTTTCCAATGAGTCAACTCTTCGCATGAGATGGCCAAAGTACTGGAGTTTCAGCTTTAGCATCATTCCTTCCAAAGAAATCCCAGGGTTGATCTCCTTCAGAATGGACTGGTTGGATCTTCTTGCAGTCCAAGGGACTCTCAAGAGTCTTCTCCAACACCACACTTCAAAAGCATCAATTCTTCGGCGATCAGCCTTCTTCACAGTCCAACTCTCACATCCATACATGACCACAGGAAAAACCATAGCCTTGACTAGACGGACCTTAGTCGGCAAAGTAATGTCTCTGCTTTTGAAAATGCTCTTTATTGATACATTTGCTTTTAGTTCCTGTTCTTTTAACTCTGGGACCCATTTTCTATTACTGAATGTCATTGAATTTTATAAAAATAAAAATGCAATGATGAATAGATGAATTTGTAATCAGTGACATTGACCGTGGGTGTTTTAGGATCATTCTCTATGATTAAGCTACCATTAATGCCTCAGATAATATGTACAACTGTTATCAGAACTGGCTTGATGAAGACCAGACTACAGTGGACCAATACAGTTAAAACACAGTATAAAAATGCAGAAGTGTGCATGACTAAAAGTCTTTGTAGTAAGAGTAATGAAAATAACCTTAATTTTATGGCATCAGTGTGCAAATATTCCAAGTATGAGATATTATTAAATTCCATTCGAAAACATCCATGGTATTCATGAGTATAGACTGTGAAGCTGAAGAATTTTTCTGTGTTATCAAAGACAAGAAAACACAAGCTGGAATCAAGATTGCCTAGGAATGATGCTAAAGCTGAAACTCCAGTACTTTGGCCACCTCATGCGAAGAGCTGACTCGTTGGAAAAGACTCTGATGCTGGGAGGGATTGGGGGCAGGAGGAGAAGGGGATGACCAAGGATGAGATGGCTGGATGGCATCACGGACTCGACAGACGTGACTCTGAGTGAACTCCAGGAGATGGTGATGGACAGGGAGGCCTGGCGTGCTGCAATTCATGGGGTCGCAAAGTCGGACACGACTGAGCGACTGAACTGAACTGAACCTATATTTCACATTTAGAAATTCAACATGGCATTAATAGAATATCAAATTCTATATCTACATCATTACCCCTTACCTGTAAATAGTTTTAGATTTAAATATATGATGAGTGGAAGGTTTTCAACCAGTTCATCAGGATACCCTTATTTAACATTGAATCAATACATGTGATCATTAGGTGTGAGTAAAAGGAGACTGACATTCAGTTTTTGTATCCATCCAAGGGCTATCCTTAGCTTATCTTGTCATTAAGATGTGTAATGAAAAGTTGTTCAATTGCTAAGACATGAATTAATTTAGGAAAGTGAATTGTGACTAAAAACCAACGACAGATGGTGGAGTTGAACTGAATTCAGTGGACCTGGATTCAAATCCCAAGTCTGTTACATAGCTGTGTGACCTTGAGATAGCCAGCTAACCTCTCTATGCCTGATCTGTAAATGGAAATAATAGTCACACCTAGTTCATAAAGTGGCTAAGTGAATTGAGTTCATATTTGTAAAGCACATAAAACAGTTTTTGCTATCATGTAAGTGCTACAGAACCATTAAAACAAAACCAGGTCTAAGACATAAAGGAATGCACAAGCAGAATATGTAACAGAAGTGTGATCAAGTTTTGATTAGAAGGAAACCCAAACTTTGTTTCACACAGCATAGAAAAGTAGATTCGGAGTTGTAGGGTTCCTAGGTATCGTCCCTTGACCTGCCAGTGACAGGCTGAAGCACTTTTTAACGGGTTAATACGTCATTTTATGATGAGTGAAAATGCTCTCTTGACTTTCTTTTGCATAAACATGGTCAAAAAGGTTTGTAGGTTTTGCTTGATAATTTGCTTAGGGCACCTTCTTTGGAAAAATTAAGAACCAACTGACATCCATCACCAGAGGGAACTAAGACTTTGAGACCACCTGCTACTTACTTTGACACATCAATGCCAACCTTTTGGAAAGTGTCTAAGCCACAGGGGGCAATGACCAGGTGTTCTGGCATATTTTGCCACTTCATTTCAGTGTTCAATCTGATTAGAGTGCAGGCAGACTGTTTTAGGAGTTTTTAGTTTTTGCTAAATGAATTTATAATATTATGCTATATTGGTTGTTCCTAAAGATAAGTTTTTTAAACGGCTTGATTAGAGAACAATTTTCAGATATTCTTGCTTTTTATTTTAATTTTAGAGATTTGGCTTTAACTAGTAACTGATATCTCTCATGGCATTCCTTTACACTTACCTATATTATAATACTTATCACTTATTAATTTATCTCTGTGAATTTTAATTCTTTAAAGGCAAGGGAGAGGTGGCTGCATGGTGCTGGAGCGACTTTGAGGAGATACCCCATTTTGAGGAGATGCCCTTTGTCCAAGGGCAAAGGAGAAGTCCCAGCAAGATGGTAGGAGGGGCAAAATCACATTTAGAATCAAACCCCCTTACCCTCCAGAGGTTCTCAGAAGGCTCAAACATACCTTGGTGCACCAGAACCCAGAGAACCCAGAGAGACTGAGCCAGGACTGTGTGTGAGGGTCTGCTGAGGCGGTGTGGGTCAGCGTGGGCCGCTGCGTGGGCAGGGGCTGTGGATGCAGCAGACCTGGGTCTAGCATAAGCTCTCTTGCAGGAGGTCGCCGTTAACCCCATCATAGAGTCGCTAGAAATTACATAGGACTGGGGAAACAGACACTTGGAGGACACAAACAAAACCTTGGGCACACCAGGACCCAGGAGAAAGGAGCAGTGACCCCACAAAAGACTGACCAGACTTACCCATGAGTGTCCAAGAGTCTCCAGCGGAGGCCTGGGTCAACAGCGGCCTGCTGAAGGGGTGGGGGCACTCAGCGCAGCAGTGTGCACATGAGATCTTTTGAAGGAGGTTGCCATCATCTTTATTAGTTCACTCAGTCATGTCCGACTCTTTGTGACCCCGTGAATTGCAGCATGCCAGGCCTCCCTGTCCTTCACCAATTCAGGGAGTTCACTCAAACTCATGTCCATCGAGTCGGTAATGCCATGCAGCCATCTCATCCTCTGTCGTTCTTTTCTCCTCCTGCCCCTAATCCCTCCCAGCATCAGAGTCTTTTCCAATGAGTCAACTCTTTGCACGAGGGGGCCAAAGTATTGGAGTTTCAGCTTTAGCATCATTCCTTCCAAAGAACACCCAGGACTGATCTCCTTTAGAATGGACTGGTTGGATCTCCTTGCAGTCCAAGGGACTCTCAAGAGTCTTCTCCAACACCATGACACATGTAGAATATATCAGTTCAGTTCAGTTCCTCAGTCGTGTCCGACTCTGCGACCCCATGAATCGCAGCACGTCAGGCCTCCCTGTCCATCACCATCTCCCAGAGTTCACTCAGACTCATAGTCCATTGAGTCCATGATGCCATCCAGCCATCTCATCCTCTGTCATCCCCTTCTCCTCCTGCCCCCAGCCCCTCCCAGCATCAGAGTCTTTTCCAATGAGTCGAGTCTTTTCCAATGAGTCAACTCTTCGCATGAGGTGGCCAAAGTACTGGAGTTTCAGCTTTAGCATCATTCTCTCCAAAGAAATCCCAGGGTTGATCTCCTTCAGAATGGACTTCAGAATGGATCTCCTTGCAATATCTTTCCTTTTCTCCTTTGCTTTTCACCTCTCTTCTTTTCACAGCTATTTTTAAGTCCTCCCCAGACAGCCATTTTGCTTTTTTGCATTTCTTTTCCATGGGGATGGTCTTGATCTCTGTCTCCCATACAGTGTCACAAACCTCATTCCATAGTTCATCAGGCACTCTATATATCAGATCTAGGCCCTTAAATCTATTTCTCACTTTCACTGTATAATCATAAGGGATTTGATTTAGGTCATACCTGAGTGGTCTAGCGGTTTTCCCTACTTTCTTCAATTTGAGTCTGAATTTGGTAATAAGGAGTTCATAATCTGAGCCACAGTCAGCTACTGGTCTTGTATTTGTTGGCTGTATAGAGCTTCTCCATCTTTGACTGCAAAGAATATAATCAATCTGATTTCGGTGTTGACAGTGATGTCCATGTGTAGAGTCTTCTCTTGTGTTGTTGGAAGAGGGTGTTTGCTATGACCAGTGAATTTTCTTGGCAAAACTCTATTAGTCTTTGCCCTGCTTCATTCCGCATTCCAAGGCCAAATTTGCCTGTGACTCCAGGTGTTTCTTGACTTCCTACTTTAGCATTCCAGTCCCCTATAATGAAAAGGACATCTTTTGGGGGTGTTAGTTCTAAAGGTCTTATAGGTCTTCATAAAACCGTTCAACTTCAGCTTCTTCAGCATTACTGGTTGGGGCATAGACTTGGATAATTGTGATATTGAATGGTTTGCCTTGAGGATGAACAGAGGTCATTCTGTCATTTTTGAGATTGCATCCAAGTACTGCATTTCAGACTCTTTTGTTGACCATGATGGCTACTCCATTTCTTCTGAGGGATTCCTGCCCACAGTAGTAGATATAATGGTCATCTGAGTTAAATTCACCTATTCCAGTCCATTTTAGTTCGCTGATTCCTAGAATGTCAGTTTTCACCCTTGCCATCTCTTGTTTGACCACTTCCAATTTGCCTTGATCCATGGACCTGACATTCCAGGTTCCTATGCAATATTTCTCTTTACAGCATTGGATCTTGCTTCTATCACCAGTCACATCCACAACTGAGTATTGTTTTTGCTTTGGCTCCATCCCTTCATTCTTTCTGGAGTTATTTCTCCAGAATATGCTACTGACCTCCAGTAGCATATTGGGCACCTGATAACAGAATGTGGTCCACTGGAGAAGGGAATGGCAAGCCACTTCAGTATTCTTGCCTTGAGAACCCCATGAACAGTATGAGCAGTATTATCTTTATTACCTCCACCATAGTTTGGCCTCAGGTCAAACAACAGGGAGGGAAGACAGCCCCACCCTTCAACAGAAAGTTGGATTAAAGATATACTGATCATGGCCCCTCCCATCAGAACAAACCCAGTTTCCCCCTCAGTCAGTCTTTCCCATCAGGAAGCTTCCATAGGCCTCTTATCTTCTCCACCAGAGGGCAGACAGAATGAAAATCACAATCCCAGAAAACTAACCAATGTGATCACAAGGAACACAGCCTTGTTTAACCCAATGAAACTATGAGCCAGGCTGTGTAGGGCCACCCAAGAAGCACGGGTCATGGTGGAGAGTTCTGACAAAATGTGGTCCACTGAAAAAGGGTATGGCAAACCACTTCAGTATTCCTATCTTGAGAACCCCATTAACAGTATGAAAAGTCAAAAAGATAGGACATTGAAAAATGAACTCGCTGGGTTGGTAGGTGCCCAATATGCTAATGGAGATCATTGGAGAAATAACTTCAGAAAGAAGGAAGAGATGGAGCCAAAGCAAAAACAACAGCCAGTTGTGGATGTGACTGGTGATGGAAGCAAAGTCTGATGCTGTTAAGAGCAATATTGCATAGGAACCTGGAATGTTAGGTCCATGAATCAAGGCACATTTGAAGTGGTCAAACAGGGTATGGCAAGAATGAATCAGCAAACTAAAATGGACTGAAATGGGTGAATTTAACTCAGATGACCATTTTATTTACTACTGTGGGCAGGAATCCCTTAGAAGAAATGGAGTAGCCATCATAGTCAACAAGAGAATCTGGAATGCAGGAGTTGGATGCAATCTCAAAAATGACAGAATGATCTCTATTCATTTCCAGGGCATAATCATTCAATATCACGGTAATTCAAGTCTATGCCCTGACCGATAATGCCAAAGAAGCTGAAATTGAATGATTCTTTGAAGACCTGGAGAAGGAAATGGCAACGCACTCCAGTATTCTTGCCTGGAGAATCCTGTAGACGGAGGACCCTGGTGTGCTGCCATTAATGGGGTCGCACAGAGTCAGACATGGCTGAAGCAACTTAACATGCACGCATGCATGAAGACCTACAAGACCTTTTAGAACTAACACCCAAAAAGGATGTCCTTTTCACTATAGGGGACTGGAATGCAAAAGTAGGAAATCAGAAATATCTGGAGTAACAGGCAAATTTGGCTGTGGAGTACAGAATGAAACAGGGCAAAGGTTAATAGAGTTTTACCAAGAGAACACCCTGGTCATAGCAAATACCCTCTTCCAAAAACACAAGACAAGACTTAACACATGGACATTACCAGATGGTCAATACCAAAATCAGATTGATTATTCTTTACAGCCAAAGATGGAGAAGCTCTATACAGTCAGCAAAAACAAGACTGGGAGCTGACTATGACTCGGATCATGAATTCTTTATTGCCAAATTCAGATTTAATTGAGGAAAGTATGGAAAACCACTAGACCATTCAGGTATGATCTAAATAAAATCCCTAACGATTATACAGTGGAAGTGACAAATAGATTCGAGGGATTAGATTTGATAGACAGAGTGTCTGAAGAACTACGGACAGAGGTTTGTGTCATTGTACAAGAGGCAGTGATTAGGACCATTCCCATGAAAGAGAAATGCAAAAAGGCAAAATTATAGTCTGAGGAGGACTTACAAATAGCTATGAAAAGAGAAGCGAAAGGCAAAGGAGAAAAGGAAAGATTACCCATTTGAATGCACAGTTCCAAAGAAAGAATATCTAGGAGAGAGAAAGATTTCCTCAGCGATCAATGAAAAGAAATAGAGGAAGACAATAGAATTGAAAAGGCTAGAGATCTCTTCAAGAAAATTAGAGATACCCAGGGAACATTTCATGCAAAGATGGGCAAAATAAAGGACAGAAATGGTATGGACCTAACAGAAGCAGAAGATATTAAGAAGAGGTAACAAGAATACCCAGAAGAATGGTACAAAAAGATCTTCATGACTCAGATAATCACAATGATGTGATCACTCACCTAGAGTCAGACATCCTGGAATCTATTAAGAGTGCCTTAGGAAGCATCAGTATGAACAAAACTATTGGAGGTGATGGATTCTAGCTGAGCTATTTCGAATCCTAGAAGATGATGCTGTGAAAGCGCTGCACTGAATATGCCAGTAAATTTGGAAAAGTCAGCAGTGGCCACAGGACTGGAAAAGGTTAGTTTTCATTCCAATCCCAAAGAAAGGCAATGCCAAATAATGCTCAAACTACTGCACAATTGCACTTACCTCACATGCTAGCAAAGTAATGCTCAAAATTCTTCAAACCAGGCTTCAACAGTACATGAACCATGAACTCCCATATGTTCAAGCTGTATTTAGAAAAGGAAAGGGAACCCAAGATCAAATTGCCAACATCGATTGGATCATTGAAAAAGCAAGAGAGTTCCAGAAAAACTTCTATTTCTGCTTTATTGTTTATGCCAAAGCCTTTGACGGTATGGATCACAACATATTCTTTAAGTGATAGGAATACCTAACCACCTCACCTACCTCCTAAGATATCTGTATCCATGTCAAGAAGCAACAATAGGAACTGGACATGGAACAACAGACTGGTTCCAAATGGGGAAAGGAGTACGTCAAGGCGGTATATTGTCACCCTGCTTATTTAACTTATATGCAGAGTACATCATGAGAAATGCTGGAATGGATGAAGCACAAGCTGGAATCAAGACTGCCGGAAGAAACATCAATAACTTCAGATATGCAGATGACACTGCCCTTATGGCAGAAAGTGAAGAGGAGCTAAAGAGTCTCTTGATAAAAGTGAAAGAGGAGAAGAAAAAGTTGGGTTAAAACTCAACTTTCAAAAAATGAAGACCATGGCATCTGGTCCCATCACTTCATGGCAAATATATGGGGAAACAGTGGAAACAGTGTCAGACTTTATTTTGGGGGGTTCCAGTATTACTGCAGATGGTGATTGCAGCCATGAAATTAAAAGATGCGTACTCCTTGGAAGAAAAGTTATGACCAACCTAGATAGCACATTAAAAGGCAGAGACATTACTTTGCCAACAAAGGCTCATCTAGTCAAGGCTATGGTTTTTCCTGTGGTCATGTATGGATGTGAGAGTTGGACTGTGAAGAAAGCTGAGAGCCAAAGAATTGATGCGTTTGAACTGTGGTGTTGGAGAAGTCTCTTGAGAGTCCTTTGGACTGCAAGGAAATCCAACCAGTCCATCCTAAAGGAGATCAGCCCTGGGTGTTCTTTGGAAGGAATGATGCTAAAGCTGAAACTCTAGTACTTTGGCCACCTGATGCAAAGAGTTGACTCATTGGAAAAGACTCTGATGCTGGGAGGGATTGGGGCCAAGAGGAGAAGGGGACGACAGAGGATGAGATGACTGGATAGCATCACTGACTCGATGGACGTGAGTCTGAGTGAACTCCGGGAGATGGTGATGAACAGGGAGGCCTGGCGTGCTGCGATTCATGGGGTCGCAAAGAGTTGGACATGACTGAGCAGCTGAACTGAACTGATGCTGAAGCTGAAAATCCAATATTTTGGTCACCTGATGTGAAAAACTGACTCATTGGAAAAGACCCTGATACTGGGAAAGACTGAAGGTACAAAGAGAAGGAAACGGTAGAGGATGAGATCTTTGGATGGCATCTCTGACTCAATGGACACGAGTTTGAGTGAACCCCGGGAGTTGTTAGTGGACAGGGAGGCCTGGCGTGCTGCAGTCCTCGGGGTCGGAATGTGTGGGACACAACTGAGTGAAAGAACTGAACTGAAAGGCAAGGGCCTTATTATTTCTGTTTTGAGTAGTCCCATAAACCTGGCACAGGTGTATCATACTCCTGTCTGTCTGATAGAGGACAGGAAAATTAGCTAAACCCATCATCAAAAATCGTATTTATTGAGGACCATTTCTATTAACAGAGATCCAGTTCTACAATGAACTATTGATAACAATGAGACCTCATATCCACAAGTAGACTCTATAAGGTTTTCCCTATGTCCAAAGTAAGAATGAAGTGTTAGGTTTACGAAGATGAGACTAGAAAAAGAACACTGTGATTTGGAGATAAATATCTTTTGAAGGTTTCCTCTTCAAGGCTTTAATGAGATTTTTCTTATCGTTCATGGGTGTTTGAAGCTACTCAGTTGAATATTGGCCCTAGCAACAAAGTCTGTTAAAACCTTTGAAATTTTGACCATTTCTATTGTCTTTTTTATACAGTTTTTAAAAATTACTTTCCATTTATAGTTATTACAAAATTTCTCCTCTCTCCAAACCCCCCACCCACTGAAAATCACTAGTTAGGATAGTTATCTACATCTACGAGTCTGCTTTGTTTTACTGTTGTTATATTTTCTAGTTTGTATTTTTTAGTTTCCACATATAACTGTTATCATACAATATTTTTGAGCATTTTGATATTTTGATTTACCCTTTGGTTTGTAATTTTTTTCTCTTAGTTACCATATACTCTTACATTTTTAATTTTTTAAATAAATTTATTCATTTTAATTGGAGGCTAATTACCTTATAATATTATAGTGGTTTCGCCACACATTGCCATGAATTCTGACTGACTCACTTTCTACATGCTCCAATTAAAAATATTGACACTAATAATATTCTACGTGTCCATGCATGTGAAGTCACTTCAGTCATGTCTGACTCTTTGTGACCCTATGGACTGTAGTCTGCCAGGCTCCTCTGTCCATGGGATTCTCCAGGCAAAAATACTGGAGTAGGTTGCCATGCCCTCCTCCAGAGGATCTTCCTGATCTATGGATCCAATCTACATCTCATATATCTCCTGATTGGCAAGTGTGTTCTTTACCACTAGCACTACCTGAGAAGCCCAATAACAGTCTGTAAATGAAGATAATTTTCTGTATTTGAGATGTGAACAATCCTACAATATGCCTACTTCATCACTAAATCTTTACCAATTCAAGTCTCTCAATTATTCAGTTACTAAAAGACACTAATTGTTGGAT
Organism: Cephalophus harveyi; assembly: GCA_006410635.1. Lineage (NCBI taxonomy): Eukaryota > Metazoa > Chordata > Mammalia > Artiodactyla > Bovidae > Cephalophus > Cephalophus harveyi. The sequence goes on from SJYT01071451.1 coordinate 389,446, forward strand.
TCAGTTAGGAGAATGATGCCTGCATTTCTACATTAGTCCCAAGGTTTCCTGTAAAGAAAGACTAGAATGTATTTTTAACATATTTTATGAAATTATATCTAATTTAAAATAGCATCACTTAACATATATTTCTCAATATTTGATAGAGCACTGAACTCCATTAGTCTATTTACTTGGGAAATTTTGCTGATATACATCATTTAACCTACTTATTCCAGCTAATTCTTTCTTCACTCTTCCTGAGATTTAATCTTACCCACTTATGCCTATTTATATGACTTTGTACTTTCTTCTTCTCAATTCTCTGGTGTTTGTATTATTTATTTTGCCTCGAAGATCTGTTCAAAATCTTAACAGTTAAATGGCAATCCACTCCAGTATTCTTGCCTGGAGAATCCCATGGGCGGAGAAGCCTAGTAGGTTACAGTCCACGGGGTCGCAAAGAGTCGGACACGACTGAGCGACTTCACCTCACCTCACCTCACCTCAAATGTATTAAAAATACTTTATTTTTCTTCAATGATGGAAATAACAACCCTAATTTTATAGTTAAGACACTATACATAGCAATAAGAAGCAATCTTTGAAAAAACTTCAGGTACCAAAAGCTTGCTGAAACCTAAGATATATGTTTAATAAAATATAGCATTGATAATCA
>SJYT01071451.1:390540-409920 GCA_006410635.1 Cephalophus harveyi
CTAAATATTCCAAAGCATGTTTTTAGGTCTTACACACTATTACAAATTGTCAATACCAACTTTTCTGAAGTTTTAAGCTTTTTAATTAGCATTTTTATCTGAAGAAATTTCATTTAAAGTAATAGAAAATTATTTTATGGTTCTCAAATTTTTTGACAAATGCTTTGTGATTAAAGAATCCATCAAATAGCTCAGTTAAAATAATTAGTGGATTTAATCAATGGATTCACAAACTAACCATAGTTCTTAGCAATACCATCATCCAGTGAAATACATTTATTTAAATATTTGATTAATGTTTAACAGTTCATTATGTGCTTTAGTAATATTGAAAAAAAAATGTGCTTAATAGTCCTAGAATACAGCCTTGGGGCATAGCATACTATATTAAATTCTTGGTGCCCTTCAAGGAGATGAACTTAGGGTATTGCAACTCCATTTCAAACTGGAAGCTTAAGGAAAATTAATGAGGGACTTAGAGATATTAAGAGGAGAATAAATAAATAGTCACTCTGTAAATAAAAAATCATCCCCTAAGTAAGCTCTGGGTTAATTTCTGCTCCTTCTTGTACCCATTGTATAATTAGAATATCTTTGTAGAATATAGAAATGAATTGGCATACATATTCGGTCTCACTCAAAGTAATTTAAAATTAATCTGAGAAAACATGTCCATGTATAATTTAGTGATAACAACTTTGTTTTTTTTGGAGATAAAGTTAAATATCCATGTAACTTATTTACATTTCACATGGTTGTTTTGGGGATTATTTCTGATTATTTCACTTTCGCATTGCCGTGTGTCATGTGCCAATGAAATGTGACTGTTATAATACCTTTGTGTCCTCAGCGCCTGAGATAGCTTATGTAAGAACATATGTATATGCGTGTGTGTATGTGTGTATAAGTATCAATGAATGCATTTTGTGTAAATAATATTTGAACAGACAAATCTAAGACATCTGGTCAAGATGATATGGCTGTATTTAAAAAAAAAGTACTGTAATCTTTCAATAATATAAGATACAGAAACTATTGATACTTTAGTATTAATCCAGAATCCTCTCATTTTCAGTATTCCTGTTTATCTAAAGAGACAATGCTATTTAATTCCGAATGACTGAAATCCTCATTGTGAGGGAAAGCAAACAAAAAGAAACAACAAAGGAAAACATGATAGAGACCCCAAGAATTTTTCTTCAAAGCCCAGAACTACTGAGGATGTAAGTCATTTAAAATGAATAAGTAATATTTTGATTTGCAAGGTCAAAATATACACTGAGAACAGGTTTGATTGTGAATTAAAGGTATATAAGAAAATGCAAGAATAAGTACTATATATATATATATGTTCAAATGGAATAAGACTCAAGCTGAGAGTTGTTTTTCATTTTATTTATTTTCTTTTTTTATTTATTATTATTATTTTTTTTTACTTTACAATATTGTATTGGTTTTGCCAACAGTATGGAGATTCCTTAAAAAACTGGAAATAGAACTGCTTTATGACCCAGCAATCCCACTGCTGGGCATACACACCAAGGAAACCAGAATTGAAAGAGACACGTGTACTCCAATGTTCATTGCAGCACTGTTTATAATAGCCAGGACATGGACGCAACCTAGAGGTCCATCAGCAGATGAATGGATAAGAAAGCTGTGGTACATATACATAATGGAGTATTACTCAGCCATTAAAAAGAATACATTTGAATCAGTTCTAATGAGGTGGATGAAACTGAAAGTTGGTTTTGATTACAACTTTGTATTAGCCTCTTATGTAGGTTCAGTTCAGTTCAGTAACTCAGTCGTGTCCAACTCTTTGCCACTCCATGGACTAAAGTACGCAGGTCTCCCTGTCCATCACCAACTCCCAGAGTTTACCCAAACTCATGTCCATCGAGTTGGTGGACAGGATGGTTGGTTGGTATCCAACCATCTCATCCTCTGTCGTCCCCTTCTCTTCCCCATGTAGGCATTTCTGTTTTAAATAAGGAAACGTTTACTTTCTCCAATTACTTATGCTAAACATGTCTTTACTTTCTCTCTTGTTTCATCCTTTTCTTTTTTAAAAAAAAATTAACACTCATTTTTGTGTTAAATAATGAACAAGTTGATTGTAAAAACATCAGTTGTTTTTTTCTTCCTGTCCTCCCCTTTTTCTCCTAAATATCTTCTGAAACACCGTTTTGGTAATTTACTACCTATGAGATTTACACTTCTACATGTCATGAAATATTAAGCACCACGTCCGCTATTTTCTGATTTTTTAATTTTGAATATCAACTTTCATTTTGACATGTCAAGATATGAAACTAGTGGGCTAAATCATTATTAAATGTAATATCCTTACAAATACAGGAGTATTGTAGTTGACCCTGGAACAGCATGGAGGTTAGACCAGATAACTTCTGGCAGTTGAAAATTCAACTATAACTGTACAGTCATCCCTTCCAATCTGTGTTGTATATCTGCAGATTCAAATAACAATGAACTGCTCATCCAGTAGTATGTGTCTATTGAAAAAAAAAAAAACCACTGTGTATAAGTGAATACTGGCTGTTCAGAGTCTACTGTACTGTGTATCATGGTTATGCTTTCAGTACTATTTTATAGTCTTATATTTTTAAAATTTATTTATTTTTAGTTAGAGCATAATTGCTTTACAATCTGTATTGACTTCTGGAATACATCACCATGAATTAGTCATAGGTATCATAGGTACACACACATCCCCTCCCTTTTGAACCTCCCTCCCACCTCCCACACCATTCTACCCCTCTAGGCTGTTACAGAGCACTGAGTTTGAGCCCCCTGTGTCATACAGCAAAGTCCCATATATGCCATGTAGTTTTACATATGATAATGTCAACAAAGGTCCATCGAGTCAAGGCTATGGTTTTTCCAGTAGTCATGTATGGATGTGAGAGTTGGACTATAAAGAAAGCTGAGCGCTGAATAATTGATTCTTTTGAACTATGGTGTTGGAGAAGACTCTTGAGAGTCCCTTGGACTGCAAGGAGATCCAACCAGTCCATCCTAACAGAAATCAGTCCTGAATATTCATTGGAAGGACCAATGTTGAAGCTGAAACTCCAATACTTTGGCCACCTGATGCGAAGAGCTGACTCATTTGAAAAGACCCTGATGCTGGGAAAGATTGAGGGCAGGAGGAGAAGGCGACGGCAGAGGATGAGGTGGTTGGATGGCATCACTGACTCAATGGATGTGGGTTTGAGAAAGCTCCGGGAGTTGGAGATGGACAGGGAAACCTGGTGTGCTGCAGTCCTTGGGGTCACAAAGAGTCAGACATGACTGAGCAACTGAGCATCAGGTGGCCAAAATATTGAAGTTTCAGCTTCAGCCTCAATCCTCCTAATGAATATTCAGAGTTGATTTCCTTTAGGATGGACTGGTTTGACCTTGCAGTCCAATGGACTGTCTAGAGTCTTCTCCAACACCGCAGTTGAAAGGTATCAATTCTTCGGCACTCAGCTTTCTTTATAGTCCAACTCTCACCTCCATACAACACTACTGGAACCATAGCTTTGACTAGACGAACATTTGTTGACAAAGTAATGTCTCTGCTTTTTAATATGCTGGGTTTGTCATAGTTTTTCTTCCAAGACGCGTCTTAATTTTATGGCTGCAATCACCATCTTCAGTGATGTTGGGGCCCAAGAAGATAAAGTCTGTCATTGTTTCCATTGTTGCCCCATCTATTTGCCATGAAATAATGGGACCAGATGCCATGATGTTAGTTTTTTTAATGTTGACTTTTAATCCAGCCTTTTCACTCTCTTTCACTTTTATCAAGGGATTCTTTAGTTCCTCTTCATTTTCTGCCATAAGGGTGTTGCATTTGCCTATCTGAGGTTTTGATGTTTCTCCCGGGAATCTTGATTCTAGTTTGTGCTTCATCCAGCCCAGCATTTCACATGATGTACTCTTCATTTGTTAATAATTTTATATAAATAGGAATATATAGTAGGTGAACTTCTGAAATTGACTTTTTTTCTCCACCAGGCAAAATGCTATTGAGGTCAATCCAAGCTGTTACATGTAGTAATGGTTTACTCGTTTCCTTGTTGAGTGGTGATCAGTGGTATGGATGTACCACTCTTAAACTTTAGACTTCTGAAAGATATTTTGGTGGCTTCCAATATGGGGCTCTTACAAGTCAAAGTGTTATAAACAATCAAATAAATATTCCTGAATGTACATAAACCATCACTTCTCTAGTCTAGGAGTGCAATAACTGGCATTTGTTAAGTGTTCATTTAGTTTTAAAAGAAATAGACAAACTATTTTCTAAAGTGGTAGTATCATTAAACATTCACCACAATCTATGAGGGCTCCCTCTTCTTCACATCTTTGCTAAATTTGATATTGTCACTACTTTTAAACAAAAGTTCTGCCCTTCTAATGGATGTGTCATGATATCTCATCATCGTCTGGTTTTTTGTTGAAGCTGTCTGCTTCAGTCTTAAGTGCAGCACACAGATCTTTGTTGCATCATGTGGGATCTTTCATTGAGGCCCATGGACTGTAATTGTTGCACACTGTCTCACTTCTGTGGTATGTGGGATCTTAGTTCCTTGACCAGGGATTGAACCCGTGTCCCCTGCATTGCAAGGCAGATTCTTAACAGTTGGATGTCAGGGAAGCCACCTGTTCTTAATTTGCACTTCCCTATTGGAAGGAATGATGCTAAAGCTGAAACTCCAGTACTTTGGCCACCTCATGCAAAGAGATGACTCATTGGAAAAAACTCTGATGCTGGGAGGGATTGGGGGCAGGAGGAGAAGGGGACGACCGAGGATGAGATGGCTGGATGGCATCACGGACTCGATGGACCTGAGTCTGAGTGAACTCCGGGAGTTGGTGATGGACAGGGAGGCCTGGCGTGCTGCGATTCATGGGATTGCAAAGAGTCAGACACGACTGAGCGACTGATCTGAACTGAACTGATTGACTAATGATGTCAAACATATCTTCAAGTGCTTATTTTCTACTAATGTATTCTATTCAGTAGAATGTGTCTTCATGTATTTAGCCAATTTTCTGGTTTACACTCTATGAGTCCTTTGTCATTTAGTGGGCAGATCTTTTTTTTTTTTTTTCCCCCACACTATGTGGCTTGTTTCTTAATAGTGTATTTCAGAGAGAAAAAGATTGTCATTATGATGATTATCAGTTTGTTGTTTTATGGATTGTGCTTTTGGTATCATGTTTAAGAATTATTCACCATGTTCTAGTTCTAGCAGATTTTTGCCTGTATTATCTAAGAATTCTGTGTGTGTGTGTGTGTACACGCTCAGTTATGTCTGACTCTGTGACCCCACGGACTGTAGCCTACCAGGGTTCTCTGTCCTTGCAATTTCCCAGACAGGAATACTGGAGTGGGTTGCCATTTCCTATTCCAAGGCATCTTCCTGACCCAGGGATTGAACCTGCATCTCCTGCACTGCAGGCAGATTTTTTACCCACTGAGGCACCGGGGAAGCCCTAAGTATTTCTTTCCTGAATTTTCTGTTAATATTATTTCCCTTACTCTTTAATACAAGCTTCAAAACTTTTCTTTCCAGTGTTTATATTTTAGCAATATCTGGAATTTGTTACAGAAAGGATTTGGGGGTTTTGCTTATATAAGCCATGAGGTGAGGTGAAGTCGCTCAGTCGTGTCCGACTCTTTGCGACCCCGTGGACTGTAACCTACTAGGCTTCTCCGCCCATGGGATTCTCCAGGCAAGAATACTGGAGTGGATTGCCATTTCCTTCTCCAGGGGATCTTCAGAATACTATTACTTTGCCCAACCCAGGGATGAACCCCCCATCTCCTGCATTGCAGATAGATTCTTTAGCATCTGAGCACCAGGGAATCCCTGATGGTTAATATTATGTATGTTAACCATTTAATGTCTATTTTTCCCACCTCATATGTTGTTGATGGTTTATTTGGTTGTGCAGAAGCTTTCTACTAATTTATTTTTTGAAATGTTTTAGTTCAGTTTCTTCATTTTCTTCTAGGTCCTTAGGGCATAGATTTTGGTTGTTTATTTGGCAATCTTCTTGTTTGATGTTGGCATTTCTTGCTACAATCTTCCCTTTTAGATCGGCTTCTGTTGCATCCTATACATGCTGTTGCATCCTATACATGCTGGTATGTTGTGTTTCCAGTTTTGTCTCAAGGGAATATTTTTATTCCCCGTTTAATTTCTCTATTGGTTATTTAGGAGACCATTGTTAAATTTTAATGTATTCAAGAATTTTCCAGTTTTTTTCTGATACTGATTTCTAGCTTTATGCCATTGTGGTCAGAGAAAACACTTGCTTTCTTCTTTTTGCTCTTAAAGGTATTCCTGTCTGGATTGATCTATCCATCACTGAGAATGGAGTATTAACGTCCCCAACCATTATCATATTGTTGTTTCTCTCTCCTTTCTTCTGTGATTTTTTTTTTTTAATTTAGGTCCTCTAATATTGAGTGAATAAGTATCTAAAATTGTTGTTTTGGTGAATTGACCTCTTTACCATTATATAATGACCTTATTTGTTTCTTTTACCAGTATAAGTCAATGGATCGTTTTTGTTTTGTAGTCTTTATTGAGTTTGTTACAATATTGCTTCTATTTTACGTTTTTGTTTTTTGGCTCTGAAGCATGTGGGATTTTTAGCTCCCTGACCAGGGATCAAAGCCACACACTCTGCATTCAGTTCATTTCAGTTCAGTTCAGTCGCTCAGTCATGTCTGACTCTTTGCATTAGAAGTCCGTATTGCCTGAGATGCACAAAACTATCCCTGCTTTTGTTGCTGTTGCTGCCACTTAAATGAATCGTCTTTTTCTGTCCTTTCACTCTTGGCCTATTTGTGTCTTTATAGCTAAAGTGACTCATTGGCAACATATTTCTGGATCTTATTATTTTTTTTTTTCTGATTTCTTCAGGCATTCTATATTGTTGGCTACATTATTTAATCTACTTACATTTAAAGAAATTATTGACAAGTAAGTCTTACTATTGACATTTATTCATTGTTTTCTGGTTGTTTTGTGGATCAACTTTTCCTTGCTTCTTATCCTACTGTCTTTTCTCATATTTTGTTATCTTTTGGCATCAGTACACTTTGACATTTTTACTCTGTTCTCTGTCCTTTCTATGGATTTCTTCATGTGAAGTCTATACAAAATATCTTGAAATTATAAAACCCTGTTTTAAACATATAACAACTTAACTTCAATAGAATTTCTAAGCTTTGCCCTTTTATTTCTCCCACTCACATTTGGATAGTTGCTGTTACAATATGTTGCATAGCTAATAACAGATTATTATAGTTATGGCTATTTTTACTGCATCTTTTTACATTTTAGAATTGCAAATGAATTATGCACAGCTATTATCAATGTATAGAATCTAACTTTGACTCTATGTTTACCATTGTCCGTGAGTTTTACACTGCCTTTTAATGTCTTTAAGATGTTAGTGTCCTTTTACTTCGACTTAAGAGCTCCCTTTTCCATTTCTTGGTAGGCAGATCTAGTGGCAATGAACTACCTCAGTTTTTGTTTGTTTAGAAAAGTTTTTAATCTCTCCTTTTCTGAAGGACAGTTTTACCTAGTATAGAGTTACTGGTTGACAGATTTTTCTTTAATATTTTGAAAATGTCATGCCATTTATTTTCCCTCCTGACAGGTTTCTGCTGGGCAATCTGTCAATGATCTTATGAGGTTCCCATGTCACAACTTTTCTCTTTTATCTTGCTGCTTTTAAAATTGTTTCCTTGTGTTTGACTTTTAAAATTTTAATTATGATGTTTCTTGGTATAGCTCTGTTCAAGTTCAATCCATTTCTTGTCCTTTTGGCCTCATGGATATGGATATCTATTTCTCTCTTTAGGTTTAAGAAGTTTTCAAACAGTATTGCTTTAAATATACATTCTATCTTCATCTTCCCCTCTGGAATCCCCATAACACCAATATTGTCTCTTTTCATTGTGTCCCATGAGTCTCAGGCTTTCTTCGTTCTTTCTTATTCTTTCCTATTCTTATCTTTCTTTTAGATCCTCTAGTTGGATAATATCTAATGTCTAGGCTGCTGATTCTTTCTTTTGCATGGTTGAGTCTGCTTTTGAAAGTCTCTATTCACTTATTCCAGAGAAGGCAATGGTACCCCACTCCAGTACTCTTGCCTGGAAAATCCAATGGGCGGAGGAGTCTAGTAGGCTGCAGTCCATGGGGTCGCTAAGAGTTGCACACGACTGAGCGACTTACCTTTCACTTTTCACTTTGATGCACTGGAGAAGGCAATGGCACCCCACTCCAGTACTCTTGCCTGGAAAATCCCAGGGACAGCAGAGCCTGGAGGGCTGCCATCTATGGGGTCACACAGAGTCGGACATGACTGAAGCGACTTAGCAGCAGCAGCAGTAGCAGCATTCAATTCTTCAGTTCAGCTATTATATTTTTTAATTCTAGGATGTTTGTCTTTTGATAGTTTCTATTGCAATGTTGAATTTCTTGTTTCCTTCATGCATTTTTTCCCCTAATTTTGTTCAGTTGCTTGCTTCTGTGTTCTTGTAGTTTATTGAACTCTAACAAGATTACTCTGAATTCTTTGACAGTTCATAGATCTTCATCTCTTTAGGATCAGTTGTTAGAGCTTTATTATTTTCCTTTAATGTTGTATTTACCTGGTTCTTTGTGATACTTGTTACCCTATCTGCTCATTTGAGTAATTGAGTTCCTCCAGACTTCACAGGTTATGTTTTGGTAGAGACCATCTTCACCAGTCAGCTCAGTTTAGGCTTCTGGACATGTCTGGTAATGTCTTGATCCCACCTACCCAAGGATGCTACCAGCAGACATATCCAGACACCCAAACTGGATTTTTATCAACAAAGCCTTTTTGAAGTTTATATCCTCAAACCCATTATTATTTTTTTTTTTCTGACACTTGAAACAAAAGTCTCACAGTCACTAACATTGTCTAGTTCCAAACTGATCATCTGCTTGTTAATATCTTCTGAATATTCTCCATATTTTCAAAAATTAAAATGAAATGTTTTTTATTATAATGATCTTTCTATTGATTTTTAAACTGACAAGAAAATGGTAAACATACTTCTAACAATCTGAGGCAACAGGTTAAAATTTTAAAAATGACTTTCTTGCTGTCTTTAGAATTTAAGGTTATCACTTTTATTCAGTATTATTTTATAAAATGACATTTTAGGCTTTGAATGACATGCTCAATTCAAATCATTTCCCAAACGCGAATTAAAGTTTTGCCCATTTGTTGGCAGTCTGTTCTCACAATCATGTTCTACTGGTTCCGTTTCCTAAATTTGACAATATGATGCAAAAAGAATGTCATTCTAGCAAATGTGAAGTAGATGTCTTCCCCTGAGGAAAAACCTTTCTACAACAGGTCAAACAGATGTCTGAAAAACATTTAAATCTATGAACTCTTTATACATTCACATGACAATATAAGTCACAATATAAACTCAGGTAGCCTCGTTATGTAAATTGAGAACAAATAGCAAGATATAATTGAAACTGTATCTTTAAAATGACATTTAAAGCCTAAGCGTGTTTTTTCCTTTGTTCTTGCGTTACTCTTACTCTGTACTTAATATAAAAACTGCTGAAATGATTAGGAGAAATACTGTATTCAAAAAGGAAACTAAATTCATGAAGAAAAAGAATTGTAGTCTGTCAAGCATTAAACGTAATCAATTTCCTCAGTAATGAACCTTTAAATTCTAAGAATGAAAATAACATTATGTAGGAAATAATGAAATGAGTTAGAATCTCTTAGAAGATAAATCTTCACTACCTAGATGAGTATTTTAAAAAATTCCTTTAATTCATCTTTTCTCTAAAAAAAAGTATAAAATTATGTTGTTCCCTGTCTCTTATACACATCTAGATGTGTATAAGAGACAGAATCTTCACTACCTAGATGAGTATTTTAAAAAATTCCTTTAATTCATCTTTTCTCTAAAAAAAAGTATAAAATTATGTTGTTAGGTCCTTGAAAAGATTATATTATATTCAGTCTTGCTCTGTATCAAATAACGTGTAGAGATTTTAAAAATACAATGTGTGTACTTCTCCAAAAAAAAAAGAGAATTGTTGTGATGGGATACAGACATCATATTTCTAATTAAATTATATGTCCATAAATAAAATAGTTATATCTATAGATATCTCTACATATTTCTATCTGTATATACTGTGAGGAGGTTTAATCAATTTGACCATTTGTAATTTTCAGTTTGTTTTTATAAGAAACAGCATTTAGAGGCACTTGTGAGGTGTTGTTTCCTTCCTTGTAATCAAATATGCCTAATATTTGATTCTACCACACATGCCCCAATATTTACTGACAAATAGTCACAAGAAGAGCGTATACTATGTATGGCTAATGATTTGGCATCTATCTGCTGGTTAAGCACTGTCCAAGAAAGGCACACTGAAACAGAAGCAAAACTATATCAATAACATTACTGACAAAATGTGTAGTTTGAAAATGCTGTGATATATTTTATGTTCCATTGGAGAACGTAGTAATGAAAAGAAGACTACGTGTAGAATGACGCTCAAAATGTTAATCTGTTGGCCTACAAGCCACTAGAAAAAAATATAGGCAACAGTCAATATATCTGTGAAATACACATTTAATGAACACCAGTATGTCAAGACGGAAAATAAATGGTAGTTTTGGAAAATACTACCAATACCATTGGAAAAAATGAATGGTAGTTTTGGAAAATACTACCAATACTTCCAATACCATTTATTGGAAAATAAATGGTAATTATTATTCTGTGTAGCAGTGGTCTTGTGGTATTTAAATCTGCCATGCAGACTCATGATTAGTGTTTCTTTAGTGCTAAAAAATACATCCACTCTCTATATGAATGAGTTGCATCTTCAATTACCAAATTTCTGGATGTAGGTAGTTAAGACTTAATTAAGACTAGTGTACACAGACTCCCACCACTGGCTATTGATGAAGCAGAAATAAATGAATCCTCAACCTACCTGTACACTAGTAAAATGAGGGAAAAGAAAGCAACAGTTCTCAAACTGAGCACCGAGAAGACATGATCCTTGTTAGAAGTGAAACAAACCAGATGCATCCTATAATAACCCCAGAATTCTTCATGGAAATAATTTGTGACAATGATAAGAGGGACTAAAAGTAATAATACGTCTGATAGGTTGGCTGGTTTAGGTAAATTGGATTTTGGAGATTGTGAAGGCTGAGTAATCTGGAAGTTTTGAGACACTTGTCATGACAGGTAGGAATTATGTCAAAGAAGAATTTATGTTAAAATGCATTAATACAACAAAGTAAATGGCAACGGGATCATACTTATCAATAATTACCTTAAATGTAAATGGGTTGAATGCCCCAACCAAAAGACAAAGACTGGCTGAATAGATACACAAACAAGACCCCTATATATGTAGTCTGCAAGAGACCCACCTCAAAACAAGGGACGCATACAGACTGAAAGTGAAGGGCTGGAAAAAGATATTCCACGCAAATAGAGACCAAAAGAAAGCAGGAATAGCAATACTCATATCAGATAAAATAGATTTTAAAATAAAGGCTGTGAAAAGAGACAAAGAAGGACACTACATAATGATCAAAGGATCAATCCAAGAAGATGTAACAATTATAAATATATATGCACCCAATATAGGAGCACTGCAGTATGTAAGACAGATGCTAACAAGTATGAAAGGGGAAATTAACAATAACACAATGATAGTGGGAGGCCTTAATACCCCACTCACACCTATGGACAGATCAACTAAACAGAAAACTAACAAGGAAATACAAACTTTAAATGATACAATAGACCTAAATGATACAGTTAAACCTAATTGATATCTATAGGACATTTCACCCCAAAACAATGAATCTCGCCTTTTCCACAAGTGCACATGGAACCTTCTCCAGGATAGATCAGATCCTGAGCCATAAATCTAGCCTTGGTAAATTCAAAAAAACAAATCCAAGCATCTTTTCTGATCCCAATGCAGTAAGATTAGATGTCAATTACAGGAGAAAAACTATTAAAAATTCCAACATATGGAGGTTGAACAACACGCTGCTGAATAACCAACAAATCACAGAAGAAATAAAAATATGCATAGAAACGAATGAAAATGAGAACACAACAACCCAAAACCTATGGGACACTGTAAAAGCAGTGCTAAGGGAAAGTTTCATGGCAATACAGGCTTACCTCAAGAAACAAGAAAAAAATAAATAACCTAACTCCACACCTAAAGCAACTAGAAAAGGAAGAAATGAACTCTAGGGTTAGTAGAAGGAAAAAAAATCTTAAAAATTAGGGTGGAAATAAATGCAAAAGAAACAAAACAGACCATAGCAAAAATCAACAAAGCCAAAAGCTGGTTCATTGAGAAGATAAATAAAATTGACAAACCATTAGCCAAACATCAAGAAACAAAGGGAGAAGAATCAAATCAACAAAATTAGAAATGAAAATGAGATCACAACAGACAATACAGAAATGCAAAGTATCATAAGAGACTACTATCATCAGCAACTATATGCCAATAAAATGGACAACTTGGAAGAAATGGACAATTCTTAGAGAAAAGTACAACTTTCTAAAACTGAACCAGAAAGAAATAGAAAATCTTAATAGACCCATCACAAGCATGGAAATTGAAAATGTAATCAGAAATCTTCCAGCAAACAAAAGCCTAGGACCAGATGGCTTCACAGCTGAATTCTACCAAAAATTTAGAGAAGAGCTGCTGCTGCTAAGTCGCTTCAGTTGTGTTCGACTCTGTGCGACCCCATAGATGGCAGCCCACCAGGCTCCCCCATGCCTGGGATTCTCCAGGCAAGAACGCTGGAGTGGGTTGCCATTTCCTTCTCCAATGCATGAAAGTGAAAAGTGAAAGTGAAGTTGCTCAGTTGTGTCCTACTCTTAGCGACCCCATGGACCGCAGCCCACCAGGCTCCTCCATCCATGGGATTTTCCAGGCACGAGTACTGGAGTGGGGTGCCATTGCCTTCTTCAGAGAAGAGTTAACACCTATCCTACTCAAACTCTTCCAGCAAGTTGCAGAGGAAGGTAAACTTCCAAACTCATTCTATGAGGCCACCATCACCCTAATACCAAAACCTGATAAAGATGCCACAAAAAAAGAAAACTGCAGGCTTATATCACTGATGAACATAGATGCAAAAATCTTTAACAAAATTCTAGCAAACAGAATCCAACAACACATTAAAAAGATCATGCATCATGACCAAGTGGGCTTTATCCCAGGGATGCAAGGATTATTCAATATCTGCAAATCAATCAATACACATAATACACCACATTAACAAATTGAAAGATAAAAAACATGATTATCTGAATAGATGCAGAGAAAGCCTTTGACAAAATTCAACATCCATTTATGATAAAAATCCTTCAGAAAGCCGGAATAGAAAGAACATACCTCAACATAATAAAAGCTATATGTAAAAAACACACAGCAAACATTATCCTCAATGATGAAAAATTGAAAGCACTTCCCCTAAAGTCAGGAACAAGACAAGGGTGCCACTCTCATCACTGCTATGCAACATAGTTTTGGAAGTTTTGGCCACAGCAATCAGAGCAGAAAAAGAAATAAAAGGAATCCAGATTGGAAAAGAAGTAAAACTCTTACTGTTTGCAGATGACATAATCCTCTACATAGACAACCCTACAGAATCCACCAGAAAATTACTAGAGCTACACTGCTATGCAACATAGTTTTGGAAGTTTTGGCCACAGCAATCAGAGCAGAAAAAGAAATAAAAGGAATCCAGATTGGAAAAGAAGTAAAACTCTTACTGTTTGCAGATGACATAATCCTCTACATAGACAACCCTACAGAATCCACCAGAAAATTACTAGAGCTAATCAATGAATACAGTAAAGTTGCAGGATATAAAATTAACATACAGAAATCCCTTGCATTCCTATTGACTAACAATGAGAAAACAGAGAAATTAAGGAAGCAATTCCACTCACTATTTCAAAGACAATAATAAAATACTTAGGAATATATCTACCTAAAGAAACAAAAGGCCTATATATAGAAAACTATAAATTATGGGTGAAAAAAATCAAAGAGGACACAAATAGATGGAGAAATATACCATGTTCATGGATTGGAAGAATCAATATAGTGAAAATAAGTATACTACCCAAAGCAACCTATAAATTCAATGCAATCGCTATCAAGCTACCAGCGGTATTTTTCACAGAGCTAGAACAAATAATTTCACAATTTGTATGGAAATACAAAAAAAAAACTTAAATAGCCAAAGCAATCTTGAGAAAGAAGAATGGAACTGAAGGAATCAACCTGCCTGACTTCAGGCTCTACTACAAAGCTACAGTCATCAAGACAGTATGGTACAGGCACAAAGACAGAAGTATAGATCAATGGAACAAAATAGAAAGCCCAGAGATAAATCCACACACCTATGGACACCTTATCTTCGACAAAGGAGGCAAGAATATACAATGGAGTAAAGACAATCTCTTTAACAAGTGGTGCTGGGAAAACTGGTCAACCACTTGTAGAAGAATGAAACTAGATCACTTTCTAACACCACACACAAAAATAAACTCAAAATGGATTAAAGATCTAAACGTAAGACCAGAAACTATAAAACTCCTAGAGGAGAACATAGGCAAAACACTTTCCGACATAAATCACAGCAGGATCCTCTATGACCCAATTCCAGAGTATTGGAAATAAAAGCAAAAATAAACAAATGGGACCTAATTAAACTTAAAAGCTTTTGTACAGTGAACAAAACTATAAGCAAGGTGAAAGGACAGCCTTCAGAATGGGAGAAAATAATAGCAAATGAAGCAACTGACAAAGAATTAATCCCCCAAATATACAAGCAACTCCTGCAGCTGAATTCCAGAAAAATAAATACCCAATCAAAAATGGGCCAAATAACTAAACAGACATTTCTCCAAAGAAGACATACAGATGGCTAACAAACATGTGAAAAGATTCTCAACATCACTCATTATCAGAGAAATGCAGATCAAAACCACAATGAGGTACCATTTCATGCCAGTCAGAATGGCTGTTATCTAAAAGTCTACAAGCAATAAATGCTGGAGAGGGTATGGAGAAAAGGGAACCCTCTTACACTGTTGGTGGAAATGCAAACAAGTACAGCCACTATGGAGAACAGTGTGGAGATTCCTTTAAAACTGTAAAAAGAACTGCCATATGACCCAGCAATCCTGTTGCTGGGCATACCCATGGAGGAAACCAGAATTGAAAGAGACATGTACACCCCAATGTTCATCACNTGGAAATGCAAACAAGTACAGCCACTATGGAGAACAGTGTGGAGATTCCTTTAAAACTGTAAAAAGAACTGCCATATGACCCAGCAATCCTGTTGCTGGGCATACCCATGGAGGAAACCAGAATTGAAAGAGACATGTACACCCCAATGTTCATCACAGCACTGTTTATAATAGCCAGGATATGGAAGCAACCTAGATGTCCATTAGCAGATGAATGGATAAGAAAGCTGTGGTACATATACACAATGGAATATTACTCAGCCATTAAAAATAACATACTTGAATCAGTTCTAATGAGGTGGATAAAACTGGAGACTATTATACGGAGTGAAGTAAGCCAGAAAGAAAAATATCAGTACAGTATACTAGCACATATATATGGAATCTAGAAAGATGGTAATAATAGCCCCATATGCAAGACAGCAAAAGAGACACAGATGTATAGAACAGTCTTTTGGACTCTGTGGGAGAGGGCAAGGGTGGGATGATTTGGGAGAATGGCATTGAAACATGTATATTATCATATGTGAAACAGATCACCAGTCCAGGTTCTATGCATGAGACGGTGCTCAGGGCTGGTGCATTGGGATGACCCAGAGGGATGGAATCGGGAGGAAGGTGGGATTGGGGTTCAGGATGGGGAACACAAGTACACCTGTGGCTGATCCATGTCAATGTATAGCAAAAACCAGTACAATATAGTAAAGTAATTAGCCTCCAATTAAATAAATTTATATTAAAAAATAAAATAAAGTGCATTAATAAAACTGATTATAAAATATAAGTAACAATAGCAATTTACTTATTAAAAAATTGAGGAAGAAAAGACGAAAGAAAAATAGAAAACAGATAGCAATATAAAAAGCTTGAGTGCATGCTAAGTCACTTCATGTCTGACTCTTTGTGACCCTATTGACTGTAGCCCACAGGGCTCCTCTGTTCATGGGATTCTCCAGGCAATAATACTTGAGTGGGTTGCTATGCCCTCCTCCAGGGTATCTTCCCAACCTAGAGATCTAACCCATGTCTCCTGTACCTTCTGCATTGGCAGGAGGATTCTTTACCACTAAAACTACCCGGGAAGCCCAATAACAGGCTTAAATCCTATCAAATCTAAAAGTGTATTAACTCCAAATGATCCAATTAATCATTAGCCCTCTAAGTAAAAGACAGCATTGTCATATTGTGTAAAAAGGAAACCCGGACTGTTTATGGTCCTCAAAATAAAAAGCAAAACAAAACAGAAAAAGACTGAAGATGTATAAAAGAAACTTATGGTTGCAGAGGGGAAGGGATAATTAGGGAGTCGAGATGGTCATGTACACACTGGTGTATGTAAAATGCATAAACAGAAGGACTTATTGTATAGCACATGGAAGTCTACTTAATGTTACGTGGCAGCCTAGATTGGAGGTTTGGGGAAGAATGGGTACATGCATATGTATGGCTGAGTCTCTTTGCTCTTCACCTGAAACTATCACAATATTGTTAATTGGATATACCTCAGAAGAGGAAAAAAATGAAATAAATTAAAATACATAAATAGTTTAATACAGAAGGAAATATATCTATGTACCATGTAAACATTAAGCATAGGAAAGTTTAAATAACTATAATATCATACAAACTGGACTTCAGAACAAACTGGGGAAAATTTATGAACATTAGATTTGATATATCAGGAAGACATAACTATTCTAAGTATCTGTGAATCCACTAATAGTTTTATAACACATGATGAAAAATCTGGCAAGAAGAGACAGACAACACTTTTCTCCTAGAAATTAAACAATATGTAGAAGATCATGGCAGATTAGGAAGATTACAACATTAGTGACCAAATTATCCTTTTTTTATATTTGTAGATCAACGTCCCCAACAACAACGAAATAGGGTGCACATCTTTTCAAGGGGATATACTTCAACAAATTTTATTTTTTCTAATAAATTCTTTGCCCATACATAGGATGTTAGAGATGTTATTCAATTTTCAAATATTTTTGTATTTTTTAGATATCTTTTTATTTCCAATTTAGTTTCTATGGTTAGGACTCTGCATAATTCAATTTTGTATTAGGCAGAGAATATAGTCTATGTTGGGGTTTCTAATCTGTGATGGGCCAGGATTTAATAGACAGTGTCACAGGGAGCCTTCTTAAGCTTATTAAAATGTTTTATATATTTTTATACTGGTAGTTGCACAAAAGTATACATATAGTCAAACTTGTCAAATTATAATAGTGAATGCATTTAATTGTATAAATTATAACTTAGTAATTAGGAAAAACAAGACCCAAATTTCCTACCATCATTATTAGTTTAGAGACAATATAATATCTATAAGGCATGCTAACAAAGCATACAGTCTCATATAATGAGACTTCCCTGGTGGCCCAGAGGTTAAAGCGTCTACTTCTAATGCGGGAGACCCGGGTTCGATCCCTGGGTCGGGAAGATCCCCTGGAGAAGGAAATGGTAACCCACTCCAGTATTCTTGCCTGGAGAATCCCATGGATGGAGAAGCCTGGTAGGCTACAGTCCATGGGGTCGCAAAGAGTCGGACACGACTGAGTGACTTCACTTTCACTTTCAAGCATATGGAAAGAAGTATACTTTCCTAATTTATAAGGGAATGAAAAGAAAGACTCTAAAGAATTACTATATTACACCCACTGGAATTTCAAAAACAGATTAAAAGTTTGATCATTTTGAGTGTTATTGAGGAATTAGAGCACCAGGAACAGTTACTGTAGGAAGTTAAACTGTAAAACAGCCTCTTTGAATATACATTCTTATATCTGGTTGAACACGCACAAGCGGTCAATTATATGTACCAGGCACATGTACAAAATTGCACTCAGAAACGTAACTTTTAATAAAACACTAGAGCTGAGATCAATCCAAAAATCTATTTGACAGACAATGGATGATTATGCTGTAATATATTTACACAAAAAATTATTCAAGAATCAAAATAAACTACAACTGAATTAATATATGAAATTTAGATGTGAAATGTGACTCAAAAATATTGCAAAAGAGTTAATATATGACTTTCATAAATCTTAAAAACAGACTTTTATTATCTGTATTTTAAAATACACATACAAAATATCTTCATTTTTTAAAATCAAGATCTTATAAGATTTTAAGTTAAGCTTAATACATAGAGTTGCAAATTATTTTTTTAGAATTAAAAAATGCTATAAAAAAACCTATAGTTCCTTACCATCACATTTTCCTTGGAAAATTCAATTTTGAAGTTTTGCTAGCCAATCTTCTAACACATTTCAGTACGTGACTAGTGTTATAAAACCAATAAGTGGATTTGGGCAACATGGATATCTATCTAAGAACAAGGAGAGTAACAATTAATGTTACTTTGTAGGAAAGAAAAGAAATCTTTCATTCTTGGAACCTAGAAGGGGATGAACCTTCTTCAAAGAATTAAATGTGGCACTCAAAATTATGATCCATCATATCTATTTTTTAGATACTTTTTTATTGGAGTTTAATTGATTTATAGTGTTGTGTTACTTTCTGCTACACAGCAAAGTCAATCAGCTATACATATATCTACTCTTTTTTTGGATTCCTTTCCCATATTGGTCATTACGGAGTACTGAGTAGGGTTCCATCTGCTATACAGCAGGTCCTTACTATTGTTCACTTGCTGAGTTATGCTGGACTCTTTGTGACCCCATAGCAGTAAGTATATGTCAATCTCAATGTCTCCTCAATATATTCTTCTGCACCCTTGCCCCCAGTAACCATATATTTTCCACATCTGTGACTCTATTTCTGCTTTGTAAATAAATCCATTTGTACTATTTTTTTAGATTTCACATATAAACAATATCAGATATCTGTTTTTCTCTGACTGATTTCACTCAGTACGACAATCTCTAGATCCACCCATGTTGCTGCACATGGTGTTATTTCATTCTTTTTATGACTGAGTAATATTCCATCGTGTGATGCGCACTCTCTCTCTCTCTCTCTCTCTC
>SJYT01071457.1:0-14274 GCA_006410635.1 Cephalophus harveyi
GCAGTATTCCGAGAGTGGGCATCTTCAGGGCCAGGAGGGCCTGGGAGAAACTTTAGTCGCACCGGGTGCTAGATAAGGTGGCACCTGAGTTACTGGCTTCCCTTCTCTCCCCCCACCCCCATAAAGCTCTAGTTTGAGGGAAAAAAGTATGGGAAATGAACCTTCACATGCTGCCAGGATTACGGAGCTGCTGGGGGAGGCCGGGTTCTGCTGGGACTGGCCAGACCGTGTGCCTCCCCGCTGGTGGGCTTTAGGGCCCAGGCGGAGAGGGCGTGTGAAAAGTAACCCTTGGACTGAGGTCCCCATGAACAGGAAGGGCTGTTCTGTGTTCTGGGGCGTGTGCAGGATTCCCCACAACTGGTGACTAACTGCACCCTCAGCGTTACACCACCCCAGAGAAAGGCCATGGTTTTAGTGATACTCGGCCGTGTAAACTAAGTATTTAGAGCCACATGAGGCCAGTTCCAGTCCTAAGTGTTGTATTGCAACTCAGCTTCTGGCCTGATCACTCCAGCCAGTGACAGCAGAGCGAAACGAGAGTCGATGGAACCACTGTTCTTTTCTGTTTGCACTAAGAGCGGGCTACATAGACAAAGGGCTTGTTGTCGGACCCCCGGGAAGCCCACACACTTTACACCACCAAGCTTCCTGGACATGAGAAGAAGGGAAAGCCTGTGCAGTTCTATTCACCATCTATTGAACACCAACTGTGGGCCAGCGTCAGTTGACGTAATCCCCTCAGTAAACCTATAGAGCAGAAAGAACCATCCGGATGACACATTAGATCACACACACACAGACCAGGCGGGGACAACACAGGAGCCAAGTCTCCAGTGAACCAGACTTTATGGGGAGTTACGGCACTCTTGATCCACCTCGGGGGCTTCCCTAGTGGCGGTAGTGGTAAAGAACCCGCCTGCCAGTGCAGGAGACGTAAAAGACGTGGGTTTGAACCCTGGGTCAGGAAGGACCCCTGGAGGAGGGCCTGGCCACCCACTGCAGTATTCTTTCCTGGAGAGTCCCGTGGACAGAGGAGCCTGGCAGGCTGTAGCCCACGGGGTCATAAAAGAATCGGACATGACTTAGTGACTAAACAGCAAGTCTTACTTACACTGGAAACACTGGGGATGTGGCCACATTGTAGCATCATTTGCACAGTGTGAGAAGAGATTCCTGTCTTACTTTGTCCGTATTGGAAATGAATGGTTCTCGAAGTGTTCAAGTTTCTATTTGAAAAAGGAGGCTTTAGTTTGCTCTCCTCCCCTCTCTCTCTGTGTCTTTTCTGGGGAGGGGGCGCTGCCACAGTGATGAGGGTGGGCTGCAGAGTCATGACCTGGTGCTCGGCTCTCACTCTGCTGCTTGGAGCCCAGCAGAACGAAGCTGCTTTTTGAATCGGCGCTTAGGGAGCGGGTTTCGCTCCATTCTCTCCCGTGTGGACTCCTTCCTTGATTCTGGCTGCTCTGCAGGCCGGCCGTCACGGAGTTTGCTGATTATGCCCATTTTGTGTTGATTCTGATACTTTCCTGTGCTTTGTTCCTGAGTTGAGTCTGCAGGGCCTGAGCTATCAGAGCAATTCACAGCAGCGCTGGGTACCAGGGCCCTCCCGAGTCCCTGCCTGGGGTGCTCGGTGCTGCCTCTGGTGTTCTGTGTCAGTGCCCCCGGGGAGGGCACGAAGCGGCGCTTCCTGTCTGATTTCCGGCCTGTATCAGCGTGGGCTGTTCCCTTATCTCAAGATTGATGTATTTTCTGCCGTCAGAGTATCCTGAACAAACCTCTGGGCCTCACCTCTTCATTCCTTCCTTTTCAGTTTAGGGATTTTACAGGGAGTGGGTATGCTCTCCCCTTTAATGACCATCAGCAACTGTTGTCAGTGGAGAAGAACTATTACCAGCCTCGCTGTGGCCTTTGAAGACAAGGGAACTTCTGCTTTTTTCTGGATTAGTGTTAAGCTATTGGATACTAAGGCCTGACCTGGTGGCTCAGGGGAAAGAATCCTTCTTCAAGACAGGAGCCTCGGGTTCATCCCTGGGTCGGAAAGATCCCCTGGAGGAGGAAATGGCAACCCACTCCAGTTTCTTGCCTGGAAAATCCATGGACAGCGGGGCCAGGAACGCTGTAGTCCATGGAGTCACAAAAGAGTCAGACATGACTTAGCTACTAAGCAAGAAATTGGATATTAAAGATGGAAGAGAATGTGTGTAAGGGTAGTGTTTCCTCTCCTCTAGGTTCTTCCTGGCTGGTCTAGAAATTAAATTGACCTAAGACCAATCAATAGCAGAAAACCAACCCCACTGAATTTTATACGAACCTCAAAGATACAAGGCTCAAAGAAGTGACAAGGCAGGCAGCTTTGTGTGTGTGAAGATTTGACAAAACAAGGGGGTTTGCCTGGGGCAGCAAGGTCATGAAGTAACAGGGTTTGCTGATTTCTTGTACAGCCTTTTCAGCCTTTTGTTCCCCTCTTTGGCCGTAAAGATGTCTCTCTACCTCCTGGTACAGGGACGGTATTTCCTCGTTGGAGATTTTTCAGTTCCAGGGGGAAAAGAAGAAGGGCAGCGTATGCTTTTTGCACCAGCTGTTTCTCAAGTCTCTTTACTTGAGAGCAATCAATGTGCTGCAGTGGAGTGTTTTGGGGTGAGCTGCCCTGCACGCCATCAGGAGCACACAATACCTGGTGCGTCCCCGTCCTCATGCAGGGAGCAGAAATCACGGAGCTGACGCAGGGCCGGGAGCGTGGCTGCCAGCCTGCAGGGCCTTTTGCAGCTTCGGTCCTTTTCCTCGGGCTCACCTGCTTGTTTCTCCCAGGTCATCAGGCTCAGCTGTCATCCCTTCCCACCATGCACAGGAAGGCCCTGAACCCTCGCGCACCCCCGCCCAGCCCCACAGTGTCCTGTTCTGGACCAAACACCCTCCATGGCGGGCTGTCGACCTCTGAGGCCGGGCCCCAGAGGTGGACGTGGGCGCGTCTCAAGGCCCTTGTCCCGAGCAGAGTCACCAGGGCCTGGGCCTGGGGGAGCAGGGGAAACCCCGAGGAAACCGAGTTTTGTGCATGTACCTGTTTGCTCTTTGAAGCAAAATATCAATGCTAACAACAGTTAAGAGCAGAGTGAGACGCGGTCGACCTGTGGCCTGAATTTGCGTGACACTGATTTTAAATCCACCCTTGCAGCCTCGCCACCATGGATGCGCTCTCAGCATCAAACGGCACCTTTGCCTTGACCCTTCTGAAAAAGCTGGGTGAGGACAACTCGAAAAATGTGTTTATCTCACCCCTAAGCCTCTCCTCTGCCCTGGCCATGGTCCTCATGGGGGCCAGGGGCAACACCGCAGCCCAGGTGTGCCAGGTACGTTCCGGAAGCTGGTTCTGGGTGGCGGAAGACACTGTTTCTTTGGCGGGTGAGCCGGGGTCCGCGATCCGAATCCAAAGGCCTTTCTCGACAGACAGCCCTCCTCCCCAGTCTGCCCCCTCCCTGGGCCCCCCTCCAGTGTCTCTCTGGCGTGTGGCCTGGGGCTCCTGACAGCGCAGCACCCGATTCCAGCAGGACAGGCTCGAACGAGCAAGCGTTCATCGAGCCTCTGCTCGACCCACTGCCCAAGGCCCTGCTGGCCGAGGCCCGTCCTGCCGAGACGCCCAGAGCCAGCCCCGGGCGGGCTGCACAGGGTGTGGACGCCAGCTCCTGGGCCGCAGTGGCGGTGGGGCACTGACCTCTGGCCCCCAGGGGGTCACAGGCTTCCCGCATGTGCGGTGCCCTTACCCTTCCCAAGGTCCTGGGGTCCAGAGGGCCTCCAGGTTTAACAGAGTCCTGATCCCGCCCTTGAGCCTGGGCTGTGACTTTGACCTCTGCCCTAAGGCCATCACTTTCAGGGTCCTGTGCCAGCTGGGGAGGCTGGGAGTGAGAAACATTTGCCCCCTCCACCCAGCACGTGTCAGGACGCAAGCACGCGGGTGCTCCTGCTCAGTCACCTCTGACTCTGTGCTTCCCCGGGGACGAGAGCCCTCCAGGCTCCTCTGTCCACGGGGTTCTCCAGAAAGAACACTGGCGTGGGTTGCCATGTCCTCCTCCAGGGGATCTTCCCGACCCAGGGATGGAACCAGCAGTCTTAAGTCTCCTGCCCGGCAGGTGGATCCTTTCCCCCTGCGTCTCCTGGGAGACGCTCGCAGTCCCTTTAAGTCCTGCTGAAAAGGGAGCGGTCCCCTCCTGCGCGCGGCCCTGTCTCCCCTGCCGCTCTCCCAGGCTCTGAAGGGGCCGCCCTCTCTCTGGGCGCCTCCTGTGCAGAGTCCGATTCCGGGGGGAGGGCCGGCCTCCCCGCCCTGCACGGGCCTCTCTCCAGGGCTCCCGCCCGAGCTCCTCTCCTCCAGCAGGGGTGCCCCCCGGCCCTCCTGCCTCGGCCGGCCGCTGGGGGCAAAGCCCGTGCCCAGGCTTTAGCTTCAGGTTACTGTGGAACTGCGCCAGACGGCCGTCTGGACCTTCTCTCTGTGGCTCCCGAACAAACCGCCCACAACCGGGAATGACCGGGACCGTGCCTGGGACTCTGCGGCCTGGCCGCACGGTGCCCGCTGGGCTCCTCGTGGTCCAGGAGCAGCCCCGATCCGCTGGGCACTCTCCTCCGTGTGTCTGCTCTGCCGCGTTGTCACGAGGCCCCAACAGGATGGCTGGGCGTTTCGGCACCCTGGCAACAGGGGGCAAGACAGCGAACGTGGAGGTGCCAGGCCTCTACGAAGGCCCGGGCCCGGAAGAGCCACTTCTCCTGTGTCCTGCTGGTCAGAGCCCGTCCCGAGGCCAGTCGAGACCCGAAGATGTGGCCTGTTAGTGCAGAAACGGGAGGCCTGTCCGCGGCCCCGTCTGCAGGCAGACCTCGAGCACAGGGCCCTGGGCTCACCAAGGAGCATTTCTGTGCCCGCCGTCGCTGCCTGAGCCCGGGCGGGAGGCGGGCTGGGGGCCTTCCCGCAGCCACTGTGCCTTTATTTGCGTCAGTCTTGCTTTAAGCTGCGGCGAGGATCAGCGCGGTGCTTAGGCTGACTTTAGTGCTGAGTCCATTTCCTGTAGTCAGGGCGCACTGCAGTGGTGGGTTTTATCTGTTTTCGATTTCAGATGCTTTCTCTAAGCAAGAGCACTGGCGGAGGTGAAGATATCCATCAGGGTTTCCAGAACCTTCTCAGTGAAGTTAATAGGACCGGCACACAGTACTTGCTCAGATCGGCCAACAGGCTTTTTGGAGAGAAGACTTACGATTTCCTCTCGGTAAGTCATACTCCCGATTGCCCGAAGCAGATAGAGACCGAGGTTGTGTGGAGAAGGGAGGCGGGCCTTGTGGTGCAGAGAGGCGTTGTGGGCTGAGACCCACGCGGTGGGCGGGGTGTGGGACCCCAGTCACGACCTCACGCTTCCTGGAACCGTTCGGTCCTTGCCTGTAAGAGGAGCCCTGTAACAGCCCTGTTCACANGAGGCCCTGTGGGCTGAGACTCACGCGGTGGGTGGGGTGTGGGACCCCAGTCACGACCTCACGCTTCCTGGAACCGTTCGGTCATTGCCTGTAAGAGGAGCCCTGTAACAGCCTTGTTCACAAGTTCCTGAAGCTTCAGTGAGAGGATTGTAGGAGAACTAACAGAGATCATACCACAGTTTCAGCTGAGTTGGCCCAAACAGGGAAGTGATGGAATAGAATATGTCTGATGTTGTTTTTCACCTGTTGGAAGTTTTTTGTGCATTGTGAGACTTGTTCAATTGTTTTATACATGTAAATATTTTGATTATCTTTTCCTATGCAGAATTTTTTTTTAAGTTTTTGTCTTTTTTCTCTGGTTCTATTTAATTATAGTGCTTTCATGATTTAAAAATTTTTTTCATACACACCTCAAGTGATCTCTGAGTGTGTTCTTATTGTATAAAATGCAGACAAAGCCAGAGTCCGCCCACCCTCGCCCACGCCCTGCCCCCTCGCCCAGTATGAGGCCTTGTGCCCTGTACACAGAGAAAGTCTTTGCATCTCAGTGCGTGTGAGCCTGCTGCTGTTCAGTCGCTGAGCCGAGTCCGACTCTCTCTGACCCGTGGGCTGCGGCAGGCCCGGCTCCTCTGTCCTCTCTGCGTCCCAGAGTTTGCCCAGAGTCATGTCCGTTGAGTTGGTGATGCATCCGACCCCTCATCCTCTGTCGGCCCCTTCTCCTTTGCCTTCGATCTTTCCCAGCATCGTGGTCTTTTCCGACGGGTCGGCTCTTCGTATCTGGTGGCCACAGTGACGGAGCTTCAGCCTCAGCAGCAGTGTGTGCCCGCCTCACCCTTTCTCACGGTGGCGGGCGGCGTGCTCAGGGGTGGCTGTACCGAGACGCAGCCGCCAGCCCCCGGGTGGGACTGCCCCGCCCCTCCCGCTAGGCTCCGCCCCTCCCACTCGGTCACGCCCTCCGGTAGGGCCCGCCCGCCCCCTCCCGCTCGGGGTCGCCCTTGACGCTTGGCCCCCGCCCTCCGGTCCGGCCCGGCCCCCCGCTCCCGGCGCGGTATTGCCGCCCGGCGACTCTGTCCTGGCCCCACCCGGAGGCTCCGGCCGCGCTCGAGGACCTGTGGGGAGGTTCGGGCCGCGGAACGGGCCTGCACGCGAGGCGGACGGCGGGCGGCGGCGGGGGCGCGCGCCGGGCTGGGTTTTCTTTCGGATCAGGCGGCCGCGGCGGACGTGGCGACCCGGTGAGTGTGACGGCGCCGCCGGCCGGGACCGGGGACTGGAGGACCCGCGTGGGGGCGGCGCCCAGCCTTCCCGGGCCCCGCGTGCCCAGGTACCCTCGGCGAGCGCCGGGCGTTGCGGACCCGGGGGGCCGGGGGCGGGGGCCTCGGAGGCCGGACAGGAGCTGGCCTGAGTGCCCAGGCGGACCCGGCGCCCCGCGGTCCCCCGCCCACCGCGCGGCCTGCGCTCAGGGTCCCTCGGGCCTGCGAGGATAACCGTGAGGACCGTTCCAGAGCTTCTTACGGCTGGTTTCGTTTTCGCTAGACACGCTGCAGGCGCAGTATTCCGAGAGTGGGCATCTTCAGGGCCAGGAGGGCCTGGGAGAAACTTTAGTCGCACCGGGTGCTAGATAAGGTGGCACCTGAGTTACTGGCTTCCCTTCTCTCCCCCCACCCCCATAAAGCTCTAGTTTGAGGGAAAAAAGTATGGGAAATGAACCTTCACATGCTGCCAGGATTACGGAGCTGCTGGGGGAGGCCGGGTTCTGCTGGGACTGGCCAGACCGTGTGCCTCCCCGCTGGTGGGCTTTAGGGCCCAGGCGGAGAGGGCGTGTGAAAAGTAACCCTTGGACTGAGGTCCCCATGAACAGGAAGGGCTGTTCTGTGTTCTGGGGCGTGTGCAGGATTCCCCACAACTGGTGACTAACTGCACCCTCAGCGTTACACCACCCCAGAGAAAGGCCATGGTTTTAGTGATACTCGGCCGTGTAAACTAAGTATTTAGAGCCACATGAGGCCAGTTCCAGTCCTAAGTGTTGTATTGCAACTCAGCTTCTGGCCTGATCACTCCAGCCAGTGACAGCAGAGCGAAACGAGAGTCGATGGAACCACTGTTCTTTTCTGTTTGCACTAAGAGCGGGCTACATAGACAAAGGGCTTGTTGTCGGACCCCCGGGAAGCCCACACACTTTACACCACCAAGCTTCCTGGACATGAGAAGAAGGGAAAGCCTGTGCAGTTCTATTCACCATCTATTGAACACCAACTGTGGGCCAGCGTCAGTTGACGTAATCCCCTCAGTAAACCTATAGAGCAGAAAGAACCATCCGGATGACACATTAGA
Source organism: Cephalophus harveyi (assembly GCA_006410635.1). Lineage (NCBI taxonomy): Eukaryota > Metazoa > Chordata > Mammalia > Artiodactyla > Bovidae > Cephalophus > Cephalophus harveyi. Next base: position 7,777 of record SJYT01071457.1, read on the forward strand.
TCACACACACACAGACCAGGCGGGGACAACACAGGAGCCAAGTCTCCAGTGAACCAGACTTTATGGGGAGTTACGGCACTCTTGATCCACCTCGGGGGCTTCCCTAGTGGCGGTAGTGGTAAAGAACCCGCCTGCCAGTGCAGGAGACGTAAAAGACGTGGGTTTGAACCCTGGGTCAGGAAGGACCCCTGGAGGAGGGCCTGGCCACCCACTGCAGTATTCTTTCCTGGAGAGTCCCGTGGACAGAGGAGCCTGGCAGGCTGTAGCCCACGGGGTCATAAAAGAATCGGACATGACTTAGTGACTAAACAGCAAGTCTTACTTACACTGGAAACACTGGGGATGTGGCCACATTGTAGCATCATTTGCACAGTGTGAGAAGAGATTCCTGTCTTACTTTGTCCGTATTGGAAATGAATGGTTCTCGAAGTGTTCAAGTTTCTATTTGAAAAAGGAGGCTTTAGTTTGCTCTCCTCCCCTCTCTCTCTGTGTCTTTTCTGGGGAGGGGGCGCTGCCACAGTGATGAGGGTGGGCTGCAGAGTCATGACCTGGTGCTCGGCTCTCACTCTGCTGCTTGGAGCCCAGCAGAACGAAGCTGCTTTTTGAATCGGTGCTTAGGGAGCGGGTTTCGCTCCATTCTCTCCCGTGTGGACTCCTTCCTTGATTCTGGCTGCTCTGCAGGCCGGCCGTCACGGAGTTTGCTGATTATGCCCATTTTGTGTTGATTCTGATACTTTCCTGTGCTTTGTTCCTGAGTTGAGTCTGCAGGGCCTGAGCTATCAGAGCAATTCACAGCAGCGCTGGGTACCAGGGCCCTCCCGAGTCCCTGCCTGGGGTGCTCGGTGCTGCCTCTGGTGTTCTGTGTCAGTGCCCCCGGGGAGGGCACGAAGCGGCGCTTCCTGTCTGATTTCCGGCCTGTATCAGCGTGGGCTGTTCCCTTATCTCAAGATTGATGTATTTTCTGCCGTCAGAGTATCCTGAACAAACCTCTGGGCCTCACCTCTTCATTCCTTCCTTTTCAGTTTAGGGATTTTACAGGGAGTGGGTATGCTCTCCCCTTTAATGACCATCAGCAACTGTTGTCAGTGGAGAAGAACTATTACCAGCCTCGCTGTGGCCTTTGAAGACAAGGGAACTTCTGCTTTTTTCTGGATTAGTGTTAAGCTATTGGATACTAAGGCCTGACCTGGTGGCTCAGGGGAAAGAATCCTTCTTCAAGACAGGAGCCTCGGGTTCATCCCTGGGTCGGAAAGATCCCCTGGAGGAGGAAATGGCAACCCACTCCAGTTTCTTGCCTGGAAAATCCATGGACAGCGGGGCCAGGAACGCTGTAGTCCATGGAGTCACAAAAGAGTCAGACATGACTTAGCTACTAAGCAAGAAATTGGATATTAAAGATGGAAGAGAATGTGTGTAAGGGTAGTGTTTCCTCTCCTCTAGGTTCTTCCTGGCTGGTCTAGAAATTAAATTGACCTAAGACCAATCAATAGCAGAAAACCAACCCCACTGAATTTTATACGAACCTCAAAGATACAAGGCTCAAAGAAGTGACAAGGCAGGCAGCTTTGTGTGTGTGAAGATTTGACAAAACAAGGGGGTTTGCCTGGGGCAGCAAGGTCATGAAGTAACAGGGTTTGCTGATTTCTTGTACAGCCTTTTCAGCCTTTTGTTCCCCTCTTTGGCCGTAAAGATGTCTCTCTACCTCCTGGTACAGGGACGGTATTTCCTCGTTGGAGATTTTTCAGTTCCAGGGGGAAAAGAAGAAGGGCAGCGTATGCTTTTTGCACCAGCTGTTTCTCAAGTCTCTTTACTTGAGAGCAATCAATGTGCTGCAGTGGAGTGTTTTGGGGTGAGCTGCCCTGCACGCCATCAGGAGCACACAATACCTGGTGCGTCCCCGTCCTCATGCAGGGAGCAGAAATCACGGAGCTGACGCAGGGCCGGGAGCGTGGCTGCCAGCCTGCAGGGCCTTTTGCAGCTTCGGTCCTTTTCCTCGGGCTCACCTGCTTGTTTCTCCCAGGTCATCAGGCTCAGCTGTCATCCCTTCCCACCATGCACAGGAAGGCCCTGAACCCTCGCGCACCCCCGCCCAGCCCCACAGTGTCCTGTTCTGGACCAAACACCCTCCATGGCGGGCTGTCGACCTCTGAGGCCGGGCCCCAGAGGTGGACGTGGGCGCGTCTCAAGGCCCTTGTCCCGAGCAGAGTCACCAGGGCCTGGGCCTGGGGGAGCAGGGGAAACCCCGAGGAAACCGAGTTTTGTGCATGTACCTGTTTGCTCTTTGAAGCAAAATATCAATGCTAACAACAGTTAAGAGCAGAGTGAGACGCGGTCGACCTGTGGCCTGAATTTGCGTGACACTGATTTTAAATCCACCCTTGCAGCCTCGCCACCATGGATGCGCTCTCAGCATCAAACGGCACCTTTGCCTTGACCCTTCTGAAAAAGCTGGGTGAGGACAACTCGAAAAATGTGTTTATCTCACCCCTAAGCCTCTCCTCTGCCCTGGCCATGGTCCTCATGGGGGCCAGGGGCAACACCGCAGCCCAGGTGTGCCAGGTACGTTCCGGAAGCTGGTTCTGGGTGGCGGAAGACACTGTTTCTTTGGCGGGTGAGCCGGGGTCCGCGATCCGAATCCAAAGGCCTTTCTCGACAGACAGCCCTCCTCCCCAGTCTGCCCCCTCCCTGGGCCCCCCTCCAGTGTCTCTCTGGCGTGTGGCCTGGGGCTCCTGACAGCGCAGCACCCGATTCCAGCAGGACAGGCTCGAACGAGCAAGCGTTCATCGAGCCTCTGCTCGACCCACTGCCCAAGGCCCTGCTGGCCGAGGCCCGTCCTGCCGAGACGCCCAGAGCCAGCCCCGGGCGGGCTGCACAGGGTGTGGACGCCAGCTCCTGGGCCGCAGTGGCGGTGGGGCACTGACCTCTGGCCCCCAGGGGGTCACAGGCTTCCCGCATGTGCGGTGCCCTTACCCTTCCCAAGGTCCTGGGGTCCAGAGGGCCTCCAGGTTTAACAGAGTCCTGATCCCGCCCTTGAGCCTGGGCTGTGACTTTGACCTCTGCCCTAAGGCCATCACTTTCAGGGTCCTGTGCCAGCTGGGGAGGCTGGGAGTGAGAAACATTTGCCCCCTCCACCCAGCACGTGTCAGGACGCAAGCACGCGGGTGCTCCTGCTCAGTCACCTCTGACTCTGTGCTTCCCCGGGGACGAGAGCCCTCCAGGCTCCTCTGTCCATGGGGTTCTCCAGAAAGAACACTGGCGTGGGTTGCCATGTCCTCCTCCAGGGGATCTTCCCGACCCAGGGATGGAACCAGCAGTCTTAAGTCTCCTGCCCGGCAGGTGGATCCTTTCCCCCTGCGTCTCCTGGGAGACGCTCGCAGTCCCTTTAAGTCCTGCTGAAAAGGGAGCGGTCCCCTCCTGCGCGCGGCCCTGTCTCCCCTGCCGCTCTCCCAGGCTCTGAAGGGGCCGCCCTCTCTCTGGGCGCCTCCTGTGCAGAGTCCGATTCCGGGGGGAGGGCCGGCCTCCCCGCCCTGCACGGGCCTCTCTCCAGGGCTCCCGCCCGAGCTCCTCTCCTCCAGCAGGGGTGCCCCCCGGCCCTCCTGCCTCGGCCGGCCGCTGGGGGCAAAGCCCGTGCCCAGGCTTTAGCTTCAGGTTACTGTGGAACTGCGCCAGACGGCCGTCTGGACCTTCTCTCTGTGGCTCCCGAACAAACCGCCCACAACCGGGAATGACCGGGACCGTGCCTGGGACTCTGCGGCCTGGCCGCACGGTGCCCGCTGGGCTCCTCGTGGTCCAGGAGCAGCCCCGATCCGCTGGGCACTCTCCTCCGTGTGTCTGCTCTGCCGCGTTGTCACGAGGCCCCAACAGGATGGCTGGGCGTTTCGGCACCCTGGCAACAGGGGGCAAGACTTCGAACGTGGAGGAGCCAGGCCTCTACGAAGGCCCGGGCCCGGAAGAGCCACTTCTCCTGTGTCCTGCTGGTCAGAGCCCGTCCCGAGGCCAGTCGAGACCCGAAGATGTGGCCTGTTAGTGCAGAAACGGGAGGCCTGTCCGCGGCCCCGTCTGCAGGCAGACCTCGAGCACAGGGCCCTGGGCTCACCAAGGAGCATTTCTGTGCCCGCCGTCGCTGCCTGAGCCCGGGCGGGAGGCGGGCTGGGGGCCTTCCCGCAGCCACTGTGCCTTTATTTGCGTCAGTCTTGCTTTAAGCTGCGGCGAGGATCAGCGCGGTGCTTAGGCTGACTTTAGTGCTGGGTCCATTTCCTGTAGTCAGGGCGCACTGCAGTGGTGGGTTTTATCTGTTTTCGATTTCAGACGCTTTCTCTAAGCAAGAGCAGTGGCGGAGGTGAAGATGTCCACCAGGGTTTCCAGAAGCTTCTCAGTGAAGTTAATAGGACCGGCACACAGTACTTGCTCAGAACGGCCAACAGGCTTTTTGGAGAGAAGACTTACGATTTCCTCTCGGTAAGTCATACTCCCGATTGCCCGAAGCAGATAGAGACCGAGGTTGTGTGGAGAAGGGAGGCGGGCCTTGTGGTGCAGAGAGGCGTTGTGGGCTGAGACCCACGCGGTGGGCGGGGTGTGGGACCCCAGTCACGACCTCACGCTTCCTGGAACCGTTCGGTCCTTGCCTGTAAGAGGAGCCCTGTAACAGCCCTGTTCACATGCTCGTGAACCTTCAGTGAGAGGATTGTCAGAGAACTAACACAGATCATAACACACTTGCAGATGAGTTGGCCCAAACAGGGAAGTGATGGAATAGAATATGTCTGATGTTGTTTTTCACCTGTTGGAAGTTTTCTGTGTATTGTGACACTTGTTATACTGTTTTATACATGTAAATATTTTGATTATCTTTTCCTGTGCAGAATATTTTTTTAAAGTTTTTGTCTTTTTAACTCTGGTTCTATTTAATTACAGTGCTTCCATGGTTTTTAAATTTTTTTCATACATACCTTAAGTAATCTGTGAGTGTGTTCTTATTATATAAAAACACAGACAGGCCAAATTCCTCCCAAACTCTCTTCCATGCCCTGCCCCCTCGCCCAGTATGAGGGCTTGTCCCCTGTACACAGAGAAAGTCTTTGCATCTCAGTGCGTGTGAGCCTGCTGTGGTTCAGTCGCTGAGCCGAGTCCGACTCTCTCTGACCCGTGGGCTGCGGCAGGCCCGGCTCCTCTGTCCTCTCTGCGTCCCAGAGTTTGCCCAGAGTCATGTCCGTTGAGTTGGTGATGCATCCGACCCCTCATCCTCTGTCGGCCCCTTCTCCTTTGCCTTCGATCTTTCCCAGCATCGTGGTCTTTTCCGACGGGTCGGCTCTTCGTATCTGGTGGCCACAGTGACGGAGCTTCAGCCTCAGCAGCAGTGTGTGCCCGCCTCACCCTTTCTCACGGTGGCGGGCGGCGTGCTCAGGGGTGGCTGTACCGAGACGCAGCCGCCAGCCCCCGGGTGGGCGTGGGGTGGAGCCCGGCCCGGGCCGAGCCGGGGGGACCGTGTGTGTGTGGTTCTGTCCTGTGTGTGCGTGCTACTCAGATGGACTTTAGAAGGAAGGGACAGAGGGAGGCTCTGAGATCTCAGTGAATTTTGCCGCATTCCCGCCCCGACGGCTGCAGCCCTTCCCGTCGTCCTCAGAAAGGGTAGCGGGTGGGCACGTCCACCCTCTGCTCAGCGATACGGCTGCTGAGCCTTTAACATTCTGATTGCTCATGAGACTGAGCAGCTTTTCATGTGGATCAAAGATTTGTATCTTTTCTGAAAATTGCCTATTTATATGTCCTTTGTGTAGTTTTACTTTGGGTTTTATGTCTTTTTTTTTTTTTTAAACTGAGTACTTTGTATGTTTAGGATAGCGATCTTATTCTGTTATGTAACTTTTTTCTTATTTTTCATATTTGTTTCAGACTCTAAATTAAGTGTTTTAAAACAGGTGGTGTAAAGTGAATATTGCCAGCATGAGGTCAAATATTTGTAAGGTTTCTACGGGCTGGTAAGAATTTTTTTTACAACCTGGTTTACTTGTTTTTATCTGTCTTAGCTACACGCTTTATTAGCTACAAGTTTATTGTCATCTTTCTTTTTAGTTCTACAGTTTATTGCTACCAACCCATCTCCCTCCACCCTCATGCCTGCATGCTCAGGCTTGTAACCTTGTGGACTGCACCCTGCCAGGTTCCTCTGCCCATGGACTTTCCCAGGCAAGAATCCTGGAGTGGGTTGCCATTTCCTTCTCCTGGTATTGTCATATTTGTATAAGCCTTCAGTTCAGTTCAGTCGCTCAGCCGTGTCCGACTCTCTGTGACCCCATGAATCGCAGCATGCCAGGCCTCCCTGTTCATTGCCATCTCTCGGAGTTCGCTCAGACTCACGTCCATCAAGTCCGTGATGCCATCCAGCCATCTCATCCTCGGTCGTCCCCTTCTCCTCCTGCCCCCAATCCCTCCCAGCATCAGAGTCTTTTCCAATGAGTCAACTCTTCGCATGAGGTGGCCAAAGTACTGGAGTTTCAG
>SJYT01071457.1:17985-28698 GCA_006410635.1 Cephalophus harveyi
CAGTCACATGCACAACTGGGTATTGTTTTCGCTTTGGCTCCATCCCTTCATTCTTTCTGGACTTATTTCTCCACTGATCTCCAGTAGCATATTGGGCACCTACTGACCTGGGGAGTTCCTCTTTTGGTATCCTATCATTTTGCCTGTTCATACTGTTCATGGGGTTCTCAAGGCAAGAATACTGAAGTGGCTTGCCATTCCCTTCTCCAGTGGACCACGTTCTGTTAGCCCTCTCCACCATGACCTGCCTGTCTTGGGTTGCCCTGCAGGCATGGCTTGGTTTCATTGAGTTAGACAAGGCTGTGGTCCTAGTGTGATTAGATTGACTAGTTTTCTGTGAGTATGGTTTCAGTGTGTCTGCCTTCTGATGCCCTCTTGCAACACCTACCACCTTACTTGGCTTTCTCTTACCTTGGGTGTGGGGTATCTCTTCACGGCTGCTCCAGCAAAGCACAGCCGCTGCACCTTACCTTGGACGAGGGGTATCTCCTTTCCGCCGCCGTTCCTGACCTTCAACGTGGGATAGCTCCTCTAGGCTCTCCTGTGCCTCGGACGCGGGGTAGCTCCTCTTGGTTGCCGCCCCGACCTCAGCACAGGGTAGCTCCTCTCAGCCGTTCCTGCGCCGTCGCAGCCTGGCACTCTGGGCTGCTGCCCCCGACCACGGACGTGGGGCAGCTCCTCCCGGCTGCGCGTAGTGCACCGGCTCGGCTCTTGCAGCTGCCCGCGCGTAGAAGCCTTAGATATACAAAAAAGAGAAATTCCCAATAAACACAAAGAATCGGCTAATTTTCCTTCACTTCCTTTTTCTAGTGGATGTTTGAAGAAAACCATTGATATTTAGGACTTCACTGGTGGCTCAGATGGTAAAGAGTCTGCTTACAATGCGAAAGAGCTGGGTTCAATCCCTCAGTTAGGAAGATCTCCTGGAGAAGGAAATGGCAACCCACTCCAGTGTTCTTGCCTGGAAAATCCCATGGACGGAGGAGCCTGGTAGGTTACAGCCCATGGCGTCCCAAAGAGTTGGACACGACTGAGCAACTTATGACATTGATATTTAAATGTTGTTTTGATTTGGAATATAAAATGAAAAGATGAGAAATATTTGTCAGTTATTTCATAGTGATCGAGTATTCCCAGAATCCAATACCAATCACAGTGTATAATTAGATATCCCTTTACTTTGTTTTTTGAGTAGTCATTACTTCAGTTCAGTTCAGTCACCCAGTTGTGTCCGACTCTTGGCGACCACATGAATCGCAGCACGCCAGGCCTCCCTGTTCATCACCATCTCCCGGAGTTCACTCAGACTCACGTCCATCGAGTCCGTGATGCCATCCAGCCATCTCCTCCTCGGTCGTCCCCTTCTCCTCCTGCCTCCAATCCCTCCCAGCATCAGAGTCTTTTCCAATGAGTCAACTCTTCGCATGAGGTGGCCAAAGTACTGGAGTTTCAGCTTCAGCATCATTCCTTCCAAAGAAATCCCAGGGCTGATCTTCTTCACAATGGACTGGTTGGATCTCCTTGCAGTCCCAGGGACTCTCAGGAGTCTTCTCCAACACCACAGTTCAAAAGCATCAATTCTTCGGCGCTCAGGCTTCTTCACAGTCCAACTCTCACATCCATACATGACCACAGGAAAAACCATAGCCTTGACTAGACGGACCTTAGTCGGCAAAGTGATGTCTCTGCTTCTGAATATACTATCTAGGTTGGTCATAACTTTTCTTCCAAGGAGTAAGTGTCTTTTAATTTCATGGCTGCAATCACCATCTGCAAAAAAAAAAAAGTCTGACACTGTTTCCACTGTTTCCCCATCTATTTCCCATGAAGTGATGGGACCGGATGCCATGATCTTCATTTTCTGAATGTTGAGCTTTAAGCCAACTTTTTCGCTCTCCTCTTTCACTTTCCTCAAGAGGCTTTTTAAGCTCCTCTTCACTTTCTGCCATAAGGGTGGTGTCATCTGCATATCTGAGGTTATTGATATTTCTCCTGGCAATCTTGATTCCAGCTTGTGTTTCTTCCAGTCCAGCGTTTCTCATGATGTACTCTGCATAGAAGTTAAACAAGCAGGGTGACAATATACAGCCTTGACGTACTCCTTTTCCTGTTTGGAACCAGTCTGTTGTTCCATGTCCAGTTCTAACTGTTGCTTCCTGTCCTGCATACAGATTTCTCAAGAGGCAGGTCAGGTGGTCTGGTATTCCCATCTCTTTCAGAATTTTCCACAGTTTATTGTGATCCACACAGTCAAACTTACTGAACAGTAATTTAAGAAGCAGGCGCTTGTTTTCAGATGTGTTTAAAAGCTGTTGAAACCACCAAGGGTATGATGAGGTATCGACTTGGAGGTGACCACTTTGCTTCCAGACTATTTTCTTAGACTGAGACACTGACGTCTTTTTCAAAAGCCCCGATTAAGAGTGGAGCAGTAGGTTGGCAGAGCCTGAATGATGTGAGGGTTCTGTGAAATGAGGCACCCGGACCACGAGACGCAGGGTCCACGGGGTGGGGAGAACTCAGCCACGTGACATCGGACAGAGCCAATTCCCCTGGTCCTCAGAGCACCTCTGAGACGTAGCTACTGCTGCGTCCTTGCTTCCGGGGGGCGAGGAAGCCAGAGAGACGCAGCGACCTTTCCAGGGTCACACAGGGGGGAAGCCCGGAGCGCGTGCTGGCGGCAGTGTTGCCGCATTGCCCTGAATGGTTGTGTTGTTGTTTAGTCGCTAAGTTGTGTCTGACTCTTTGTGATCCCACGGACTGTAGCCCTCCAGGCTCCTCTGTCCATGGGATTGTCCAGACAAGAATACTGCAGTGGGTTACCATTTCCTTCTCCAGGAGATCGTCCCACACAGAGATCAAACCCTCGTCTCCAACATTTGCAGGCAGATTCTTTACCACTGTGCCACCTGGGAAGCCTGTGCTTTACTCAGTTATTTATTCAGTGTAGCTGAAAACTGAGAAACCGGATTGAAGGTTAATTGCGCACATTCGTTTGTGCATTACACAAGTAACCGTCAAAGGATCTGTGTTGAGGTTATGCGTGGTGAGGAAGTAAGCTGTTGGCCTTGTCTGTTTCTGTAGCCATGTGACTCTGTCATTCTGTCTCTCCTAGTCTTTCAAAGATGCCTGCCGCGTGTTCTACCAAGCAGAGATGGAGGAGCTGGACTTTGTCAGCGCTACGGAGGAGTCCAGGAAGCACATAAACACCTGGGTAGCCGAAAAGACAGAGGGTGAGGCCGTGTCACTACTTCTGTTTGCACAGTATTTGAATCGGTCTGATTTTCCATCAGTTCCCTCCCAACACCATCGAATCTAAACAGAAACGGCTTTTTTCTCTAAAGAACTGAAACTTTCAAATCCACTTCTGAAATATAATCAGCAATCAATTTCTCTAGCTTTCCCCTCCTCATCAATATTCGGTGCACCTCTTCCAGAGCAATCACACTTTGACTTCTGGCTGTTGCAGTTAATGTTCCTATAGTCTGGCTTTTCACAAAGGGCGGAAGGAGACTCTGGATGCAGCCCCACCTTCCTGCCTGTCCAGCAGAGCGCGTGCTCTGTGGGTTGCTGAGCATCACTGCAGGACACGTGGTCAAGCCCTGGGCCACCTGCGCTGCTTCGTTTTCGTGCTCTCCACACTGGCTTAGACCTCTCCCCTTCAGGAGGGTCCCCCCACGCTGTAGACCGAACATTCCTTTTTCTGAAACTGAATAATTCTGCCTTTATGATATGTTAATTTTATGTGTTTTATGCAACTCATGGTATTTTTCTGAGCAAAGACTTTAAGGTTTTTGTCCCTGATTTTGCTTTAGGGGCCAGGCTCCCTGCATGGGTTTCCCTGGTGGCTCAGATGGTAAAGAATCCACCTGCCAATGCGGGATAGGCGGGTTGGATCCCTGGGTCAAAAGATCGCCTGGAGAAGGAAATGGCAACCTGCTCCAGTATTCTTGCCTGGGGAACCCCATGGATGCAGGAGCCTGGTGGGCTACAGTCCATGGGGTCACAAAGAGTGAGGCCCAACTTAGCAAGTAAACAGACGACTCTCTGTACGTGGTTGTCTGGGGAAGAGTGAACCCTCTGGTCTGGGCACTGACTCCTCCAGGGGATGGGCCAGTAAGTACTGTGCCCAGCACCTCCACCAGGAAACCCTGTTAGCTAACTGGTCCTTTAAATCTTTTTGCAGATAAAATTAGAGAATTGCTGTCTGCAAATTCGGTTAACCCCATGACACGTCTGGTTCTCGTGAATGCCATCTACTTCAAAGGAAACTGGGATAAACAGTTTCCCAAAGAAAACACCAGGGAAAAGCCATTCAAAGTCAGCAAGGTGAACGAAAATGTTTCATAAAGCGAAGGAAGTTCTTGGAAACGGTCCCTGGGGCCCCTTGGTTTGTGGATCGTGCCAGGAGCCTGACCTTAAGGAACCTGAGCCTCTTGTGGCCTTGGCGGCCCAGATGTGGATCCGGGCAAACCCTGGCTTCCTCTCCCCCACTCCTCCTCTGCTGTGTCATCAGGGGCGGTCCGTGCGGCGGGTGTTCCATCTTGTATCGCACATCCCACCGGGCAGCTCGCAGGTCTCTGGGCCTCCCGGAACTCCCGAGACCCAGTTCAAACTCCAGACCGTGGCTGTGACGCTCATGGGCCTGGATCCTACCGTCTGACCCCTCCCGTCAGGAGCTGCCTACACAGACGCCTTTCCCGGCAGGGCCGTCCAGAAGCCGCCCTAGCGGTCTCCCCAGCCCGGGTGCCTGGTTCCCGTGTCCCTCCTCTGAGCGCTCACAGAGCCCGGGGCCTCTCACAGTGGCTCTGATCCCCCGAGCCCCTCGGGCCCGTGTGCAGGACCCGGGAGGTTACCTGGAAGTTTTCCTGAGGACCGTGGCTGGGCTGAGAGTGGTGGGGTAGGAAGCACAAGTCAGACTGTTTTGTGGGTTTCTAATCATTGTATGTATTTACTTTGGCTGTGCCGGGTCTTCTTGCCGCTCAGCCTTTCCTGCAGCTGCCGTGGCGGAGGCCCTCTTGGCTCGGGGCTCGGGCTTCTCCTGCTGGTGCTTCTCTCGGTGCAGAGCTCGGGCTCCAGGCCCGTGCCCGCAGGAGCTGCGGCTCCCGGGCTCTCAGCCCGGGCTCAGTAGTTGTGGCCCGTGGGCTTAGAAGCCCCTGGGCTGGGGGGTCTTCCCAGACCAGGGCTGCAGCCTGTGTCTCCTGCATTGGAAGGCGGATTATTTACCCCTGAGCCACCAGGGCAGCCCTTTGTCTTTAAAACCAGAGCCAACATGGTTTGTTCATGGGTCAGCTGTGGGCGGTTTTAATTGCACACATTCATTTGTACATAGCACAACTAACCGTCAAAGGATCAGTCTTGAGGTTTGGTGCGGTGAAGAAGTAAGCTGTTGGCCTTGTCTGTTTCTGTATCCATGTGATTCTTTCATTCCATCTCTCCTAGTGTTTCAAAGATGCCTGCCGCAGGTTCTACCAAGCAGAGATGGAGGAGCTGGACTTTGTCTGCGCTTCGGAGGAGTCCAGGAAGTGCATAAACACCTGGGTAGCCGAAAAGACAGGAGGTGAGGCCATGTCACTACTTCTGTTTGCACAATATTTGAATCGGTCTTATTTTCCATCAGTTCCCTCCCAACACCATCGAATGTAAACAGAAACGGCTTTTTTCTCTAAAGAACTGGAACTTTCAAATCCACTTCTGAAATTAATCAGCAGTCAATTTCTCTAGCTTTCCCCTCCTCATCAATATTCGGTGCACCTCTTCCAGAGCAATCACACTTTGACTTTTGGCTGTTGCAGTTAAAACTCATATAGTCTGGCTTTTCACAAAGGGCGGAAGGAAGACTCTGGATGTGGCCCCACCTCCCCGCCTGTCCAGCAGAGCGCGTGCTCTGCGGGTCGCTGAGCATCACTGCAGGGCACGTGGTCAAGCCCTGGGCCACCTGCGCATCTTCGTTTTCGTGCTTTCCACACTGGCTTCGACCTCTCCCCTTCAGGAGTGTCCCCCCACGCTATAGTCCAAACATTCCTTTTTCTGTCCCTGTGAATAATTCTGCCCTTATTATTTGTTCATTTTATGTGTTTTATGCAACTCATGATATTTTTCTGAGCAGAGACTTTAAGTTTTTGTCCCTGATTTTGCTTTAGGGGCCAGGCTCCCTGCATGGGTTTCCCTGGTGGCTCAGATGGTAAAGAATCCACCTGCCAATGCAGGATAGGCGGGTTGGATCCCTGGGTCAGAAAGATCCCCTGGAGAAGGAAATGGCTACCTGCTCCAGTATTCTTGCGTGGGGAACCCCATGGATGCAGGAGCCTGGTGGGCTACAGTCCATGGGGTCACAAAGAGTGGGACCCAGCTTAGCGAGTAAACAGATGACTCGCTGTACGCGGTTGTCTGGGGGACAGTGAACCCTCTGGTCTGGGCACTGACTCCTCCAGGGGATGGGCCAGTAAGTACTGTGCCCAGCACCTCCACCAGGAAACCCTGTTAGCTAACTGGTCCTTTAAATCTTTTTGCAGGTAAAATTAGAGACTTGCTCCCTGAAAATTCAATTAACCCCATGACACGTCTGGTTCTTGTGAATGCCATCTACTTCAAAGGAAACTGGGATAAACAGTTTCCCAAAGGGCACACCATGGAAAGAACATTCAGAGTCAGCAAGGTGAACAAGAATGCTTCATAAAGCGAAGGAGGTTTTGGAAACGGGCCCTGGGGCCCCTTGGTTTATGGATCGTGCCAGGAGCCTGACCTTAAGGAACGTGAGCCTCTTGTGGCCTTGGCGGCCCAGACGTGGATCCGGGCAAACCCTGGCTTCCTCTCCCCCGCTCCTGCTCTGCTGTGTCATCAGGGGCGGTCCGTGCGGCGGGTGCTCCGTCTTGTATCGCACACCCCACCGGGCAGCTCGCAGGTCTCTGGGCCTCCCGGAACCCCCGAGACCCAGTTCAAACTCCAGACCGTGGCTGTGACGCTCATGGGCCTGGATCCTACCGTCTGACCCCTCCCGTCAGGAGCTGCCTACACAGACGCCTTTCCCGGCAGGGCCGTCCAGAAGCCGCCCTAGCGGTCTCCCCAGCCCGGGTGCCTGGTTCCCGTGTCCCTCCTCTGAGCGCTCACAGAGCCCGGGGCCTCTCACAGTGGCTCTGATCCCCCGAGCCCCTCGGGCCCGTGTGCAGGACCCGGGAGGTTACCTGGAAGTTTTCCTGAGGACCGTGGCTGGGCTGAGAGTGGTGGGGTAGGAAGCACAAGTCAGACTGTTTTGTGGGTTTCTAATCATTGTATGTATTTACTTTGGCTGTGCCGGGTCTTCTTGCCGCTCAGCCTTTAGCGCTCACAGAGCCCGGGGCCTCTCACAGTGGCTCTGATCCCCCGAGCCCCTCGGGCCCGTGTGCAGGACCCGGGAGGTTACCTGGAAGTTTTCCTGAGGACCGTGGCTGGGCGAGAGTGGTGGGGTAGGAAGCACAAGTCAGACTGTTTTGTGGGTTTCTAATCATTGTATGTATTTACTTTGGCTGTGCCGGGTCTTCTTGCCGCTCAGCCTTTCCTGCAGCTGCCGTGGCGGAGGCCCTCTTGGCTCGGGGCTCGGGCTTCTCCTGCTGGTGCTTCTCTCGGTGCAGAGCTCGGGCTCCAGGCCCGTGCCTGCAGGAGCTGCGGCTCCCGGGCTCTCAGCCCGGGCTCAGTAGTTGTGGCCCATGGGCTTAGAAGCCCCTGGGCTGGGGGGTCTTCCCAGACCAGGGCTGCAGCCTGTGTCTCCTGCATTGGAAGGCGGATTATTTACCCCTGAGCCACCAGGGCAGCCCTTTGTCTTTAAAACCAGAGCCAGCATGGTTTGTTCATGGGTCAGCTGTGGGCGGGAAGGCCAGGCGCCCAGGACACCCCAGGGTTTGACGGGATGAGTGGTGTCGCCATGAGCAGAGGTGGGAAGGGATAGATGGAGCAGGTGGAGGGGAACTCGAGCCGCCCGTGTGCGGGCTCACTTGGAGGCTCCTTTGCGTCCAGATGCAGATGTCAGGCCGGCAGGAGCCGGGGGAGAGGTCGTGCCGGGTATGTCCGTGTGGAGCCCTCCTGGGTCAGCAGGAAACAGCAGCCCGAGGCCTGAGCGCTGGGAACCAGGGGTGGGAGCTGAAGCCGTGCAGACGAGCTGACGACGTGGAGCTGGGGTGGGTCCAGAAGACAAGACAGAGAGTGTGGGCGCAGGTGGACGGCTATGATGTCTCGTCCAGCGTGTCCACGGGTCTTGTTTCAAGTTAACGTTTATCCATTTCCTTTATAGAATGTGGAGAAACCTGTGCAAATGATGTACAATAAGTCCACCTTTAAAATGACCTACATTGAAGAAATAAGAACCCAGATTCTGATGCTTCCCTACGTCGGCAAAGTGCTGAACATGGTCATCCTGCTGCCCAGTGAAAGCACTGACTTGAACAGGGTAACCGGGCAGTCATGGCCTCCGACCCTGGGGTCTCGACAGGATCCCTGCTGGGCACTGGGCTCCGGGAACTCATGTGCAGCCGGAAGGCCGCCCCTGGACCTGCAGGGCACATAGTGTGGGTCACAGCGGATGGTCCCCGGGGCAGGGCTGCTGCAAACCCTGAGATCTTCTACCTTTTCCTCCAGGTGGAAAAGGCCCTGACCTACGAGAAATTTGTCACGTGGACGAAGCCAGATGTGATGGACACGGCAAAGGTGGAGGTGTTTCTTCCCCGGTTCACGCTGGAGGAGAGTTACGACATGGAGTGTGTCCTCCGAGACCTGGGCATGACCGACGCCTTCGACGTGGCCCAGGCCGACTTCAGCGGGATGTCGTCCCAGCAAGGCCTGCACCTGTCCAGGGTCATGCACAAGTCCTTCGTGGAGGTCACCGAGGAGGGCACGGAGGCCGCGGCCGCCACAATGGCTGGATTCACGCTGAAATGCCTGGGCGTCGTGCCCCGGTTCTGTGCCGACCGCCCCTTCCTCTTCTTCATCCAGCACGGCAAGACTGGGGCCATCCTGTTCTGCGGTCCGAGGCCTGAGCGCTGGGAACCAGGGGTGGGAGCTGGAGCCGTGCAGGCGAGCTGACGACGCGGAGCTGGGGTGGGTCCAGAAGACAAGACACAGTGTGTGGGTTCAGGTGGACGGCTCTGATGACTGGTCCAGCGTGTCCATGGCTCTTGTTTCAACTTAACGTTTATCTATTTCCTTTATAGAACGTGCAGAAATGTGTGCCAATGATGTACAATTTGTCCACCTTTAAAACAGCCTGCATTGCAGAAATCTGCAGCCAGATTCTGGTGCTTCCCTACGTCAGCCAAGAGCTGAACATGGTCATCCTGCTGCCCAGTGAAAGCACTGACTTGAACACGGTAACCAGGCAGCCATGGCCCTGGAGCCCGGGGTCTCGTCCAGATCCCTGCCGGGCCCTGGGCTCCAGGAACTCGTGTGCAGCTGGCAGGCGGCCCTGGGCCCGCAGGGCGCATAGTGTGGGTCATAGTGAATGGTCCCCTAGGCAGCGCTGCTGCAGACCCTGAGACCTTTACCTTCTCTCCAGGTCGAGAAGGCCCTGACCTACGAGAAATTTGTCGCGTGGACGAAGCCGGACGTGCTGGCTGAGGAGGAGATGGAGGTGTTCCTGCCCCGCTTCTCGCTAGAGGAGAGTTACGACATGGAGTGCGTCCTCCAATGCCTGGGCATGACCGATGCCTTCAATGTGACCCGGGCCAATTTCACCGGATTGTCGTGCCGGCAAGGTCTGCACCTGTCCAAGGTCATGCACAAGTCCTTCGTGGAGGTCACCGAGGAGGGAACCGAAGCCGTGGCTGCCTCAGGGCCCAGGATCACGCGAAGCCTGAGCATCGTGCCCCGGTTCTGTGCCGACCGCCCCTTCCTCTTCTTCATCCAGCACGGCAAGACTGGGGCCATCCTGTTCTGCGGCCGCTTCTGCTCACCGTGACGAGGTGGTTGGGGCCCCCCTGTGCCCCTCACCGTTCTCCCCGATCTCTGTGAAGAGCTGGAACCCCAGGTGACCTTGACAAAGGTCCAAAAATAAAGGGCTGATCGAGACCGCTTGTGTGTGTTTGTCTGTGTGTGTCTGTGTGTGTGTCTGTGTGTGTGTGTCTCTGTGTGTATGTCTGTGTGTGTCTCTGTGTGTGTGTCTGTGTCTCTGTACGTGTGTAGGTGTGTGTGTGTGTGTACCCCAGCCTGTGCGTCCCCCCGACTCCCTGTTCCCCCTGTCCTCTAGGGGGACCACCCTGGGTCCTCCCTTCCCAGCTCTCCGTTCCTGGGCAGGTCACCGGCACCCTCACCGCCCCACCCAGGGCCTCTTACCCCTGTCTGAGGCTCACTGCGATTGCTTCAGTTCTGAGTCTCAGGGAATTTCACCCCCATCATTTGACTTCCTCGTGAGTGTCTCTTTAGGTCCAACCTGGTCCTTTCCTCTGCGTCATAAATCCACATTAGGACTGAACAGGGTTTTTAGAGAGAAACCTCTTTGTGAAACTGAAGGTTTCAATCTGTGTAGTTTTCATAAAATTCCTTGGTCTGGAAAAAGTCCTCCGTACAGCCATACTTGAAGTCCCGCTTTCCTGCCGTGTGACACGCAGGGTGCTGGTGGGGTGAGGTTACTAAGCCCGAGGAGGGGTCCCGGCCCTCTGACTGGGCTGCAGAGCCAAGGGCGCCTCTGTGACTCACACATCCTTCATCTCAGCTCCTGGTGCCATTTCGGGGGCTTGACCTCACTGG
>SJYT01071457.1:36043-111664 GCA_006410635.1 Cephalophus harveyi
TCTACTTCAAAGGAAACTGGGATAAACAGTTTCCCAAAGAAAACACCAGGGAAAAGCCATTCAAAGTCAGCAAGGTGAACGAAAATGTTTCATAAAGCGAAGGAAGTTCTTGGAAACGGTCCCTGGGGCCCCTTGGTTTATGGATCGTGCCAGGAGCCTGACCTTAAGGAACGTGAGCCTCTTGTGGCCTTGGCGGCCCAGATGTGGATCCGGGCAAACCCTGGCTTCTTCTCCCCCGCTCCTCCTCTGCTGTGTCATCAGGGGCGGTCCATGCGGCGGGTGCTCCGTCTTGTATCGCATATCCCACCGGGCAGCTCGCAGGTCTCTGGGCCTCCCGGAACTCCCGAGACCCAGTTCAAACTCCAGACCGTGGCTGTGACGCTCATGGGCCTGGATCCTACCGTCTGACCCCTCCCGTCAGGAGCTGCCTACACAGACGCCTTTCCCGGCAGGGCCGTCCAGAAGCCGCCCTAGCGGTCTCCCCAGCCCGGGTGCCTGGTTCCCGTGTCCCTCCTCTGAGCGCTCACAGAGCCCGGGGCCTCTCACAGTGGCTCTGATCCCCCGAGCCCCTCGGGCCCGTGTGCAGGACCCGGGAGGTTACCTGGAAGTTTTCCTGAGGACCGTGGCTGGGCGAGAGTGGTGGGGTAGGAAGCACAAGTCAGACTGTTTTGTGGGTTTCTAATCATTGTATGTATTTACTTTGGCTGTGCCGGGTCTTCTTGCCGCTCAGCCTTTCCTGCAGCTGCCGTGGCGGAGGCCCTCTTGGCTCGGGGCTCGGGCTTCTCCTGCTGGTGCTTCTCTCGGTGCAGAGCTCGGGCTCCAGGCCCGTGCCCGCAGGAGCTGCGGCTCCCGGGCTCTCAGCCCGGGCTCAGTAGTTGTGGCCCGTGGGCTTAGAAGCCCCTGGGCTGGGGGGTCTTCCCAGACCAGGGCTGCAGCCTGTGTCTCCTGCATTGGAAGGCGGATTATTTACCCCTGAGCCACCAGGGCAGCCCTTTGTCTTTAAAACCAGAGCCAACATGGTTTGTTCATGGGTCAGCTGTGGGCGGGAAGGCCAGGCGCTCAGGACACCCCAGGGTTTGACGGGATGAGTGGTGTCGCCATGAGCAGAGGTGGGAAGGGATAGATGGAGCAGGTGGAGGGGAACTCGAGCTGCCCGTGTGCGAGCTCACCTGGAGGCTCCTTTGCGTCCAGATGCAGATGTCAGGCCGGCAGGGGCCGGGGGAGAGGTCCGGCCGGGAATGTCCGTGTGGAGCCCTCCTGGGTCAGCAGGAAACAGCAGCCCGAGGCCTGAGCGCTGGGAACCAGGGGTGGGAGCTGGAGCCGTGCAGGCGAGCTGACGACGCGGAGCTGGGGTGGGTCCAGAAGACAAGACACAGTGTGTGGGTTCAGGTGGACGGCTCTGATGACTGGTCCAGCGTGTCCATGGCTCTTGTTTCAACTTAACGTTTATCTATTTCCTTTATAGAACGTGCAGAAATGTGTGCCAATGATGTACAATTTGTCCACCTTTAAAACAGCCTGCATTGCAGAAATCTGCAGCCAGATTCTGGTGCTTCCCTACGTCAGCCAAGAGCTGAACATGGTCATCCTGCTGCCCAGTGAAAGCACTGACTTGAACACGGTAACCAGGCAGCCATGGCCCTGGAGCCCGGGGTCTCGTCCAGATCCCTGCCGGGCCCTGGGCTCCAGGAACTCGTGTGCAGCTGGCAGGCGGCCCTGGGCCCGCAGGGCGCATAGTGTGGGTCATAGTGAATGGTCCCCTAGGCAGCGCTGCTGCAGACCCTGAGACCTTTACCTTCTCTCCAGGTCGAGAAGGCCCTGACCTACGAGAAATTTGTCGCGTGGACGAAGCCGGACGTGCTGGCTGAGGAGGAGATGGAGGTGTTCCTGCCCCGCTTCTCGCTAGAGGAGAGTTACGACATGGAGTGCGTCCTCCAATGCCTGGGCATGACCGATGCCTTCAATGTGACCCGGGCCAATTTCACCGGATTGTCGTGCCGGCAAGGTCTGCACCTGTCCAAGGTCATGCACAAGTCCTTCGTGGAGGTCACCGAGGAGGGAACCGAAGCCGTGGCTGCCTCAGGGCCCAGGATCACGCGAAGCCTGAGCATCGTGCCCCGGTTCTGTGCCGACCGCCCCTTCCTCTTCTTCATCCAGCACGGCAAGACTGGGGCCATCCTGTTCTGCGGCCGCTTCTGCTCACCGTGACGAGGTGGTTGGGGCCCCCCTGTGCCCCTCACCGTTCTCCCCGATCTCTGTGAAGAGCTGGAACCCCAGGTGACCTTGACAAAGGTCCAAAAATAAAGGGCTGATCGAGACCGCTTGTGTGTGTTTGTCTGTGTGTGTCTGTGTGTGTGTCTGTGTGTGTGTGTCTCTGTGTGTATGTCTGTGTGTGTCTCTGTGTGTGTGTCTGTGTCTCTGTACGTGTGTAGGTGTGTGTGTGTGTGTACCCCAGCCTGTGCGTCCCCCCGACTCCCTGTTCCCCCTGTCCTCTAGGGGGACCACCCTGGGTCCTCCCTTCCCAGCTCTCCGTTCCTGGGCAGGTCACCGGCACCCTCACCGCCCCACCCAGGGCCTCTTACCCCTGTCTGAGGCTCACTGCGATTGCTTCAGTTCTGAGTCTCAGGGAATTTCACCCCCATCATTTGACTTCCTCGTGAGTGTCTCTTTAGGTCCAACCTGGTCCTTTCCTCTGCGTCATAAATCCACATTAGGACTGAACAGGGTTTTTAGAGAGAAACCTCTTTGTGAAACTGAAGGTTTCAATCTGTGTAGTTTTCATAAAATTCCTTGGTCTGGAAAAAGTCCTCCGTACAGCCATACTTGAAGTCCCGCTTTCCTGCCGTGTGACACGCAGGGTGCTGGTGGGGTGAGGTTACTAAGCCCGAGGAGGGGTCCCGGCCCTCTGACTGGGCTGCAGAGCCAAGGGCGCCTCTGTGACTCACACATCCTTCATCTCAGCTCCTGGTGCCATTTCGGGGGCTTGACCTCACTGGCAGTGGTGCTGGGTCAGCCTCGTGATCCAGGAATCTCCTGGTTAATCATTGTTCATTTTTAACCATCAGCCTGCTCTGTCTTTCGGTGTTGCCGAACACTGGGACACCTTCCTGGGCTCGGGGCTCCTCCTCCCGGCCACCTCCTGTTTCTTTACAGAAGCTAAAACCCTTGAGACCCGGGCTGCAGGGAGCAGGGGAGCCGACTGCCCAGCACTTCACATGCGGAACCCCCAACCACTGGGCGCCCTTCTCTGGGTTCCGTGTGCTGGGTGCCGGCCCTTCCCGATCTGGCTTGGATTTCAAGGCTCCTTCCTGCCACTGTCTTCTCCTCAATCCCCTCCGGGACACATCCCCCTGACCCCCACCGCCACCTCTCCGGACCTCTCAGGTGATTCTCAGAGGACCTGTTCTCTGACATCATTGAGAAGACCTGGATCTAAAATGCTGTTTCCCTCTGCGTCTAGCTGAAGAGCTTTAACATTTGTTACAAAGGAGGCAAGAATATACAAAGCAGAAAAGAGAATCTCTTTAACAAGTGGTGCTAGGAAACCTGGCAAAGCACTTGTAAAAGAAGGAAACAGAACACTTTCTATCAGCATACACGAAAATAAACTCAAATGGATTAAAGATCTAAATGTAAGACCAGAACCTGTAAAACTCTTAGAGGGAAACATAGGCAAAGCTCTCTAACATAAATCACAGCAGGATCCTCTATGACCCACCTCCCAGAGTAACGGAAATAAAAGCAAAAATAAACAAATGGGACCTAGAAAATAAACTCAAATGGATTAAAGATCTAAATGTAAGACCAGAACCTGTAAAACTCTTAGAGGGAAACATAGGCAAAGCTCTCTAACATAAATCACAGCAGGATCCTCTATGACCCACCTCCCAGAGTAACGGAAATAAAAGCAAAAATAAACAAATGGGACCTATTAAACTTAAAAGCTTTTGCACAACGAAGGAAACTATAAGGAAGGTGAAAAGACAGCCTTCAGGATGGGAGAAAATAATAGCAAGCGAAGCAACTGACAAAGAATTAATCTCAAAAATATACAAGCAGCTCCTGCAGCTGAATACCTCAGTCAGGTTTCCAGCGCCCAGCCCTGTGCCACGCTCGTGGGAGAGGCCGAGAAATCCCTATTTGAGTTGATAATCTTCATTATGGAAGGATGTAGCACTCATGGAAGAACCAAGTTGAGAGGGAGAAGGTCTTCAAAGTTAAGGAAGAAACAAGTTGAGAGGGAGAAAGGCCTTCAAAGTTCCAGAAAGCTTTGCAGAACAGGGCCATGCTCAGCGTTGCTCTTTGTAGGCTGCTGAGAAATGGCATCTGAGTGCCCTTAGGCTGAGCTGCAGGCACGGTCTTTCGCCAAAAATACCCTTGCAGGGCTCACTGGGCTGAGAGTTAAGAGGCCAAGAGGGACTGACCTTGGTGGGGATGGGAGATGGTGCTCTGCCGGGTGACCCAGATCTGCTGGGGTGCGCTTGCCAGAAACCCACGCTGCTTCTTCTCTAGAGATGAAAGTCAGATCATGAAATAAAGACTTTGAAAAATCTCCGCATCCTGGAGGCCTGGATCCGCCCACCCTGCCCTCCTGTCTCTTATACACATCTAGATGTGTATAAGAGACAGAGTCGNGAGTTGCTGTGTGTGTCAAAACTGACTTGCGTTAAGTGACCCGGATATGGGTTGCGACGTGCTTTCTAAGTGTGTTTTTGCCCGTGTATTATTTCCAACATTTGAAAGGAGGGTTAATTTCAGAAATAAAGCACAGCGAATGGAAACACTGCCTTGTACCTGTCTCTTATACACATCTAGATGTGTATAAGAGACAGGAGGCGGCCCCGCCCTTCGGGCTCTGTTCCCAGGCCTCCTGAACCAGAGGCCACTCGGTGCCGGGAGCTGTCAGCATCTGGAGCTGAGGAGGCAGGTGAGCCCCTCCCGAGAGAGCGAGCTGAAGGGGAGCGCGGCCGGCGGGGACCTGGGCTCAGGGCGCCTCTAGAAGGTGGGGATCCAGAAGCCGCGGCGCTGCCACCTGGAGGCAGAAGGGTGACCGCCTGGTTGCAGGATGGGGAGCTGGGTAAGCGGAGCTTTCAGCGATCCCGGCGCCTCGGAGGGGCTTGAAGGGGCTCTCAGGTCTGGCAGGGGGATGTGCCGTGCCGGTCTGGTGTGTGTGAGCCCAGGGCTGGACCAGGCGAGAGCCCGAGAGAAGGGTCAGCACCGCCTCCGCCTGCCGCGCTGGCGGGGGTGGGGACTGGGGACCCTCTGTTCTCAGGCTCCGAGCGGCAGCAGGGAGAATGCGGGCCAGACCCGATGCGGGGTCCGGGCCAGCCTGGCTGGAGAGCTCGAAGGGGACAGGAGGCGAGGCTTGGTGGTGGCTGTGGGGGGCTGAGGTGTGTGTGAGCCCAGGGCTGGACCAGGCGAGAGCCCGAGAGAAGGGTCAGCACCGCCTCCGCCTGCCGCGCTGGCGGGGGTGGGGACTGGGGACCCTCTGTTCTCAGGCTCCGAGCGGCAGCAGGGAGAATGCGGGCCAGACCCGATGCGGGGTCCGGGCCAGCCTGGCTGGAGAGCTCGGAGGGGACAGGAGGCGAGGCTTGGTGGTGGCTGTGGGGGGCTGGAGCGGGCCGGGAGGACACGGGGCCCTCTCAGGGCCTGAGGCCAGCCGTGGTGTGAGTGAGGGTCTCGTTACCAAGGAGAGACGGCCACAGGTGGGCTGGGGGCTGATGGCCGTGCCATGTCCGGTTTCAGGGGGCCGGGGCCACCCGCCCGCCTGCCTGAGCCCCTCTGCCCTCCCCTGCCTCTCCCACGGCCTCAGTGCTCGCCCTGGCTGCACCCCGTCACCCTGACGGTCCTCTCCTGAACGCCTGTCTTTAGTCCTTTCCTCTCCTGTGTCCCTCAGAACCTGGTTTCCAATCTCAGGCTCGGTGTCCGCTGGTGGCTGTTGAGGGAAGAAAGGAGGGAGCTTTCAAATCCTGTTTCTGGTAAAGAAAGAACTGAAAATTTTTTAAAAGGCACAGTGCCTGGGCCCCACGTCCCGTGTCTGAGGGTTCTGAGGGCTGGGGAGCGGAGGGCAGGCGCCCTGAGCTGGGTCGGGGTTCAGGGACACTTGCTGACCATCAGGACCCGAGGCCCGGCTCAGACGGAGCAGCCACTGTAGGTGGAAATGCCTCGCTTCACAGCCCATTTCCTCCCGGATTCCAGCCTGTCTGGCTCCAGTTCAGCTTCTCAAACATTTCTCAGCTATCAGCTGGGAAATGGGGAGACCTGGTCTGCTTCATAACTGAACCTCTCCCAGGGATTCCTCAGGAGTGTGTGCAAGAATACACGCGGCCTTGTGGGGACCCGGCAGAGGGCCGACAGGGCTCTCACGTGGGGTCTCTCCCCTCCTCCTCTCTGGCCCTGTCCTCCCGCTTCTCAGATGGGAAAGGACTGGACTTCACTGCTCCCAGGAGCCCAGCAGTGTGTGGGGGAGGGGGTAGAGGGGGGGTGGGTGCCCCNGTGCAAGAATACACGCGGCCTTGTGGGGACCCGGCAGAGGGCCGACAGGGCTCTCACGTGGGGTCTCTCCCCTCCTCCTCTCTGGCCCTGTCCTCCCGCTTCTCAGATGGGAAAGGACTGGACTTCACTGCTCCCAGGAGCCCAGCAGTGTGTGTGTGGGGAGGGGGGGAAGCACGCCCCAGTTAGACATTGCTGTTCATTCCCCGAGGCTCTCAGCCACTTGACCTGCTGCCAGGACCACACGTAGTTAGTGACCTTAACCCTGGACTTCCTGTTAGGACGGAAAGCACCTGTACCTGGATCTTGCTCCGTAGACTATTCTGCGCTCCACCCTGAAAGGACAGTGTTCTGCATCAGGTGGATGGCATTCAGAGTTACTGAGGGCCTCTCTCTCCGCTCTCAGACTCCAGACCTGGCCTCAGGGATGCGTTCTGTGAAGCAAATGGCACCTTCACCCTCCGCCTTTCAAAGGCCCTGTGTGAGGACGGCCCTTCAGGCAACGTGCTTCTCTCTCCCGTGAGCCTCTCTGCGGTACTGGCCATGGTCCTCCTGGGAGCCAAAGGGTTTCACCGCTGCCCAGGTGGCCCAGGTGGCCGAGGTTAGCCGGGAGAGGGGCTCCTTCCTACGTCCCGCCCCCAGGGAAGTGTCTAGAGCAGACAGAGGACCGTGTTCAGGAGTCGCCCCGATGGTGGGGAGGGCCTGCGCTGCACCCGGCCCCGCGCTGCCGGGCGCCTTTCTCCTTCACTCTGCCTCTCCGTTCCTCTGAGAACCCTGGACGGTAGCGATTACTCCTCGTACTAATTTCCCAGCTCATGTGTGAGTTGGTGACGGTTGCGGTGTCGAGAGTGGTCCTGTATTCCTGATGAACTTGAGGATGTTTAGGCCGGCCCATGAGCCCTAGAGGGCTTGGAGGGGGAGCTCCCAGCTTGTCTGGTGCGACGTGGAGTGGGCCTGGCCTTCCTGTACTGAGGTCACAGGCCCTCAGGGTGCGAACTCCGCCTGGCTGCCTGGCACATCTGGGGAGGGGTTCCCGGCCTGCAGGCAGTGGGGTAGAGTACTGTCTCCTGGAGGAGGGCAGTGCCTGGCTGCGTCTCTCGGTCTTCCCCTTGTAGTCGGTTATCTTAACTGTGACCATGGAGGCAGTAGATTCATGCTGGATTTTCCTAAGAGTTTGAAAAAACAAAAAGGAAGTCCCCTTTTCTCAGTTTACAAAGCTGTGGGCTGGAGTACTATCTCCTGGAGGAGGGCAGTGCCTGGCTGAGTCTCTCGGTCTTCCCCTTGTAGTCGGTTATCTTAACTGTGACCATGGAGGCAGTAGATTCATGCTGGATTTTCCTAAGAATTCTAGCAGGGGCACCGAAAGGTCACCATCAGGCGGGTACTGAAGGACCCTGGGTTCACCCCGCTTGCAGGCCATGGTCGCACTTAGGGAAGGAGCGCCAGTGGGGTGAGGAGTCCTGTCTAGCACGTGGTCCCTATGCATCTGGAAGGAGGGCTGGGGGATCCCCCAGAGAAACATGTTCCAGTGTCGGTGCCCGAACCTCTGCTAGGTGGAAAGAAGGCAGGATGTTTGCCCAGGTCCCCAAAAGCGATCAAGGAAGCCGAGGTCTTGGCAGTAAATCTAGGAGCAGGGAGCGTGGTGGGAGAGGGTTGTCCTGCTCGGGTGGAGCTCAGGGTCCTTCCCAAACTGTCCCGAAAGAGCAGACATGGAGGAGGCTGGGGTCTGAATCCATGTGGCGCTTCTGAACTGTGGTGCTGGAGAAGACTCTTGGGAGTCCCTTGGACTGCAAGGAGAGCCAACCAGTCAATCCTAAAGGAAATCAACCCTGAATATTCATGGGAGGGCCTGATGCTCCAATACTTAGGCCACCTGATGCGAAGAGCTGATTCACTGGAAAGACCCTGATGCTGGGAAAGATTGAAGGCGGAAGGAGAAGGGGACGAGGGAGGATGAGATGGCTGGATGCCATCATTGGCTCAATGATTACGAGCTTGAGCAAACTCCAGGAGACGGTGAAGGACAGGGAAGGCTGGTGTGCTGCAGGCCACGGGGTCGCAGAGTCAGAGACGACTTATTGACTGAACAAGTGCCCCAAAGAGGCTGCAGTCTCATCAATTTTCTCTCTTTGTGCAGAGTCTGATTTTAACCCGCTTCTTTAATGACCAGTCACTTCCCAGGTGCACACTGGTAAGACATCCACCTGCTCTCTAGGAAAAGCAGGAGATATGGGTTCGATCCCTGAGTCGGGAAGACCCCCTGGAGAAGGAATTGGCAGCCCACTGCAATATTCTTGCCTGGCAAATCCCACGGGTAAAGGAGCCTGGCGGGCTACAGGGCATGGCCNACCAGTCACTTCCCAGGTGCACACTGGTAAGACATCCACCTGCTCTCTAGGAAAAGCAGGAGATATGGGTTCGATCCCTGAGTCGGGAAGACCCCCTGGAGAAGGAATTGGCAGCCCACTGCAATATTCTTGCCTGGCAAATCCCACGGGTAAAGGAGCCTGGCGGGCTACAGGGCATGGCCATGCGGTTGCAAATGGTTGGCTATGACTAAGTGAGCGCACACACTGGCAAAAGGCGAGGTTACAGGCATTCTGTCCATATGAGGGATCCCGCTCTGTGTCCACGGCCTCATAACGTGCTGTCTGCTGCCCACCTGGTCTGTCTTTCAGAAGGACCAGGACTTGAGCACGTTTCTCAGCTGAATCTCTGGGCGGGGCTGCTGCAGTTTCTCTGCAAGGACTGCGGGGCCATCAGATCTGAGAAGCTGGTAAATACTGTGGATTGCTAACCAGATATGCTCTGTGTCATCTGGATTACTTCTGTTGTTTGTGGGAAACATCCCAGGGGTCACTGTCTCTAAGGACGCCAGACAGATATAGATAGCTGCCTGGAGCTTATTTCCTGGAACTTATTTCATGTCCTCCATGGGAGGCCAGAAGTTCCACCCCTGGACTAGTCTAGAGCTTTCTTTGCATTACAGATGTTTAGTAAATATCCATTTAATTACTGTGAATCAGTAAGCAATTGACATAATCATCGCTGGTCTCACCCATTAGGGTAAGTCTTTTTTTGTTATGCATCTAAGCCCCCAGTGGACTATTTACAGACAGCCTTTCTTGGCTCCTTCACTGCAACCTGATTTTTAGGAGACAGGTCTAAATCAATCTGCATGCATCTCCACCACGGACATCAGGCAGGCATTCTCTAGCGTTTCATGAGTCAGTCAGTTCAGGCAATGCTGGAAAATTCACTTAGAAACAATCCTATTAGTCCCGGTAGAACCTGCGGTGAGGAGGTGAGCACCCTCTCCTCCTGTGTTGGAGCAGAAGCGTCAGCAGGACAGAATGCTGACTGACCCAGGGGACGTTAAGTGGCTGCTCTGTGGTCTGGTCCTGGGTGAGTTGCTGTGTGTGTCAAAACTGACTTGCGTTAAGTGACCCGGATATGGGTTGCGACGTGCTTTCTAAGTGTGTTTTTGCCCGTGTATTATTTCCAACATTTGAAAGGAGGGTTAATTTCAGAAATAAAGCACAGCGAATGGAAACACTGCCTTGTACCAGCCCCCAGCTCACAAAGGACGTCAGCTGGGCTCAGACCCTTGGTCAGCCTCCTTTGTTCGTGGTTCCAGATCACTGGCTGGAAATTCAGACTGCCTGATGCATGCCTAACAGGCTCTGTTTACTTGTACTTTCCAGGGAGTGCTGAGTCCTTTGAAATGGAAAGAGAAGAAACCAGCCCCCTCCCTGGGGACAAGTGGGGAAAGGAAATGTCCTTTTCTTTCTGCCTGAGGATCAGGTGCTCGGTCAGGGTTAGCACCAGGGACGAATTGGGCGGGGCCACAAAGACAAACTTTGTTGACATCATTTTTACATGTGAAGCGAATTCTCTAAACACAAGACACCAATTGTTTTGCTGCAAGTTTTACTTTCGTTTTAGGTTCGAAGGATTCATTAACAAAAGAAACCACTTGTTATACACAATAAACAATTTTGATATTTAATAGAGGATCATCTGGTCTGATTTCAATGTGCAGTCATTAAAAGAAGAGAAACAGAAACAATAGGGAGAATGAACAGTGTGTCCATCACCAAACTGGGCTGACAGCCTACATCCAGACTTGAACAGTCCTGTGTGTGCGTGCTAAGTCCGAGTCCTTGCAATCGTGCCTGGCTCCTCTGTCCATGGGATTCTCAGGCCAGAACACGGGAGTGGGTTTCCATGGGCCTCGGGGATCTTCCCGACCCAGGGATGGAACGTGCGTCTCTTGAGTCTCCTGCAGCGGCAGGCGGGCTCTTTAGCACTAGTACCCCCTGGGAAGCCCTGAGCAGCGCTGGGAGTCCCGACGAACAGCTGTCTGGAGTCCCAGTTGTGAAAAGGTCCCTGGCTGTGCGTCCACCCCATGGGTGAGACTTCAAATTGCAGTTTTCGGGGCTCCTGCTTATAATCAAAAGCCGCAAACTGATATCATCAGTTTGCACGCAGAAACACAACTCTGGTGTAACTCTTGCAATGCTGTTTGCGTCACCTTGCAAGTCGCGCTTTAGAAGCCGGGGGCTGGCCAGGGGATGGCTAAGGTCATCAGGCAAGAGAGGGGAAAGTCCCTTCCTGGGACCAATTGCACGTGTTCTTGCAGAGTCCTCGGAGTGTCTGCGGTTTGGCCCAGTCAAAAATTCCTGATTCCACCTGGTAAGGCCGAGGCCTAAGTCCATCTCCTTGATGGACTTTCGGCTCTGTGTAAAACCCTTGTCACAGTGACTCCATTTTATTTCTCATTTTACAATACATTGCTTATTTCTGCACAAAGATCAGCTGGAAGGATAGAGCCAAGTGCATACACCTGGGGTGAAAAGCACTGGTGAAATCAAGGGTAGAAGAGAGATATCTGAGCCTCCCTCAGCGTTTACTCCTCCAAAAATAAACTGAGGCACTTGCGCCAGGGCTTTGCTGCTGGCATCTAGTGGGCAGAGGGGCAAGGGCGGCCCTCCCGCAGCAGTGAATTATCCGGCCAGGGGTGAGTACAGGGTCGCTGCTGACAGCCCCCGGCTTAGGCTTAGGGCGGAGAAGGCACTAAGCTATCTGAAATTGAGAGTCGCTCAGTCCTGTCCGACTCTCTGTGACCCCATGGACTGCAGCCCGCCAGGCTCCTCTGTCCATGGGATTCTCCAGGCAAGGATACTCCAGTGGGCTGCCTTTTCCTTCTCCAGCAGGTCTTCCCCACCCAGGGATCGATCCTGGGTCTTCTATGCTGCGGGCCGGCTCTTTTCTGTCTGAGCCACCAGGGACGCCCCCAGCTCTTTCAGACGAGGTTGCTAATTTCCCCACTGCGGTCACCGGCGCCCTGTCCGCCCTCCAAGTCTGCGCTGGGCGGGCAGGCCAGGGTCCCACCGTGCTTGGTTCACAGGGGCCTCTGTGCACCGGGCGGAGCGCGCCTGGCTTCGCGCAGAGACTCAAGCCCAGGTGCCCGGGCGGCGCCCCTCCGGACCAAGTATCAGCCCGTGCGCCCCGCGAAGACCCGGGTCTCGCCCGCTGAAGGCCTCCTAGGGCCGGGCCTTCGCTCCTCCTGCGGCCCCGGGTAACGGTCCCCGCACTGGGGCCGAACCGGACCCGCGGGGCAACTGGCGCCTGGCTCGCCCCTGCTGTTCGGCCCCGCCCCAACCGTGCGGCACGGCCCTCCGGTCGCGTTCGGTCTGGATCGGCCCGGCCCGCCCTTCCCGCTCCGCCCCGCTTCTCCCGCTCGACCCTGCCCTCCGGTCCAGCCCGCCCCGCCCCTCCAGTTCGGCATGGGGAAACAGTGGAAACAGTGCCAGACTTTATTTTTTTAGGCTCCAAAATCACTGCAGATGGTGACTGCAGCCATGAAATTAGAAGACGCTTACTCCTTGGAAGAAGGGTTATTTCCAACCTAGATAGCATTTTCAAAAGCAGAGACATTACTTTGCCGACTAAGGTCCGTCTAGTCAAGGCTATGGTTTTTCCTGTGGTCATGTATGGATGTGAGAGTTGGACTGTGAAGAAGGCTGATCGCCGAAGAATTGATGCTTTTGAAGTGTGGTGTTGGAGAAGACTCTTGAGAGTCCCTTGGACTGCAAGGAGATCCAACCAGTCCATTCTGAAGGAGATCAACCCTGGGATTTCTTTGGAAGGAATGATGCTGAAGCTGAAACTCCAGTACTTTGGCCACCTCATGCGAAGAGTTGACTCATTGGAAAAGACTCTGATGCTGGGAGTGATTGGGGGCGGGAGGAGAAGGGGACGACCAAGGATGAGATGGCTAGATGGCATCACTGACTCGATGGATGTGAGTCTGAGTGATCTCCGAGAGATGGTGATGAACAGGGAGGCCTGGCGTGCTGCAATTCATGGGGTCGCAAAGAGTCGGACACGACTGAGCGACTGAACTGATTTGGCATGCTTTCAGGACTTAGCAGTTTCATGTCTATGGACGCTCTTTCAGAAAATCATGTATTTCAAGACAAAGGTGTAAGAAAATATGCATAAGAATACTCATTAAAATGTTATCTATAATGGCTAAAAATTATAGACCATTTAAATGCCCTACTATAAAAGAACTGTTCACTACACTATAGGAAAGGTAAATGAAAAGAGATGGAATTGCTGAAAATGACGACGCAGACCTGTATGTCTGAACCTGGAAAGCTGGCCAGATACTTGTGAGTGAAAGCAAGAAAGATTGAGAAAAGTATGGATAGTCTGATTCTATTTTTCTGGGCAAAACAAAGAAAAATGACATACGCAGGTCTGTTCTCACACAGGAAAAGGGTTGGAAAAATACACATCAAAGGGTGTTATCTCTTGTGGTAAAGGGTAGGGGTGAGGTAATAACACTTCTTTATCGTTTTGATCTTGTTTTTTAAACAAGCAAGTACTTCTACTGTAATTTTTTGCTTATTATAATTTTTTTTTTGTTTGAGGCAAGGAGTAACAAGAAATGTGCCACATGTTTTGCAGCAGAGAATGGAGAACATACATCTAAACTGCAATACCACCAAGTCATACAAAGAACACAAGTGAAAGTGAAAGTCGCTCAGTCGTGTCTGATTCTGCAACCCCATGGACTACAGAGTCCATGGAATTCTCCAGGCCAGAATACTAGAGTGGGGAGCCTTTCCCTTCTCCAGGGGATCTTCCCAACCCAGGGATGGAACCTACGTCTCCAGAGTTGCAGGTGGATTCTTTACCGCTGAGCCTCAAGGGAAGCCCAAAGAACACAAGCATTCAGGTCAAAAGATGGAGGTTTGAGTTCGGGAAGCTCATTAAATCTCCTAGTCTTCGATTTCTCACTTGTAAAATGGGTTCATATATCTACTTTAAAGAGATACTGGGGACTACTAAAGGAAATCAGGTCAAACTACTTTGCAAATGGTCAAGTGTTTTAAAAATTATGGTAATATTACTTGTTGGCATGGCAAAGTCCCAGTTTGAAAACTGGCAAAATAAGAAAGATGGATGGGAATTGATAGATTGAGACTTAAGAGACATATCAACAAACCAGTAGAATGTGTGGACCTGATCTGAACCTTGACTTAAACAAAATGTTAAATATATTTATGGGAATCAAGAAAATTTGAATACTGCTGTATATCAGACTATATTAAGGAACTATTATAACTTCTTAGATATAATAATTACATTATGGCTGTGAGTTTCTATAATCATGATCTTCAAGTGACACATATGGAAATATTTATGGATGAAATTATACATTGCTAGACATTGAGATCTGCTTACTCACAAAGATCAGTGAGTGAAGAATTGACAGAGGTGTGAAATTGGGTGGCAAGTGTATGAGGATTTATGGTATTATTTTTTTCTACTTTTACATACGTTTAGAAACGTAACATAATTAACACGAATGGGCCTAGCTAGGAAATGCTTTCCTAGCTCTGGGAGGAGGTACCAAAGACCCATCTGAAGGCTGCTGCAGAGGTGAGGCTGACTGCAGCCTTACTCAGAAGGCCCTCCTTGCTGAGGAGGGGCGGAGAAGCCGGTTGCTGTGTAAATGCTGCGGGCGAGCAACGGTCAGCAGGTGGGGCTGACAAATAAAACACCCAGATCAGAATGCAGTCGTATGGATCAGAGAAAGGCACAGCGCACGGTGGGGCTGACGACATTAGGGTAGTAATGGGATGGGTGCCTATAGAAGGTGGAGGAAAATTGGGGACAAAAAATGTCAGCTCACAAGATCATTAACAGCCAACTAGAACCGCAGCTGCTAAGGTTGTCCTAAACTGGCATAACGACTGGCAGTGCTGCATGCCAGCATCTAGACCTCAAATGTAGACAAATGAATGGATTAACAACATCTTCCTGGGTTCATCCTTGGGCTCCTGGTGGTTCAGTGGGAAAGACTCCATCCGCCAATGCAGGAGACCTGGGTTCAATCCCTGGATTGGGAAGGTCCCCTGGAGAAGGAAATGACAACCCACTCCAGTAGAAAATCCCATGGACAGAAGAGCCTGGTGAGCTATAATCCATGGGGTCACAAAGGGGTCCGGACACGACTTAGCAACTAAACAGCAACAACAAGGCTCATCCTTTAATACCATTTCAGAAAAGAACTCCTGCAAGAATCAAATCCCAGAGCACCAGCTGCACTGCTCTTTATAATTAAGTTAAACACACAGAATGAAGGCACTTGCAAAAACTGATCAATTGATAAGAGGGGAAAATAAACGTTCTCCAGAGAAAGCTTTATTCATATGCTTTTGCTTAGGGTCACTTGACAGCGCTGACAAGAGTGTGACTTTCCACCCTTGCTCCCAGTTCTGCCCTGGTTGCTGTCACTTAAGGGGAATAAGGAATGATATTATTTGGTTGCCTTCCTTTTTGAGTCATAAAAAAAAAAAAAGCTGCCTCATGAAAGACCAAAACACCATCCCTTTGGTCCCACTGGAAAACCTGCAAGGGAAGGATCAAGTGAGACATCTCTCATGCCCCCCACTCCAAGGGGCTCCACGCCAGCCCCCTTCTCATGACTGACCTACCCCCTGCGATGGCATCATCTCATTACCTACCACCCCCAGGGCCTGAAGAGAAGGGTTCTAGTCCCAGCCCTGCCACTAATGAGACAAGAAAAGGGGCAGAGGAGACGGACAGTTTCCTAAAATCCTTTCCCACGTTCTGATTCCCACATGAACTTCTCTTTGACCGACTAAGAGAACAAAAACATCAGGCCATATGACAGATGGGTTTTCCTGTGAATCTCGAAGCACAAGTGTTAGGGAAATTAAACGGTCTTGTTTGGCTTCAGAGACAAAGCAGAGCAGGCCTCCGACCTTGCGTCTATCCTGCCTGGATGCTGCCCTGACTGCTCGCTGTGAGTGCAAGCCTGGCAGCACCACAGATAAGATAGGGGCTCAATTTTGAGACTGTTGAACCCCTGGAAGGGGTCTGGTCAACCAAGCCCCAGGCTTAATGACATTCCAAGTTTTACACTATAAGACAAACAGCATTAAAATGAAATAAGCTGCAATTTGCTCACAGATTGATGATATCAGTTTGCATCCTGGGATTATAAGCGGAACCCCGAATTGCAATTTTTGAAATCTCACCATGGAGGGGATACACTGCCTGGACCTTTGCCCAGTTGGGACTAGAGATGTGCTGTGACACAGGACTTCCAGGGCTGTTTGAATTTATAGATGTTGGTCAAAACCCAATTTGATGATGTATCCTCTGCTGTTTCTATTTCTCTTTTCTTTTAATGTTAGAATATTGAAAGTAAGTGACATAATTCTCTAATAAATATTGAAAGTGAAAAGCACTCAGTCGTGTCCGACTCTTTGCAACCCCATGGACTATACAGTTCATGGAATTCTCCAGGCCAGAATACTGGAGTGGGTAACCGTTCCCTTCTCCAGGGTATCTTCCCAACCCAGGGATTGAACCCAGGTCTCCCTCATTGCAGGCAGATTCTTTACCAGCTGAACCACCAGGGAAGCCCAAGAATACTGGTGTAGGTAGCCTAACCCTTCTCAGGACTATACAGTTCATGGAATTCTCCAGGCCAGAATACTGGAGTGGGTAACCGTTCCCTTCTCCAGGGTATCTTCCCAACCCAGGGATTGAACCCAGGTCTCCCTCATTGCAGGCAGATTCTTTACCAGCTGAACCACCAGGGAAGCCCAAGAATACTGGTGTAGGTAGCCTAACCCTTCTCCAGGGGATCTTCCCGACCCAGGAATCAACCCGGGGTCTCCTGCATTGCAGGTGGATTCTTTACCAGCTGAGCTACCAGGGAAGCCCAAGAATACTGATATTGTTTTTTTGAATATAACGTGTGGCTTCTTTTGTTAACAAATCCTTTGAACCTGAGACAAAAGTGAAAACTCTCTGCAAAACAACAAGAGATTAAGGGAACCAATAGGAGAAGTGGAGAATCCTCAATGCCTTTGGAGACTGCCTGATTCAGGCCTGGTTGGAGTAGTGTGGCTGGCACTGTAAGAAAACCTAACTGCCGGGGACTTCCTTGATGGTCCAGAGGTTAAGAGTCTACCTGCCACTGCAGGGGACATACATTTGATTCCTGGTCCAGGAAGATTCCACGTGCCATGGGGCAACTCAGCCCATGTGCCACAACTACTGAGCCTGTGCTCTAGAGCCCACGAGCCGCATACTGACGCCACAACTACCGAAGCCCCTCGTGCTCAAGAGCCCGCGCTCTGCAACAATACAAGCTTCTGAAATGAGAAGCCTGTGCATCGCAACTGGACAGTAGCTCCCACTTGCTGCAACTAGAGAAAGCTCACAAGCGGCAATGCAGACCCGGTGCAGCCATAAATTAATGAACTTTTAAAAAGAACTATCTTCCTTAAAAAAAAAAAAAAGTGACAAGAACACAGTGAGGTAAGGGGCGAAGAAGGAAGTGGGAGAAACCGAGGTCCTGGAGCTCTCCTTGGCCCATTTCATCACCTCCCACATGAGCTGGAACCTGGCACCACCCTGCCTCCTCTGCGGGCCCATACCCTGCTCTAACATACGGCATGAGAACTAAAGCATGGAGGCCTGATGTATAATCTGAAATTCCACCGTTCACAGATGAAGGCCTGTGTTACAGCCAAGTTCAAAATAATCCTCAAAGAACCTCGATAAAGCATCAGACCATCTGTTTATGGTGGAACAGAAATATGTCAACTTGGCCATTCTTGCGGCAAAGCAGGTCTTTTAGGTGAGATCTGTGACCATCTCGAGAGATAAATTCCAGGCCGCTGTTGCTGTTAAAACAGGTTCAACTGTGTATTCTAAAGCCACTATCTCTTTTTTTTAGCAAGATGTGCCCACTGGCTGCACTCTTGGGAAAAACAAATAGACCACAGATAAAAAAAAGAGCAATAGCTTGTTCAACTTGGTACTCATGCTTCTTACCCACATATTCTGAGAGGAAGACGACAAAGAACGGAGTGACCAGGTCATTAATTCCCTGGACATACCCACTGGCAGGGTGTCGGATGGCCCAAATAAATAGAATTCTTTCGAAGATCTAGGAAAATGAGAAAGAAAGATGTCATGACGTTAAATTATGGGGATACTCTCCCTCCCTCCGTTTACCTCCCTCACAATTGAACTCAGCACTGCCGCAGAATTTGTAGGAAAAATTTAAAAATTACTGTGGGACAAAGGAAGTCTGTTAAATACAGAAAGTTTCTAAGATACAAATTGCTTTTAAACAGGGGTTGGTAAAGAATCCAAACGC
Organism: Cephalophus harveyi; assembly: GCA_006410635.1. NCBI lineage: Eukaryota > Metazoa > Chordata > Mammalia > Artiodactyla > Bovidae > Cephalophus > Cephalophus harveyi. The sequence continues at coordinate 54,258 of SJYT01071457.1, forward strand.
CAATATAGGAGATGCAGGTTCGATCCCTGGGTCGGGAAGATCCCCTGGAGAAGGGAATGGCAACCCACTCCAGTATTCTTGCCTGGGAAATCCCACGGACAGAGGAGCCTGCGAGGCTATAATCCACGGGGTTGCTAAAGAGTCGGACGTGACTTAGCAACTAAAAATCAACAACACAACAACAACAGGTACTTCTTGCCCTTTACTTCTCTTTCTAGTATCTAGTCATCGTGATATAAATTTGGGAAACGGAAAGGAGAGTGACATGGGTGGCTCAGGGAAAGGGTTGGTATGGATGTCATCAATTCAGGCCACCGTGCTCATTTACAGATGCTGTTTCTCTATTTCCAGGAGCAAGATATCGGAATATCTAAGTTCTGAAAGATTTTCCAAATCTCTTTTGCTCACTACAGTACATAGAGAGGAAATCTCTTCTCTACCACCCTCTTCTTTCTCCCTGCTGAGACGATCGAGACCTAGATCTGGATTTACCCAGCCTGACTAGGAACCAGTGACAGACCATACATGCAGGGAGTCGTTTCACACATCAGGATGCAACCCGGACGTTTGCTGGGGATAGGAAGTCAAATGAACCAAATCCTACAGCTGGGAAAGCCTCTGGGGTTAAGTATATTAGCCACAAGAGGCCAGAGGCTTAGTGTGGAGAGAAGGAAAAGACCCTTAGGGTCCCTTTACAGAGTCCCGACTGACAGTTCCTTTCTCTTACTCTCCTCTCCGCTTTCACTAGGCCCTCAGGGCTTCCTGTCTCCTCTCAGCCTGCTGGCACTCGTCCTGGCTTCACCCTGCTGACCACAGCTCCTGGACCCAACATATCCCTCAGACTGGCTCTAACTGGACTGTCTCCTGTCTCTGGACCACACCAGAGGGATGACAGAGGTGACAATGACCACGTGCAGGGGGGACAGGAGATGCGGGGGCCTCCACCACACCCATACTCTGTGGAGCCCCATCAGTCAGCTCTACGGGCAGACTGAAGAGGCCTCCGGAGGTCAGGCGCGAGGGAGCAAAAACTTTCCAAGGAGAAAAGTGAAAAAGAGATGGTTGTATGGTTTTGGAGTTGGTTAGCTAGTGTAGGAGAAACGTGGAGAATCTAGAGACACAACAAAGGATGTTTCCCAGCCCAGATCCCATGCTGAGTCTGCCTTCTAGCTGGTGGAGCCAGCCGACAATCACTCCCATTGTCAACCCCCCTGTCCTGGCAGGCAGTGTGAGCAGGGCCCGGTCTGGAAGGAGCTGGCCTCTCTGCCTCCCCTAGAGGGGCCTGCTTGCTCCCTGGGGCTGAGGGGAAGGGCGTGGCATCCTCATTTGAGTCAGGCCCAGCATTCCATGGGGCCCCTCTGACATTCTTTCCTCTGCTGCTAAACGCCCTCCTCCCTCCCTTGAAACTAGGGCTCAAGCTAGACCCACCATGTTTAGGAAGCTCTCGAGTTCCCTGCCCACTCTGTCTCCTCACACCTCCAGTGGCCTGTGCCTGACTGGACGCCTCCTCCAGGTCAGCCCTTCTGCAGGACTTATCAGCGCTTCTATTTCAAACTATCAGTTCCTCGTAAATACACACATCCCTGGTGAGTAAGGGCAAGGAAGCTAGCCATTCAGGAGACCTGCAGTAATCCCTCTCTAGAGCTTCCCTGGTGGCTCAGAGGTTAAAGCGTCTGCCTCCAATGCGGGAGACCCGGGTTCGATCCCTGGGTCGGGAAGATCCCTTGGAGAAGGAAATGGCAATCCACTCCAGTATTCTTGCCTGGAGAATCCCATGGACAGAGAAGCCTAGTAGGTTACAGTCCACGGGGTCGCAAAGAGTCGGACACGACTGAGCGACTTCACCTTCACCTTCACCTTCACCTGGTGAGTAAGGGCAAGGAAGCTAGCCATTCAGGAGACCTGCAGTAATCCCTCTCTAGTAAGGATGGGACAAGCAGACATACTCACGCCATGCAAGTGGAAATGCCAAAGAGAGGGAAATGGAAGAGCACCACGCCTGGTGACCTGGGGAGACCACGGAATCTTCACTACAGAAGAAGTCTGGGACAAGCGTCTCTACCACTGAGACACCTCTGCTACTGCTGCTGCTGCTGCTGCTAAGTCGCTTCAGTCGTGTCCGACTCTGTGCGACCCCATAGACGGAAGCCTACTAGGCTCCTCTGTCTCTGGGATTCTCCAGGCAAGAATACTGGAGTGGGTTGCCATTTCCTCCAATGCATGAAAGTGAAAAGCAAAAGTGAAGTTGCTCAGTCGTGCCCGACTCTTAGCGACCCCATGGACTGCAGCCCACCAGGCTCCTCTATCCATGGGATTTTCCAGGCAAGAGTGCTGGAGCGGGGTGCCACTGCCTTCTCTGACCTCTGTTACTAGTGTGGGTAATTCTCACTTTTCTCAATTCTCAAGTATCTTTCAGGTTTGTAAAGCAAGTCTCTCAATATTCAGTGTTACTTAATTTTCTGCTCCCTGGTTGGCAATTTATTCTGTTTATGATGACTATAATCTGCTAGATGGAAAAGTGATTCAAAGAAAATTGGAAAGATCATAGTTTGAGTTTCTTTCTCTGTATGTTGGCTGGTTCCACTGCCTGGAGAATCCTTTTAAACAAAGTACTTTGCCCTATCTCCAAATTTAAAGGAAGCATGCACAGGTGAAAGATCTGAACATCTTCAAGTTAAAATGAGGAATAAGTAAGGCTGAGCCAATGGAAACTGAAAGGGAGACACAAAGATATCCTGAGTGGGTTTTTACCTTCCTTTGAGCTGATTCTTACAGGCAAAACAACGGCATGACCCTCAAAACCTTCTTTACGCTACTGTTAAGTCATGAGGGATCCCGTCATTAGACACATCTATATTTAAACAGAATTGTGAATATAGTCTAAAGTCAAAAAGAAATTATTTTGAGCATTTTAAATCACATTCTTTACTATGAGGATGAGTGAAAACATAATTCAAAGAGCACTTCCACCCAGAGTTCTAGCTACTATTAAATTGTAAAGGAAATCCCTAATCTCAAGGAGTTTATACTTCTTGCTTGGTCAAAAGATAATAGTCCCACTGAAACCTTTTATGTGCTTTGCTAACTGCTAAACTGTTAGGTCTCAACGTATCACTACTAATTTGACTTCTGGGTATGTATCTGAAAAGAACTTAAAATAGAGACTCAGATACTTGCACATCCACATTCATAGCAGCACTACTCACAATACCCAAAAGGTGGAAGCAACCCACGTGTCCACTGACAAACAGCACATCAACAGTGTCTTACATACATATAATGGAATACAAGTTCGTTTTTAAAAGGAAGGAAATTCTGACAACATGAACAAACCTCGAAGGTATGATGCTAAGTGAAATAAGCCAATCACAAAGGGACAATTACTGTGTGATCCCATTTATTTGAGGTACCTAGAATAGTCATAGACACAGGAAGTAGAATGGCAGCTGCTGGGGAATGGAAAATTACTGCGTCATGGGTACATAGCTGCAGTTTGGGAAGATGAAAAAGTGTTGTAGAGATGAATGACGGTGATGACTGAACAATATGAATGTACTTAATGCCACCGAACTATACGCTTAAAAATGGTTACAACAGTAAATTTTATGTTATGTATCATTACCCCCCCCCACACACACACACACAAATCACTACTCCCAGCTTTATCAAGTACAGCAAACACAGGACTAGGAATTCCAGCAGCTTCCAGTCTTCATTCGGTCACCAGGTGGACTCTGACTCTGGGCAAGTCCCTTAACCCCTGAAAGCGCTGCTCAGCCCACAGGTTTGTTATGAGGATAGAATGAAAACCCATAAGAAAGTGCTCTGAAAAACCAAAGCTCCATCTGCGAACGCAAGGTACCATCATCATGAGCCATAAATCCGCCCGAGGTTGGAGGCGGGGCCAGGCCCTCACCCACAAGGGCAGTGGGGCAGAGGTGTGTGGGGGTTAGGGGGAGGGCCGACAGCGCGAAGCACTTCTCTCACCTCCTGTACAAGTGGCTGCTGGAACAATGGAATGAGAGGATTCGTCCTTGGAATGTCAATGTGAATCTGAAAAAGAGAAGCCGTTACCCACAAACACAAACGCCAGTTTGTTCTTTTGAGAAGTTATTTTCTTAGGATCTGGGAATCAAAGGGAGTAAGAATGAGAGCCAAATTTTATCTTTACAAAAAACTTTAGAAGGCTTTAGAAACCTACCTGTCCATGTGGAATACATTCCCGTGACAGCAACAGCTAACTGAATAGTAATGAAACCTCCCGAACAAACCACTTAACACCAAACAGCAACAGGCTTCACAACTTAGGAGAACCAGCTGCTTCTCCCTACTGTCTGCCATCTGTTTTACTCTGGGCCTGTACTTAAATTTAACAGGTAGGATCAAAATGTGTATGCCTCTTTCAGATTCTTAATCCTCAACAGTCCGTAAGAACTAAAAGAGCTCGGAAAGCCCCAAAACTGTACCAGGAGAGGGAACCAGAAGGAGCTGGCACTGAATGCCTGGCACCGAGAGTTCTGGTTTGTTACCAAAGATGTCACGATGACTGGTTTTGGCCTTGGGATTTACCAATGTCTAATAACCCACCAGGCTTCCCTGGTGGCTCAGCGGGTAAAGAACCTGCCTGCCAATGCAGGAGACACGAGTTCAATTCCTGGATTGGGAAGATCTCCTGGAGAAGGAAATGGCAACTCACTCCAGTATCCTCGCCTGGAAAATCCGATGGACAGAGGAGCCTGTTGGGCTACAGTCCATGGGGTCGCGAAGAGTCGGGGACACGACTGAGGGACTAAATGACAGCAACAACCCTAAGGACTGTCTCAGCAGCACCTGAGGCGACTTCTGCTCTTGGGGCCTGTTGTAGACAGCTGCGCGCACCGAGTATCTTCCCCTCTGCAACCATCAGGCTCCTTTTCACACCCTCCACCTTTCCACTGCAGTGTGGACCACTATGGACGATAGCAGGGCTCTCCTGGCTAAGGCTGCTGATGGCTATGGCTCCAACAGACAGACACACAAGCCAAAGAGGCGCTCGTGTCACAGGCCAGAGGGGTGGCCTCACTGAGCGAACTCATTCTTCATCTTGTGTCCCACCACCCTGACTATTCACAAGGGTCGTCTGTGGACCAGCAGCGCTGGCATCGCCTGGGAGCTCACTGGAAGCCAAGGGCTCACCCTAGATCTCCTGAATAAGAATCTGCATTTTACCATAATCCCGAGTTGGAATTTTATCAAAATCCTAGGTGATTTCTATGCATATTAAAGTCCAAGAAGCACTGCTACTGACAGGGACTCCCCAAAATCTATCTATTGAAAATGTCTAGGGACTTCCATAGACACACCATTGGATGTGGCCATCCAGTGGTTAAGACTCCATGCTTCCGCCGCATGGGTTTGATCCCTGGTTGGGGGACTAAGATCTCACATGCCACATAGTACAGTCAAAAAGAAAAGAAGGCTAAAATCAGAGCAGCTGCTGCTGCTAAGTCGCTTCAGTCGTGTCCGACTCTGTGCGACCCCACAGACGGCAGCCCACCAGGCTCCCACATCCCCGGGATTCTCCAGCCAAGAACACTGGAGTGGGCTGCCATTTCCTTCTCCAATGCGTGAAAGTGAAGTCACTCAGTCGTGTCCGACTCCCAGCGACCCCATGGACTGCAGCCCACCAGGCCCCTCCATCCATGGGATTCTCCAGGCAAGAGTACTGGAGCGGGGTGCCATTCAGTCCAGTCGCTCAGTCGTGTCCGACTCTTTGCGACCCCATGAATCGCAGCACGCCAGGCCTCCCTGTTCATCACCATCTCTCGGAGTTCACTCAGACTCACGTCCATCGAGTCAGTGATACCATCCAGCCATCTCATCCTCGGTCGTCCCCTTCTGCTCCTGCTCCCAATCCCTCCCAGCATCAGAGTCTTTTCCAATGAGTCAACTCTTCGCATGAGGTGGCCAAAGTACTGGAGTTTCAGCTTTAGCATCATTCCTTCCAAAGAAATCCCCCACACAAGCTGGAATCAAGATTGTCGGGAGAAATATCAATAACCTCAGATATGCAGATGACACCACCCTCATGGCAGAAAGTGAAGAGGAGCTAAAAAGTCTCTTGATGAAAATAAAAGAAGAGAGCGAAAAGTTGGCTTAAAGCTCAACATTCAGAAAACGAAGATCATGGCATCTGGTCCCATCACTTCATGGGAAATGGATAGGGAAACAGTGCAAACAGTTTCAGACTTTTATTTTTGGGGGCTCCAAAATCACTGCAGATGGTGACTGCAGCCATGAAATTAGAAAACGCTTACTCCTTGGAAGAAAAGTTATGTCCAACCTAGACAGTATTTTCAAAAGCAGAGACATTACTTTGCCAACTAAGGTCCGTCTAGTCAAGGCTATGGTTTTTCCTGTGGTCATGTATGGATGTGAGAGTTGGACTGTGAAGAAGGCTGAGCAGCGAAGAATTGATGCTTTTGAACTGTGGTGCTGGAGAAGACTCTTGAGAGTCCCTTGGACTGCAGGGAGATCCAGCCAGTCCATTCTGAAAGAGAGCAACCCTGGGGTGCCATTGCCTTCTCCTAAATCAGAGCTACTGAAGTAGAAAGAAAGAATGTAGTTCTGGGAATAAATTTAATTCCTAACCACAACAGCCTGAAGACTTTGCAAACCTGTACCCCGAGAGCACTTCCAGGAGCCACAACTGAAGATTATGACAAGTGGGCAAAAGGGCAGCAGGTGATGACATACCTGTCTGTAGGTATCCTGGTGATGTTCCTCATTTCGAGAGTCATAATATTGTTCAATGAAGCCAAAGTATTCCTCCCGCTTCCGCTGCAAGGTCAACTTCCTCCTCTCAGTGTTTGCTGGGAGATAACCCTGCAGACAGGACCACTTGTCAGATGGGGACAGGCACTGGTTGGATGAATCCTTAACTTTTATTTTAGCCTGAACAGTGGCTTTGAGACTTTCAAAGGAAGGGAAAGAAAGCTGCCAAGAGGACAAGGGTAAATCCCCTTTTGGTTTTGGCCACCCAGGGTTTGCCCTGTCCGCATTCAATGAGACGCACGTGTGGGCAGATGAAGCCCAGCCGGGTTTCTCGGGGTTATGCACTGCTGCAGCCCTGGGCGCGGATCCTGCTGGGAGCACTGCAGAGCTCCAGGCTTGGCACAGGAGAGCAGCGAATGTGGGTCAGTGGGAGGGAACTGGACCCAAGTCAGGACTCCTGGGGCTGCGCATGTGCAAGGCAATCCTTCCCAGGGTCACGGAGAGGTGGCCGCCTCCACGGCGCATCTTAGAGGCATGCCGTGTGAGCCTGCGCTAGTTACGTAATTCTTTCCCACAGTAATGTTGAGAATTACTAGCTCAGAAGGCTGAATGGAATCTGTGACCCAGCAGCTGCAATGTCCAGACACAGAACTTCTGGCAGCAGCCCCTCGCTCCTGGCCCCAGCTCCGGGCCACCCCAGGTCTAGATCCCACTCTCAATTCTGACATCTCTTGTTCCCCTTCCATTCTCACTGCAGCTACTTCTAATAGCATTTGGACTTCTTAGAAGGAGCAGGGGCAGTAACTCCACGGCTACGAGAGTCGGGGGTGGGGGCCGATTAGAAGCAAGAGTCATCTTCTCGCAGGAAGGGAAGGGACACGTCCACAGAGCGAGCAAGCGCCTGGCGAGCCGAAGTTGTGCCGGGCCCACCTCTGTGCACCCTCACAGCACCTGGCATTGTGCCTGGTAAACAGCTTGCCCTCAATAAATCCTTATGAATGAATGGATTTTACAGGCTCAGGAGATCAAAGTGTTCCTACCACAGCAGCTGGCACAGGGCTCCGTGACTTAGTGAGCGTGGGACGAGAGCAGGCTTCTGAGGGAGGCCCATTTATCAACTCTTCACAGTTGGGAAGTGGGTTTCAACCCCCTTCGTCATTCCTACTGAGAAAGGAGGGAAGCACAGGGAAAGTGGGACCTGCCCACAGGACAGCTGGCTCACCCAGCCTCACTGTACTCCTCCTCGGTGCTGAGAAGGCGAGATCGGGACTATCCACACAAACCTACGCTCTTCTACAAGAGTGGGAAAAAACTCTCAAGGATGTGATTCTTTATGCAGAGACAGGACTTCAGTCCCATATCGGGTAGGACCAGAGAAGTCTATGGGGCAAGACTGATGTCCCCAGACCAGCCACTGCAGGCAGGCGGAGCCGTGTGAAGCTTGCACTTCTCTCCCCGGGGGCAGAACTCACCGACAGGAGTCTCCAGGTTACAGGCCGAACCTCCCTGGGAACCCCTGGCCAGCTACACTTCCTCAGTTCATCTGCAAAAAGATGAAGGTGTGGTTGGACTTAGTCCTTCCCGTGGGTGCCCTGAAACGAGCCTCAGCCAGCGCTGCCTGGTGCCCCCCAGCGTTTCAGGAGGATGACCGCCATTGCCACTGCCACCACCACCGCCAGCTACCGACAAGCGCAGGTGAAAAGCCCAAAACAACAGCCCTGAGCAGCCAAGGTCACAGCTCTGCAACAGTGATCCAGTCAGCTCGGAGGTTAGAGTTAGAGGGAGGAGGAAGACCAGGAGGTGTGGATTTCAGGAGAATCGCATGGAGGTAGAGGAGACCGCAGCCATTGGGTACACTAGGCTCTACAGGCCACGGAGTCCAGTCCCGCCTAATTGGGCCCCTGATTTCTAGTTAACGTATTTCTGACTGCGATACCTGCGTGTCACTTCAATGGGCACCAGATCAGGAGATGCTGGAAAAGTAAAAGAAGGAAGAATAAAGAGCAGTAGCTTCCGGGTCTCTGAGAATTCCAGTCACCGAGAAGTCCGAGCTTGCCCAGGGCTCATGGGGGCGGGGGGTGGGAGCACTCACCCAGGTCGGTGTTGTGGCTGGAGAGCAGCTGACGAAACTTTTCCAGGCGGGTTTTCTCCCGGACGGTCATCGGGGGCGCCCCAGAAGCGTTCTGGTCTGAGATGCGGGCGACGAGCGGGATGACTGGTCGGAGAGGGAGTGACTGCTGTTTGTGGAGCGGGTTCCTCAGGCATGAGTCACCTGAGGGGTCGTTTGAAAGAGAAAGAGGACAGGCTGTGTGACGAGCACAGATCCAGAGATACCTTAGACCTGACTGCTGGGCACGGGGCTCCACCACAGCTGCGGCTGCCAGGTCGCCCGGGGGGGGCCACCAGCCAGTGGGTGGAAACCCAGCCGCCCTCCGTTTGCTCAGGGGAAGGGCTGTGTGTTTATCATACACACCAAGGCACCTTCTGCGCAGGCTCCAGCTACTGCAGCAAATCTGGCAAATTTTTTGTGACTTCAGGGGAAAAATCTATTGCTTTCTTTTTATCCCAACCTGGAACTTTTCTTGGGTGTCTACTGAGCGACTGAACTGAACTGAACTGAATAGCGAGTTTGGGGGTGGGGCAATGTAGTCAAAGGTAGTATTTGCCTTCCCTTTCCTCGTCTCAGAGCACATAGAAAATGACTGTAAAAGCACATCACGAAAAAACAAGGTGATGGCTGCTCTCCCGAAGACCCAGGCCCCAGCCGGCTGCCCCGAGGGCTAAGAGGGTCAGTATTCCTCGCACAACTCTCACCTGTTTTTGGCTCACACGTGAGAGGCTATGACCTAAGGTGGGTCCTCTGTGTTTCGACATTTCTCACCAAAATGAACCGGCTTTTAGTTCTGCCAGGATATGACTGAAGTAACAGGCATACAGACTCAAGCTGAACTCTATGTCTGGTTCTAGACACTTGTGAACAAGATGGTCGCTAGGAGAAATGAGCAGGAGAGAGCTAACATTTACTGACTGCTTACTAAGGCACTGAGCTGGTCACAGTTACCTATGTCCTCTCACTTGACCCTTACAACACACTACAGCAGGAATTTATCACAATTTTGAGGGAACTATAGCTCAGAGAGGTTAAGTAATTTGCAAGGGAGAGCTGAGTTATCTTGGGTCTGTCTGATGCCAAAACCCTTATTTATTTTACTCCCTCAAACAAAACTCAGTTTTAAATTCTGACAATCCTTTCATGACTGTTTCACATTCTTTACATATTTGCGCCTTAACAAGTAGTCAGCACAAGAACTAAACAGGGAATCCTTATCAACCAGCAGTAGGAGGTTTATAGACTCAACGGCCACAGGGTACTTGGTCTGGATGCCTAGTGCGACACGGGGCTGAGAAAACGCAGACCACACGCTGAAAGCTGCTTCCGGTTATCAGTGACTGGCTGACCGACGCTCACCGGAGGGAACCCTGTAACGGGACTGCTCTGGGTGGTCCTGGCTGCACAAGGGCAGCTCGTCAGGGATCGTGGTGGGGCCTTCCCTCACATTGGGACCCTCTGGAGACCCTCGGTCTCACATGAAGATACTCTGCACAGCCAGGAGCTGCAGTCACCTGGCCAGTGGGCACTGAATGCCTGTCTGGGCGCGTCACTGGGGCCCAAACCAGAGATGTGAAGTGACTGTGGAATGATTTTCCAGGCCTTACAGCCTCATTTCCGGAGCACATCCTTGTCTGAAACTGTAAAAGGTTCTCCGAGAACAGGAACCAGGATACGCGCCACGGCTCTGACACTCCACTTCCTCTGCACCCTTTACCACAGTCAGCTGTTTTAACTCTCACTAGCAGGAGGGCACTTCCCCTCCAGCTCAGAACGACTGACTCCCATAAAACGCTTTAGGGCAACATTAGACATAGCAATGAGAAGGCAGCGGCAGCCCACTCCAGGACTCTTGCCTGGAAAATCCCATGGACGGAGGAGCCTGGTTGGCTGCAGTCCATGGGGTCGCGAAGAGTCGGACACGACTGAGCGACTTCACTTTCACTTTTCACTTTCATACATGGGCGAAGGAAATGGCAGCCCACTCCAGTGTTCTTGCTTGGAGAATACCAGGGACGGGGGAGCTTGGTGGGCTGCCATCTATGGGGTCACACAGAGTCGGACATGACTGAAGCGACTTAGCAGTAGCAGCATGAGGACACTTCCCCCTCCAGCTCAGAACGACTGACTCCCATAAAACGCTTTAGGGCAACATTAGACATAGCAATGAGAAGGCAGCGGCAGCCCACTCCAGGACTCTCGCCTGGAAAATCCCATGGACGGAGGAGCCTGGTGGGCTGCAGTCCATGGGGTCACTAAGAGCCAGACACGACTGAGCGACTTCACTTTCACTTTTCACTTTCATGCACTGGAGAAGGACATGGCAACCCACTCCAGTGTTCTTGCCTGGAGAATCCCAGGGACGGGGGAGCCTGGTGGGCTGCCATCTATGGGGTCGCACAGAGTTGGACACGACTGAAGCGACTTAGCAGCAGCAGCAGCAGACATAGCAATGGGTACTAAAAAGAGTACTCTGAGGTGTCTCCAAGCATCTCATAAAACCACCATCATCTCAACCGGTTAGTGCTGCCAGTTTCCTGAAGAGAAGGTGGGCTCTCCTCTCGCCCCACCCAAACCTGGCAGGCAGGGAGCTGTGACACAGGGACTCCGTTCCTGAGGAACAGCAGAGACACGACTTGCTGCTAAGGGCTCTTCCCCAGAACGGAGGAACGGTACCAAATATGTTTGAAATTCAGCCACTAACAACTTCAACTACATTTCATCAACACACTTCAACCTGACCAGGCCCAAAGAAATGTGAAGCAACCACACCATAAGCGTTCTGGACCCCAGCACGGGGAAAGGAAGGAGAGAAGGGCAGGCAACACAGGGGTGTCAGAAGTGGAGCCCCGGGTCCCAGGGCCAGGCGGCCATCCAGGCAGGAGGAGCAAGCACAGCTCCTGACCAGCGAGGCCCCCTGAGGGCCCTCAGGCTCCAGCTCACTTATTTATCATCCAGTGGACGATCTAAGGGATGCCCCCACCAGAACCTGTTTTTATTTAAAGCGCACTCTGCTGAAAAGGCTGAGCCTACGGTGGGGAGCTGGACAGACTTACTGGAATTTCTGGACAGCTGGGCGTCACTGCTGGACTTTATGACCTTGTAGCTGGCAGGTACATCGGATGTTGTTGACTGGGACCGTTCTGGTTTCACCCTCAGCTTGCTGTGGTTTTCCAGCACTTGGGCAGCAGTCGCCAAGGCAACTTTTGAGTTCAGAGTTTGGAAAGCAGGGGACGAAAAGTCCTCTTCCTCATCATCACCAATGTCCCAAGCATCACTGGTGTTCCGGGCAAATTCGTGAAAACTGGAGGCCTTCTTATTTTTCAGAGGAACTGTGCTGACTTTTGACCGTTCTTTAATGAAGCTTTAAGAAAGGAGACGCTGTTACCAAGGAACAGTCTGAAATATCCGACCACTTTCTCTTAACAGATTATTAATAGAATTACAAATTATCCCATACACAATCATTACCCTCTTCAAATAAAAAATATTCATATCCATTCCTTATCTAGAAGCGTCTGGAGCAGCATTATGCTGCAGAACCAGATGAAACAAAAAGAGCATCACCCTCCAAACATTCCACGTGCTCCTCTGTACGTCCCAGCCCCTGCACTTAGGTGAGGCTACTGGTTCTGGCCAATGGGCTGAGGAGAGAAGTGAGGCCGTCCCTTCTGAGCCAAAGTGTAAAGAACAGGGGAGAGTTCTCTTTTTTTTTTTTTTTTGGCCAAAAGATGTGGCATGCAGAACTTCCCCCGCCAAGGATCGAACCTGAGCCTCCTACAATGGAAGTGCAATGGGCCATCAGGGAAGTCCTATGTGTGAGTTCTCCGCAAGCCTTGTTCGGCCATGATAACTGGCGAGGCTCCAGGTGGTGGCACCTCCTTCAGCCTGGATGACAGAGTGACTATGCGGAGCAGAGCCCGCCTTCCACACCCACTTTACCCTCCCTTGGTCTGGAAGCATGAGTGAGAAATAAGCATCTCTTGTGTCAATCCACTGAGATTTCAGAGTTAATCTGTTACGGCAACATACCCTAAGATATTTTCTAGAGCAGGACATCAACTACTGGTAGAACAGGAGATAATTTTAGGTAGCCCATATGTATTATTATTAAACATTGAGTTTCAAAATGCACAAGTTGTTCTCTTTTTGTTTTGTTGAAGTCTTGCTGCCCTTGAGGAGGGATCTGAGTTTGACCCACTCTGTCTTTAGGATTATTTTTTAACAAAGTGAAGGCAGCCTCAGGTTCAACATTTTGTAAGCAACACAATCTGGCTTAGAATTTAATTAATAAGGCTGCCTTGTATGTCACTGTATTTCTAAGGTTATTTTCTATTTAGGGCAAATGATACTGGTTTTCCACTTACAGAACCAGTAAGATTTATTTTAGAAGTAAATTTAATTGAGTACATAAGTTTATTTTTTTAAGTGCATTTAATAAATAATAGTATAAAATATTGCAAAAAAGTCATGAAGACGGTACATGACTTGAGTTTGGGAAATACTCAATTAACTTGTTGAGGAAAGAGAGCCTAGTCCTAAGAGTCAGGTGGCCCAGTCCAATTTTCCTGAACGTTTCCTCTTTTTTTTTTTTTTTGGCTGTGCCATGCAGCATGCAGGATCTTACTTTCCCAACCAGGGACTGAACCCACACCCGCTGCAGGGGAAGCATGGAGTCTTAACCATGGAACTGCCAGGGAAGACCCCCGGAAGTTTTCTTCTTTCTGTGAATCCCTTAAGGTCTGGTGGCTCTTATCTGGTTCCAGGAGACTATGTGGTTGGGATGTTTCTATAACTGAGTTGTATCTAACATCCTTCATACCCCAAGTAGGGAATCAAAGAATACAGCCTCATGTAAATTTACACCCGAGGACTGGAATGCAACATCATTAAAATGCCTCACCATTTCCCTCGGCAGGGCAGGGCAACTCTAGTTTAAAAATCAGGCTCTGCCAGAAGAGCTGAAGTCCCCCATTTCTAAGAGATATTCTTCCCTTTAGGTAGAGGAGACTGGTCTAATACCTATGACACCTCCCAAGATACGTCCAACAGTCATTCTGAAAGATAACTGTTGTTAGCATTGATAAAGACAGACTGCTCTCACACAGCTCATCGGAATGACCCTATTATTAACACCAAAAAAGGAGTAAGATATGACAGGCCTATTTTCAAACACTGGCCTCAAACAGAGTAAAGGAAAACGTATCACACGAGATGCAAGAGATAACATGAGATTACACGATGTAACAGTTCAAACGTGATGGAAACGAGAAACCATTTTCCACCCACTAAATTAGCAAAGATTCAAAGACGTATCCTCTCGGTGCTGACCCAGATGTAGTGAGACCAGCTCTCTAATAGCACAGGTGTGTCTACCACCTTTCGGAAAACAATCTAGCAAAACACATACCATGAGCCTTAAAATGACTCATAATCTCTGACCATAAGAAAATAATCAGACAAGGACCTATTGTGTAGCACATGGAACTCCGCTCAGTGTTATGTGTCAGCCTGGATGGGAGGGGGGGTTTGCGGGAGAATGGATAGGTGTATATGTATGGCTGAATCCCTCTGCTGTTCACTTGAAACTATTGCAACATTGTATACTCCAATACAAAATAAAAAGTTAAAAGCTTGAAAAAAAAAAAAAGAGAATCAGAGGGTCAAACAAAGGTGATCTGAAACAGTTTATAATGGTATTATGCATTTTGGTTAAAAACTGCAAACATAAACATCTAGAAATTACAAATGATGAAACATACTACGTTCGGCCACCAGATGCCACTGAAAATCACATCATGAAGGCTATTTAATAACACTAGAAAGTGATCTCAATAAAGTGAAAATTGAACCAAAATTATGTATTTTTTATGATCTCTATATTTCTTAAAAAGTATGTGCACAGAAAAGACCAGGAAGAAAACGTCTCAAAAATGTTAACACTGCTTATCTCTAGGCTCGGGAATGATAGTTGACGCTTAATTTTTATACTTCTCTGAATTATTCATGTTTTCTACAATGAGCATATTATTTTTATTAATCACTAGAAAAGGTTGTTTTGTTGGCTCTCGTCAATCCCCAAAGAAAGAGTACTTCTAAACCTACTGGAAAAAAAAATCAAACTGAGGCAACACAGCACAAAAATCTGCTCGTCAGAAATCTACCCAGAGGCAAATTACTCCCCTGCAGACCCGCTGAGGCTGTACATTCTGGACTCGTCACTGTGACGGCTTCTCCTCTGTGAAAGGGAACCCACTTCCACAGCCTGCAGTACTCACCTCAGAGGGTCCGCTGTCAAGAACAGGCAGATGTGTCAGAAAGAGCTGCCATCAAAAAAGAATGGAAAAAACACAGGAGGCTGTGGTTTACCTCCTCGGAGACCACGTGAACCTCAAGACTGCGCATGACAAACTCAACAGTGATATGAAGTGCTTGGGAGGGCAAGGTTATTATTTGTTTTTCTCCTGGTTGATGTTGCCTAAATACCCTCTTGAAGTCTTAAGGATTCTTTAGGGATGTATGGCAGAGTCCCTTCATTGTTCACCTGAAACTATCACAACATTGTTAACTGGCTCTATCCCAATATAGAATGCTTTTGGTGTTATTTATTTAATAAATAAATGAATAAAATCTAAAAAAAAAAAAAAAGAATTCTTTAGGGAATTCCCTGGCGGTCCAGTGGTTAGGACTTGGCCCATTCACTGCTGTGGGCCCAGGTCTAATCTCTGTTAGGGAACTAAGATCCCAAAAGCCACTCTGCATGGGCCAAAAAGAATCCTTTAAATAAACCGTGAATCAAGAGGCTCAAAATCAAGCTGAATTTTGATTCAAGTCAAAGAACTGACTGGATACGGTTAGTCTAACACTGGGTGAAGCAACAGGGACACTCTGGAATGGATTAAAACACGGCACCAAGAGATGGGTCATGCTGAGCATTGGGTTCTGACAGATGCTGAGCTTTCTATACAAGTGAAGAAGTTAGCTGAGTGGTGGGTACATGAGTGTTTGTTATCTTTTTCCTTTAACCTTTTTATGCATTTCAAGTATTTCATTATATTTTTAAAGCAGATGAAGGTTCAAAATAAGTAAACTAGAATAAGAATTGGAATTACTCAGATGAACACTTTGCAAATAGACATTGGAAGGAAATATTCCAACACAATGGAGAGGAGAGAAGGGAGGAAAGGCTGCCTTTCCCTGTGGTGAGACGACACGAGAGAGTCTAAGCTGCCCATTTAGAGTCTGCTAGAAATTAGAGATACCTACCTCACAAAAGCCCAAACTCAGTCATCAGCCAGTTAAAGAAGTCAGCTCTGTCCTTAGGAAAGAGACCTTCATGGAGGAAGGGGTTGGCATCACCTATAGGGGAAGGAGTCTGAGGACAGAATAAGGTTGTAAGAACCGCTCTCAAGAATGAAAGAGGAGGGAATTCCTTGGTGGTCCAGGGGTTAGGACACTGTGCTTTCCACTACATGGGCTCGCGTTCACTCCCAGTTGGGGAAGTAAGATCCTGCAAGTCACGCAGCACAGCCAAAAACAAACAAAGAGGAGTGTGAGAGTGAAGAGATACCTCTCAGAGGAAGCAGAAAGAGCTACAGACCTGCAGCAATGATGGGAAGGTTTGAAAGCTCTGAAGCTTTCCTATGTTTATTAATACTGTTCTCCACAGGGAATAATGTGAATTCATACATACATGGTTCCGCTGTTGCTGTTTAGCCTCTAAGTTGTATCCAACTCTTTTTGCGACCCCATGGACTGTAGCCCGCCAGGCTCCTCTGTCTGTGGGATTTCCCAGGCAAGCATACTGGAGTGGGCTGCCATGTCCTTCTCCAGGGGATCTTCCTGACCCAGGGATCAAACCCGTGTGGCAGGCAGATTCTTTACCACTGAGCCACGAGGGAAGCCCTTATATACATGGTAGTTAACATTTGTTGGCTGTTCACCAGGTGCCAGGCTTTGCACTACTATTTATATATACTCATTTTTCTTACTAATGCTCATTCCTAAGCCTATGGAGGTACTATTATTATTATCCCTATAGACAGATGAGTGGAGAAGGAAATGGCAACCCACTCCAGTGTTCTTGCCTGGAGAATCCCAGGGACGTGGGAGCCTGGTGGGCTGCCATCTCTGGGGTTGCACAGAGTCAGACACGACTGAAGCGACTTAGCAGCAGCAGCAGCAGCAGACAGATGAGGAAACTGCGGCTTCCTGCAGTCATGAGCAGGCAGCGAAGTCTGGGCCCAAATCCAGGTCTACCTGTACTCTCTAACCACCCTGCCTGGAAGAACTGGTTAAAAAGATAAATCGAGATGAGGACGACTAGGATCTGCAGCCTGGGAAGAAGAGTTACAAAACAAACTGAGCACATTGCACCACAGCTATAATCTCCACGTGCCCATGGCTGGCAGCCCTAACTCTAGAGGGAGACTCTCCTCTCTACATCAAACAGGCTGTGTGTGTTGGTAGCCAGAATGGGAAGAAGCCACATCTCGGGATGTGGCTCTTGGAGGAGAAATGTCTCTCTTCCCCTTTGACCCCAGCAGTCACAGTAAAAAGTGAATCCAGGTGATTCTAGCTGGGGATGCTTCTGGCATACAGGCTGCCTCATTTTAACATGGTCCCAACTTAACCTATAACTAACCCAAGGCACAATAATGCCACAGTGTGGCTTCAAGTTTAACCAGAATCATTAAAACAGAACTACACCAAAGTTACAACCAAACTGGCATCATACAAACAGCTCCTTACAGCTGTATGCCACATTATAGTTTAAAAGCACTTTCACAGATACCTCATTTCATCCTCACAACAACTTTGTGAGGTGAGCCTTATTATTTCTACTTCATTGATGAAGAATCTAAGGGTCAGAAAGGTTGAGTAATTTGCCCAAGATCATGGCGTTAGTAAGTGATGCATAAAAAGAGATTCAAGAAGTCCAGGTGACACTCAAAACTCACAAATACATAATGACTGACCCACTAAGAGAAACTCAGTTGTTTGATGATTAATAGCTTGCTAAATGGTAACACACACCACAGGATATTTTGGAGAAGAGTGGCTACAGGTTATAGGGGTTAAGAAATAAAAGATCACTCACTCTGTGACTGCATTAACACTATACTGTTTTTAATGATATGGCTGTTCACTTAGTAGAAATATGACAAAAATTTATTTGACACTGGTAAGGGATGTAAGCAAGTGGGGAATTTGGTAAACCCAGTCATATCAATAACTAGAGGGGCTTCGTGTAAACTAGAATTATAACTCAGAACTAGGATATCAATTCAGAAAACAATAAATTTAGAAGCCTGTCATATCACCAGGTGGCCAATGGGGCCACTCTGCGGTAAGACTAGTTTTATCTGAGCAATAAAAATTATTGCAGGCAGTATTATCACTAATGGCAATAATTTGGCAAATGGAAGTCAATATACACAGACGGGGAATAACTGGTTGTGCTTGTGCAGTTTAGATGATTGAAGATCCAACGTTAAGGCTTCTGCTGTGATGAGGATTAACCACTCAGTAATTAATGGCCTAAAGTGGAACGATAATCATGTATCAGAGAAAGTAATAAAAATGTCCCAACAAAGGTACTAAAATCAGGGCAATAAATGTTTTATAGTAACAATCTGGAATTGTAAAATGGTCCAGTGCAGACCTACATGTTGTCCCTCACTGTCGAGTGCTAATACCAAACCGCCGTGTGCGCACACACAAAAAAGGGGACGCAATTTATTCAGTGACGATTATATTCCTCCCAAATCACAGAGCTAAATAAGTACTTCTACTGGTCACATGAATGCAATTCTGCTGAATGACCAGTGGAAACATTCATGGTTTTATATTGTTAACAGGTGCAAAACAGAGTATATAAAGTTTGCCTTTGCAGTTTGGGATATGGTGATATTTTAAGACCCATCCTAAATACAGATTCAAGGAAAACTCAGCTGATGACAGGTGCAGGCAAGGTATGGTGACTCTGAACCAAACATAAAACAGGATAGTATATCCCACTGCCTTACAAACATGGACAAATCCTGGCTGTGAACAGAACTGGCTAAAAGAACAGAAAACTCAACTCTGACACTTAAATCGTAATGACCGTGATGTCAGGGTACAGAGCTGGTGTCTCTGCAATTCTCTTGTCTTTCCCTCAGGTTACAAGTTAACTGTTAACAGTTTTTGGCACCTTATTTTCACATTAACACATGCTAAAGCAGGAAATGTGAGTGGAGGCAGAGAGTGGCTTTCTTCACAAAATCATCTCATAATGATTGGAAAAGAAAATCCTGCCAAAAACCCTCCTTCAGACTTTTCTTTTACAGCTCACTGGCCAGAACCAATGAGATGAGCCCATCACAGATTAGTCACTGGTATTACCAAGGAATTATTATAAAAGGCTTAAACTAACCCAGATGCCTACTTTAAGGACACTGTTGCCTGTTCAAGAGCTGAATGAACCTATGGTCTTGAGCAAGGATGAGGCAGGTGTCAGAAAGGAGGCTGGGTAGGTAATTAACAGTGCCTGCCCCACTGGCCAACAAACCAGACAGTCCACTGGGAGGAAAACTGGGAAACAGAACCCACCATACTTAATGGAAATATTACACAAACAGCACAGAAAACATGTATCCCCTTGAGAAGATCTAATACAAGATACATACTAAGAAACATTAAAGAAAAATCTACTGTCTAAGTAAATGGAGGGATTTCATTCCTTCTTTCCATAAATATTTAATAGTACCTTAGGACCTAAAATAAGGGCAATAAACGTTTTTTAGTAACATTTACTGAATTTTCTTTTCTGCTTGTCTGGGTGTTAAGGCACGAACTGGTGAACAAAACAAAGTCCCAGCCCTCAGAGAGCTTACACTGGCAATTTCTGATTAAAAAGACAAAACAAAACTGCATTTTACAGAAATCAACAGCAGTCATGCTTCACAGTATTTCAGAAGACTGTACCTTCTACATATTGGCCAAATTGAAAAAAGAATGGGTTGGTGGAATTAGAGAAAAGTTCACCACACATTCAGTTAAGTTATTAAAAGAATATTAAAATATTGATAATGCATATTTGTAAGGTATTTTTCTAGGTATTCAAAATACTTTAATGTATATTCTCTTTACTTCCCCACTGACTACGAAGGAAGAAAGGGTGGCTATTATGACACAGGCCCAAGAAGAATGAAATCTAGGTCTCTGTACCTCTTAAATCATTCAGCTTTCTCTACGAACAACAGCTTTCCTAGAGGTAAGACTCTAAGATTAAACCTGCAAAAAGAGGCCAAAGTTCATAGAACATGTGAGAAGATGACCCATCATTTAAACTTACTGTGACTGAACGATGGTCTATGAGATAAAGTGATAATTGGGGGTATGAAAACAGACCCACACATCTGGGATTTAACTAGGGCTCTTCTGTGTTTGAAAATAATTTATTAGAATTTTACTGGAAGAAATAGCCTCCAGGGATCTTTTAACTCCACCATCTGGCTGGGTTTCCTTGAGTGTGTCAAAGAGAAAAAGGACCTGAAGAATGCCAGCTCCGTAGTTAAGTTCTATTTGCCCCAGTTCTCAGAGAGTAAGTAAGGAAGAGGGGAGGTGTATCTATCCATCTATCTATCTATCTTCAGAAGCATGGTCTTCAGAAGCCAGAAGATCATCAATCAGCCAATTTTAGGACAATATTTACCAAATAAAGACTTTCCCACAGAACAGAGACAAACCCTATATAAACCACCTTCCACTGTAAGAAAAAGATCTCTGATGTAACTTAATTTTACACTTAGTAACAGACTGCTTAGAAGTAAGAAGATTGTTCATCTTCTGATCCAAAACAGAACAGAGGAGAAGCTAGAAAAAGTAAAAGCAGAAGCTGTAACTTCTACAAAGTAGGGAAGGGTTCCATGGGTTTTAGAAGTACATGCATGAGAGGAAAAATATCTTGACTTACTTTTTGGTGAGCCGAGGGTCCAGAGGAGGGTGCTGTGCTCCATACACGGGCTGGATGCTAAAAGCGAGAAAAAAAAGGAAGACACAAGTTGTCAGGAAGGTAGATATGTTGGGTGAGTACCGCCTGCATCACAATGTTGGAAGGGACTCTACAAAACAGGTGATCTCTAAGAACAACTATGCCCAAGCTAAAGGACAGCAACCTACTCTTTAAAAAAAAAATTCACCTCTTCCCTGGTGAGGTTTCAACACCCTACGCAATTATCAGAAAGTTCTACCCATAAAGGCAGCATGGGAAGGCTTACAACTGGACAGAATACAGTTCAAATCCACTATAAACTTTCACTAAATTTCCTGACCACTTTGAACATGCTTTCTTATCTGTAAAACTGGAATATCGCCTACCCCAAAGGACCATTTGGACTACACGACAGTGAAGCAGCACCACAGATCAAGGGAGGAGTGACCCAAGAGGTTCTCACAACTATTGGCAGGGGTATAAACTGATACAACCACTTTGAAAAAGTTTGGCTATATTGAAGAAGAACAAAATATGCATACTCTAAGACTAAAGATACATATATATATATGTCTTTAGAAAAACAAAGATATGTGTATCAGGAAACATATATAAAGTGTTCATAATCTCAGATATGCAGATGACACCACCCTTATGGCAGAAAACGAAGAACTAAAGAGCCTCTTGATGAAAGTGAAAGAGGAGAGCAAAAAAACTAGCTTAAAACCCAACATTCAGAAAAATAAGATCATAGCATCCAATTCCATCACTTCATGGCAAATAGATGGGGAAACAGTGGAAACAGCGACAGACTTTATCTTTTGAGGCTCCAGAATCACTGCAGATGGTGACTGCAGCCATGAAATTAAAAGACGCTTGCTCCTTGGAAGAAAAGCTATGACAAACCTAGACAGCATATTAAAAAGCAGAGACATTACTTTGCCAACGAAGGTCAGTCTAGTCAAGGCTATGGTTTTTCCAGCAGTCATGTATGGACGTGAGAGTTGGACTATAAAGAAAGCTGAGTGCTGAAGAATTGATCCTTTTGAACTGTGGTGATGGAGAAGATTCTTGAGAGTCCTTTGGACTGCAAGGAGATCCAACTAGTCCATCCTAAAGGAAATCAGTCCTGAATATTCACTGGAAGGACTGATGTTGAAGCTGAAACTTTGATGTTGAAGCTGAATCTAATACTTTGGCCACCTGATGCGAAGAGCTCACTCATTTGAAAAGACCCTGATGCTGGGAAAGATTGAAGGTGAGAAGAGAAGGGGACAACAGAGGATGAGATGGTTGGATGGCATTACCGAATCAATGGGCATGAGTTTGAGTAAACTCAGAGAGTTGGTGATGGACAAGGAGTCCTGATGTGCTGCAGTTCATGGGGTCGCAGAGTTGGACACAACTGAGTGACTGAACTGAACTGATAGCATTATGGATCCTTTTAGCTCCAAATTAGAAATAATCCAACTGTCTATCAACAGAGAAATAAAACTTTCATGTGTTCATATAATAAAACACTTTACAGCAATGTAAATAAATGGAGTAAGGTTGCAAGTAATGTGAATGGATTTACAAATGTCACGTTGAACAAAAAAAAAACAAGCAAAGAATAAAAGAGTAAATACTGTATGATTCTATTTATACATACTTCACAAACTGGCAAAAATGATTTCTATCACTTAGGGATCATCCACACTAGTAACACAATAAAGGAAGCACAGAGTGATTAACATAAAAGGATGTGGTTATCTCTTGGGGGAGAAGGAAGGAGGTGTGATTGAGAACAGACACGGGGGCTTCCAGGGCGTTCACTTTCTGATTATTTATCAAGTTTACCAAGTTACCATACCTCACAATTGTTTTATGTACTTTTCTACAGTAGTTCACAGTTTTAAAGAAATGAAAAAAAAGAGTGACCTGAAATAATTATATACTAAGCCAAACTGTGGCTTAAGTACAAAGGCAACAGAAAAGTGTGCTTCAACATGTAAGAACTCAGGGAATCTGGTTTCCTTGACTCCTTCCTGAAGAAACTACTAGTAAGGCAAACTTCAGTTAATAATATAATAATTGGAGACACTATGGCAAAAGGCTAGTGGTGGACAAGAATCCACCTGCCAATGTAGGGGACATGGGTTCGATCCCTGTTCTGCAAAGACTCCACATGCTTCCCCAGGCCCTGGCGCAACTAAGTCCGTGTGCCCCAACCACTGAGTCCAAGCTCTAGAGCTGGCGAATCGCAACTACTGAGCACACACACTGCAACTAGAACCTGGACTCTGCAACAGAAGAAGACCCTGCACCACAGCTAAAGAGTAGCCCCCCACATAGAACCAAGACCCGGTGCAGACAAAAGTAAATAAGTACGTAAATTTTTAAAACCTTGTAAAGACTGAGCCTTAAATTTGAGGCTTTCTGGTTGCAGAAGAGAATGCAAAAATAATGTAACTGGCAAATGTTAAAGTGGGATGGAGGAGAAGAGGACTGAAATAAGTAGACTGATTTCCTCATCTTTTACTGACAAGGCTCAAAAGATACTTATAACTGGTAGTTCAAGTAATATATAGGTATGTTGTTGAGTCTCCCAGTCATGTTTGACTCTTTGTGACCCCATGGACTGCAGCATGCCAGGCCTCCCTGTCCCTCATCAGCTCCTGAAGTTTGCCCAAGTTCATGTCCACTGCATTGGTGATGCCACTCAGCCATCTCATTCTTTGACGCCCTAATATACAGATATGTTTAAAGATATTTATAAATATTAAAGATAAATATAAAAGATAATTAAATAAATATTTAAAGATATCTATTTAAAAATAAAACTGAGAAAAATAACTATAATCAACTAAAAGCAGGCGGGAAGGAGGCAGGAAATAGTACTAATTTCATCATTACTCATGATAGGGTGTCAACAGACACTGTCTGAAGAAACACGGTATAAAGTTACACACAATCACTAGAATAAAAAGATAACTCTTTCAAATCATCAGAACCTACACCAGAATATACCCACCTCCCAAAGCAAGTACAGTCCTGACAGTGAAAGCTTTTTAAAAGAAAATATTAAAAATAGAACTAAAACCAAATATATCAGTCACTCCAATAAATATATATGGGTCAAACTAACCTATTAAAAGAAAAGGGATTATTATCAATGGGACTGGTAAAATCAACTACAGTACATCTGTTAAAAAGAATGAGGTAATTCTATATCCACTGACATGAAACACTCATTGAAAAAAAGATGCAGAATTATATGCAAAGTAGTAACTCCATTTTGTGTAAAAATCTTTAAAATAAAATATATCCACGTACTTACATATGATTACGTTTATGTATTTACAGTGCATTTCTGAAAGAACACATAAGACTCAGAAGCAGTGGTATGGAAGTGGAACTGATGATTGGAGGGCCCTGTGGCAGAGACTAAGTTTTCAGTGCAAACCTTTTTATACCTTTCATTAGTATTGTATACATGATCATCTGTCTAAGAAGTAAATTAAGCAATCTTAAGAGCACTGGGAAGTTTAAATGGGATAAAGTGTAAAAAGCCCTTCAGCACAATTCCTACAGGTAGTTAAGCAATAATAGCAGGTGATGAGGTAAGTGCTGTCTGGCACACACTCAGTGCTTAAGAAATGTCGGTTTTCTTCCTCCCCTCGATCTTTGTAATTTATTTCTTACTAACATTTAGAAAACAGAACAAGTAGGCTTACCAAGTACCTCTGACATAAAGTACTTTCACATAAAGATATGATCCTAAAGTTGCTTTTAAACAAGAATGTAGTCAATCTGATCATTTTCACATTGATTTCTAAGATTCCAAAGGTAATACTCATGTATAAATCTTTAGCTATGAGTAGGGCCCTGATCTTTTTAGTAGTAAGATTTCTGAACATCTATGGAAGGTTGTTAAGTAATTTATAAACAAACCATCACATGTACTACCACAGAAATACAAACAATGCTACTTGAATGTGTTTACAGTTTCCCAGCCAGAGGAAAAGAGAGAAAAGAAGGATTAAAGAATACAGGAAAGTTTGGCTTAGAGAGAGAAAGCCTAGACAAAACAAAAAGCACAAACTAGAAAACCCAAAGGGCCACTGATTTGTATTTCAGCACTTGCAAATACTCTTAAGATGAGTACACTTGAACTAAGTCCATAAGCTTCTATGTTAGCAAAATATAAAGATCAGAGAATAAACTCTGCAGGAAGATATTAATGGGAAAGTTGGGTTGGGTGACTGAGTACCAGAATAAGAAAGAATCCTTAGATTCTTTCCATAAAAGAGTATTACCACCTGCCAGTAATACAGCAGGAAAAAAAGCAATCCTAACAGTGCAGGTTTAGGAGCTAAAGGCCATCAATAATCACCCAGGAAAAGGACCTTAACATCACCGTAGACTATTTTTTAAAGACGTCAGCCCAGAGTGCTGGCATAGGCAGAAAGGCCAAGATAAATGATGGACTTTATCAGCAAAGGTATCAGAGCCTAAACTGAACTTGTTTCTGAACTAAAACCATAATGTATCTGTTAACATTTTAAATTAACATATTCCTGAACTAAACCATAATGTGTCTGTACCTGGAACACTCTGGATAATTAATCAGTTTGCTGAATCTCAAAAAGGAGAGGCAAGAAGTTAGAAAAGGAAGAGAAGCCCAGATGACTGAATGAAGAAAAACTGAAAGAGCCTGGTGATTAAGGTGCTCAATTTCCGGGCATGTATAATTCACCTATCAACCTGTACGATACACTTCTACTAGACTCAAACTCCACTCTAGAGTAGGCTGGTCTCCACACACGCTAACCTCAAACGCTAAGCAGGGCTCTTCTCCCCATTTCATTTTAAAAGTCTTATCCATCCTGAAACATTCCTTCAAACTCTACACCCCTGCCCCATGAGACTTGCTCTGCGCCTATCCCCAGCATCCACTAACCCATGCCTTCGCTGATTCCCTAAAACACAGAAACTGAGGCTTACACTGCTTTTAAAGAATAAACCATTTTTTTAAAGTAAACTAGATTTAGAGCATAATATAAAGTATACCCAGGTAGGTGCTCAACACCTACGGAAGAAATAAGACATTATGGAGTCGAAACCCCAGCACAACCCTTCTCAGGAAACCACTGAGTCTGGCATTTTTCATCCTCATTTTTGTTTTTATATTTCCTATGCATGTATCCTGAAACAACACAGAGTATTGTTCTGCATGTCTGAAAAACTTCATATAAATGACATCACACCGTATTTACAACTTACTTTGATGCTAAATCATAAATGCTACTTTAAATCTTACTTAATTTCATGGCTGGCTGGCTGATTTCTCCAACACACATTTAAAAAACATTTGCTTTACCACAAGAATAAAAGGCATTTAACTCACATTTTCAAAAACAAAGAAAAGTATAGAGAAAGATATAACAAACACCCACGAACCCATCACTCTGACTTAACAAATAATTAATGCCTGTCACATTTCTTTTTCTTTTTTTTAAGAAAATAAAGCGTTAAAGAGACTTCTGAAGTTCCAGTTGCAGTCCCCCGGCCCCTTACCCCGCCTCCCCAAGAGATAACCACTATCCTGAAGTGGATACAAAATCCTTCCCATCTGTTTTTACACTTTTACATATATTCATGTATCCACAAACATGCAATATCTTTTTTCATGTTTTAAAACTTTTACATGAAAGACTGCACACGATACATATCGGTCTACATCTTGCTTTTCTCACTCAACAGTGTGTTTTCACCCAGCTCCGCTTTTCAGTTTTTCTGATTACAAAAGTAACATATGCTTAAATGGAAAAACCAGAAAGACAGTAACACTGAGCATCCTCTCCATGGGGAAGCTGAGCCGCCGAGTCCTTTCAGATTCTACAGAGCAGTGGTGGGGCCACGTCTTTTTCTGTAGTCTCCTCACCACCTGGCAGAGCATGACACACACCAGCAGGCACTTAACAATACTCAGTGAGTCAAGCCTGGAACGATGCTGACTCCTGTCTAGCTATACCTAAAAATGAAGAGGCATTCACACTGTATCTCAGAGAAACCAAACTGCATATACGGAGAAAAGGCGGCCAGGGGCTGTGCCACAACAAAGGAAAAAATGGAGCAAAAGTCTCGGTCAACCTCCATTGTTCCTTCAATAAGCCAACACCGCAGAACGTGTTGGCATAGCTGGTTTACGTAGTTGGAACAGTGCAAAAAGCTTGATAGGAAAAAAGATCAACAGGTGTTTGTTCAGCACTGGCAGAGGAGCTAAAGCAAACATGGGAACAGAGCTATCCACTTTGAAGCCAAACACGCTGGCACTCAACGCAGGGTCACACACTCCCTCAATGGAAGTCTTCCAGAACTGGGGATCCATGCTGCTGCGGTGATAATTTAGTATCTCCTAGTCACTGACTTAATCAGTAAAGCATTTCCAAGCTAAGAATAGGTTGCAATGTACCTGCCCAGACAGGCTGGGACCATTACACTGAGTCTACTATCAGACTCTTTAAAGTTACGAAAAACGACCAAATGACAGAGAAGATTTCAGTTAAAAATCTACAGGCTCCTAAGTAATTCAAGGAATCAGACACTTCTCAGAGTCACTGAATACTAAAAGAGCTCCTTGACTTTAATAACACACATGCATGTGTGCTAAGTCACTTCAGTTGTGTCTGACTCTTTGCGACCTTATGGACCGTGGCCCACCAGGCTCCTCTGTCCGTGGGATTCTCCAGGCAAGAATACTGGAGTCGGTTGCCATGCCCTCCTCCAGGGGATCTTCTGACCCAGGGATTGAGCACCCATCTGTTATGTCTCCTGCATTGGCAGGCAGGTTCTTTACCACTAGCACCACCTGGGAAGCCCACTTTTCCTTAAAAAGAGGGAGAAGCCCTTCCCAGAAAGACTGAGGATGAGACTGTGGGGAATTAGCCCGGCTTTGGCTCACATTTGTCTCTCCTATTCCAAGTCTCATCCTTACTTTCACTGGAAGCATCTACATCCTTGAACCAGATGAGGTGCTTGGACAGCGTTATTTTAATCTTAGCAGAGACTGAGGGAAGGGGGAGGCAGCAGCAGAGTGCGGACCAGGAGTCAAGAAATTTGCAGTGTGATTTGGGGCTACTTTCCCTCTCTGGCCTCAGTTTCCTCGATCAGCAGCGCTCTCAGGGTCGAATTATAACATTCTATAATTTTGTGACACTCAGATGTGTGGTGGGGCCAGAAATCCACCACTTTCCAAAGAGCACAAGGTAGAAAAACTTACCTTCAGCGCTCCCTGCCCACCCCCAAGCTATTCTTACCTATCAATCATACCTCTGTGACTGACAGAGCAGAAGAGAAACATCCAATGACATGAGTTGGAGTTGCCAAGTTTTAACACTCAACTTCAGAACCAGTAAGAGCCTCAAAGCTCACTTAATCTAGATTTCATTTCATAGATAAGGAAATTGAGCATGGAGTAGTCGGCATGTTGTCCTAAACTATGGCTCTTTCTGAGGATGGGACACCACAATCTTACCTGACCACCTAAGCCAGAAACCTGAGGATGTATCCCTTTAGCCCCCCTTTCTCCCTTACTCCTCAAATCCAGTGATTTACCAAGTCCTCTAGATATTCCCAAGCTTGTCCTTTATTGTCATTACCCTAGTCGAAGACCTCATGGCCTGTCCCTGTACTAAATGCAGCAGACTCTTAACTAGAGCTGATTTGAACAATGCGGGTAAGGGGCACCGACTCCACTCACAGCCCAACCCAGGGATCGAACCTAGGTCTCCCGCATTGCAGGTGGATTCTTTACCAGCTGAGCCACAAGGGAAGCCCCCACTCACAGCAGGGAGACCAATGAGGAAGGTACAGCAGTGGTCCAAGCAAGAGAGGACTCAGTTTGATCCTGAAAGTAGGGAGTAGAAGTGATGAGAACTGCTCATATTCAGGATATATTCTGACAAGCCAACACAGAACCTGCCAATGAACTGGACGTAGCAGGAACAGAAAGAGAATGAAAGACATTAGGATTTTTGGTCTCAGGGACTTGGTGAATGGCTAGACTATTTACATGAGACTGGACAGAGCAGATCTGCAGGAGTGGGCAAATGTGGAAATCAAGAGTTCTGCGTGGATGTGTTACGTGAGAGATGCTATTAGACAGCAAAACAGAGATGCATTAATTGTTCAGTATCCAGGGACTTCCCTGGCAGTCCAGTGGTTAAGACTCCATGCTCAAGTTTGACCCCTGATCCGGGAACTAAGATCCTACAGGCCACATGATATGGCCAAAAAAAATTCTTCAGTATCCACTGAGGAAAAGCATCCAGCATCAGAAATCAGGTTTCTTTCAATCTAATTCAAGGCTCTCTACTCAGTGGTTCTCAAAGTGCAGCTGCCAGATTAGCAGGAGTGGTACCCTTTGGGAACTTCTCAGAAACTCCACTTTTGGTGCTCCACCTCAAATGGACGGAATTAGAAACTCGGAAGTGGGGCTTGGCAATCTATGTTTTAACAAGCCCCTCCAGGTGATTCATTAAAGTTTGAGAAGCACTGCTCAAAACCATACTCCTCACTGCTAATGAACCCCTGACAGTCGCAGTGACCCTGCATTAGGCTTTTACATGCTCCCATAAACCCTCCGCCTAATCAACAACAGGCAGTATTTTTTCCACCCAGGACTCACTGCGGGGCTCCAGACACACCACTGATCAAAGTTCTTCCATTCGAGTTTCTGAAACTAGAGCAAGGAGGAGAAACAAATAAAAATAGAAGCTACTGTAATCACAACTAGCATTTTCATAATGGCTAATGCTATTGAGTACCTTCTAGGTACTTTCCATGAATTACCTCATTTAATTCTCATTAACAGCCTTATAAGGTAGACACTCTGTCCTCATTCTACAGGAGGAAACTAAGGCACCAAGAGGTTAAGTAACTTGCCCAAGGTCACACAGAAAGTGGCAGAGCTGAGATTTGAAACCAGGTTCCAGAGCTTGTATTCTTTTCCATTTTTTCTCCCTTTTTGGAGATATCATTGACACATAATCTTGTGTAAGTTTAAGATGTATGTTCTGTTGGTTCAGTACACTTACAGTCTCTCTCTGAAGTTTGGTCCACAGTTGGTTGAATTTGTGGATGGATACAAAATCCATAGATATGGAGGGCCAACTGTACCACCACCTCATATAAAGGACCTGAACATCTGCAGATCTTGGTATCCAAGGGGGTCCTAGAACCAATTCCCCCCAGACGATGAGGGACAGCTCTACTGCGGTATGATTACTACTGTCGCATTGGCTAACACTTCTATCATGTCATATAATTAACATTTCTTCTTTGTGGTAAGAACAATTAAGTTCTAGTCTCTTAGCAACTTTGAAGATTATAATACAGTGTTGTTGACTATAATCACTATGCTGTCCCTTATCTCTCCAGAACTTATTTATCTACTAGTTTCAAGTTTCCAGAGCCTGTATTTTTAACCACATGGTACATACTGCCTCCTGTCTTCCTAGGCATCCACACAAGGATCATTTGATATATTAAGCACATGGGGCTCTTATGAATAACAGAGAGCACTTATAAAGACGTTTAATTCCATCAAATTATTATATGAAGCAATTCTACTTCTACATATAATCAAAGGAATGGAAAATATACTTTCACACAAAAAACCTGCACACAGATTTCACAGTTTTATTCCTAAGAGCCCAAAAGTGGAAACAACTCTAACGTCCATCACCTAATGAATGGATAAACAAAGTGAGGTAGATACATACAAGGAATATTATTCAGCCGTAAAAGGAGTGAAATACCGATATATGCCACAACAAGAATAAGCCTTGAAAACACTACACCTAAAAGAAACCAGTCACAAAAGGCCTCTTACTACATTACTCCATTTATACAAAATGTTCAGAATAGGTAAATCCATATATACAAAAATATCAGTGGCTGCCAAGGGCCAGAGGGAGGTGGGGAGGGGGAGTGACTACTAATGGATATGAGGTTTCTTTTCGGGGTGATGAAAATACTCTGAAATTAGTGTTGATAGTTGCACAAAACCATTTATATTCTAGATGAATATACTAAATACCACCAAATTATACACTTCAAAAGGGTGAATTTTTATGCTATGTGAATTATCTCAATAAAGCTGTTACTTTACAAAAGGATGTTTAATTCGTTTTGAACTTGAGGCTATTTTACTACATAAAATTCCTATTTGCTGTAATTAAGGTTTCTGGATCATGATCAAAGAAACTGAAAGTCATCTGCTATCGTTTTGAATTTTTACCTTTCAGTTTGCAAAGAGGAAGCTAGTCTCACTTCTAAGTTGCCATGGACCTAGACAGTTATCTGTGTCATTTCTCCACCCAAAGTTTTTCTTCACTATAACCGAAAGAGTACAAATGCAAAAGTTCTATTCTTGAGAAAATGTACTAATATTTTCCTTACATCAAAGCACTTTCTCTCTAAAAGAATTTTGATTTTCTCCCATCACCAAGGGCTCCTAGGGCTTCCTTGCTAAAGGCGCATAGTTGAACAATATTTCTCTTCAGCAAGCAAGGTACTAAACACCATTATGAACCATGGCAACACTTTAATGTCTTAAGATAAATAATGAACATAAATACCTCTTATTGGAATAAGGATCAGAGAAATATTCTTTTAAATGTATACTTTCTCTAGCAATAACAGAAATATTAATAATTAGTATTTATTGAGCAACTATAAACATTATTTTAGGTTCTTTACAAATAGGATGTTTAATTCAATCCACACTGGAATCTTGAAGAAAGTATTTTTATCCTCTTTTCACAGATAAGGAAACTGAGGCTTAAAGATTAATTCTCCTTGATCACACATATAACACTCCAATAATAATCCAAAGCTTTCAGAACTCCAATGTTCTCTCCTCTATCCTTTCATATTCCTCTTCAAAATGAAAAAGGAAGCCACAAACTTAAAGAAACTGAAAAGATTCCTCTTCCTATCTCACAAAAAATAGTGCTCTGCAAAAAAGATGACTGCTTCTACAATCCAAAAGAGGAAATATAGAAAATAAAAACTGTAACAACCAGCAGTTGGTAGGCACAAAAAGATTATGCCATATCCCACATATCAAATACTGCTTCCTGATTTAACAGTTTTCCTATAGATTCTAACTGTTGATGTCAAAATTTAATGATCTCACCATGGAAAACCCCGGAGAACAGCAGTTAGCGAGACTGGAGAGCTCCCTAGACCAGGAAGGAAAAGGAATCAGTAGGCAGGAAGTGGTGCCTATCTAAAAACATAGAAGTCTTTAGCATTAACACTGTTATTCCACAACATTTCAATCTGAAGTTACTTCTGAATTCCCTTACCCTATTTTTTCTATATTAAGAAAAACTGATCCCTGACTGTCTAACAGGATCCTATCAATAAATAAGTCCACTATATAGCCATCACTGACCCTGATTTCTCTCTTGCTATTGATAAAACAAACCAAAAAAGCTACAGATTTAAAGGATTATCCCTTTATCAATCAGCTAGGAAAGGTAGCACATGGGGTACAATCAATCATGAATTTCATCGTCAAAGACTGTGGCTGGCCGAAATCTTAAATTTAAGATTGAAACATACACTCCTCCTTTTACTTCTCAGCACTACCCCCAAACAAATTGAAACTATAAACCAATAGTAGACTGCTGCTGCTGCTAAGTCACTTCAGTCGTGTCCGACTCTGTGTGACCCCATAGACGGTAGCCCACCAGGCTCCCCCGTCCCTGGGATTCTCCAGGCAAGAACACTGGAGTGGGTTGCCATTTCCTTCTCCAATGCATGAAAGTGAGAAATGAAAGTGAAGTCGCTCAGTCGTGTCCGACTCAGCGACCCCATGGCCTGCAGCCCACCAGGCTCCTCCGTCCATGGGATTTTCCAGGCAAGAGTACTGGAGTGGGGTGCCATTGCCTTCTCCGAATAGTAGACTGATGAATGGACAATTGTTAAGAGTCTCAACGTATACCAAAAAGGGGTGGGACAGGAGTGGAGATTATCTTAGAAATAATCTGTTATCCACCTAAACAACTCTAGAATGAAAGAATTTAATGCATTTGCACAAGAAGCATTACCAGACAGAGGAGAAGAGGCCACTGAGGTATGACAAATCCTTAGAAAATGCTAAAGAAATCATCTCGATTCTAAGTTATCCTGTAATAATTCCTAATGGGAAAGGACCAACTCAAGATATCTTAAAGTGAGGTCGAAGTGAAGTGAAGTGAAGTTGCTCAGTCGTGTCCGACTCTTTGACCCCATGGACTGTAGCCCACCAGGCTTCTCCATCCATGGGATTTTCCAGGCAAGAATACTGGAGTGGGTTACCATTTCCTTCTCCAGGGGATCTTCCCGACCCAGGGATCGAACCCAGGTCTCCCACATTGGACGGTCTCAAGCTCCCACCAGAACCTCTCTAGGAGTCCAAGAGAAATATTCGTACGTGCAGGGGCTGGGGGCAAGTGAAGGGGCCATCCTCGTGCAAACAACCACCTGTGCGTGGTGAAGACCCCTGCCCCCTCAAGAAGGAGTTCTTAAAGTGAGAAGCAGCTCTGAGGATAGCCTTCCAAACCCAGAACCGACACTGATTACTCACCCAACTCCACTGTCCCCTGTGCGCGAACTCCGGCCATCTCCCGGCTAAGGGAAGCCCCACAAGAGCCCGACGCCCCCGGACCCGGGTCTGCTCCCACACCCAACCATCTCCAAAGCTCGCCGCGCACTACTTTGCCTGACAGCCGTCCTGCCGCCACCAGGCAGTCCCAGCTCCCCCCCGCCCCATGCCCAGGTTCTCCAAACCAGCATTCTTGGATCGCTGGGGCCCCAGGCCCGCGGGATTTAGGGCTTAGGATTTAGAAGGGTTTGGTCCAATCTTCGCTTCCTCTCAGCGTCCTGGGCTCACCTCCCCGGCAGCTTGGCGCTCCTCTTCCAAAACTGCTTGCTATTCTCGGCGGCCATTGCTCCGGCCCGGGGAAGGCTTTGTAGGCGGGCCAGGGGCTACCCAGCGAAAAGCCCCCAGGACCCCGCAATCGCAGGGCCAGCTCAGGCCGCTTCCCCGCTGCCGGTCACCCGCTCCCAGCTCCCGGGGGCGCCATCTTGGATGTGGGCACCCCCCAACCCAGCGCCGCTGCCATTGGTGGGCTGCGCAGGCTGTGGGAGACGGACCAATCGGGAGCCAGAATCCTGCAGGCCGCTGAAGCCGAACAGAGACGTCAGGGGCTGGGCACACAGGTGAACCGAGAAGGCGGAGCTTGGACGAGGTGGGAGGCGGGGCTGAAAGTTCCTTCTGCTGGGCCCGGGAAGAAGCAGGTAAAGAAAGGGACCTATGGGAAGGAGAAGGTGCTGTTTTCTTTGGAGGTAATGAGGTTCTTGAGTCAAATATTTTTTGAAAAGAGTATATATATTTATGTATATAATCTTTGACCTAAATATAAGGGCCCATGTATGTGTTGCTGCCCATTTTTAACATCTCCCAATTCAACGACACTCTGGTTATTATCCTTCTGTTATCCGAACTCCCCTCGTTCCGTTCGGACTCTGATTTTTTCAATCGGTGGAGGAAAATCAATAACTGACCCGACGGTCCAGAGTTGCTAACTGTTCAACACAACACGTGACTAACGGTTGGTTCATAAGAGCCTCTCTCTCCTCAGATAATTGATCCCTGTGAAAGGACTTGTGCCCTACCTGAAATTCAGATGATCAAATCTCTGTTTCAACCAATAACCGCCACTTTCTGACCAAGAGAACCTAGATGCGGACAAACTGTTCAGGAAATAGTCTTCTTTTATCTGCCCAATTCAGACCGCCAATGGACATCTTTAATCCCTTAATAATCTACTATAAATCTTCAACCTTGATTTTATTTTCGATCTAGTTTTGACTCAGAATGAGATTTAATATTAGCATTTTGAATCCTTTGAAAGTCTTGTCAGTGTTTTTTGCCCTTTTTGAGTTTCTGTGCTTGTATACCACAGTGATGGGGGGCCGGGGGAGGGCAGGAAGCACACCCTAGTCCACATAATTTCTGTCCCAACAAAGGACTCTTGAAGTGGGCTGATTGTTCCTCACCCCTCGCTCCTGGTTATTGCTAGCACAGTCCTTCCACGTATTGGAAGGTCTAAAGGACCTTTTTTTTTTTTAATATAAATTTATGTATTTTAATTGGAGGCTAATTACTTTACAATATTGTAGTGGTTTTGCCATACATTGACATGGATCGGCAATGGTTGTACATGTGTTCCCCATCCTGAACCCCTCTTCCACCTCCCTCTAAAGGACCTTTTTAAATAGGCCCGCTAAAGGCATCTTCCTACATAGAGATTACCCCCATTTTTAAGTTGTTTTTGTCCCCTAATTTCACAATCATGAGATTGCATGAAAAGGACTATTGTAATTTTCTCTGAATGTCTCATGTTTTTGTAGACGTTCGTCTTATTTTGTCTCATTCATATTTATAGACATATCCTCCATCAAACAAAAGTCCCTCTACCCTTTTAATCATTTTAGTGGCTTTTCCTTGGCTGTTATTTTTCACAGGATGCAGTGACTAGCACGGCATACTGAGATCCATAAGGGAGTTCCTGAGGTCTTTGTTGAAGCTGATGTTTTTGTCATTATTCTGAAACCACCAGAACTTTTACTGGCATTTCGGATTTTACAAGAACTGATATCTTGAAGGAATAACCTACAGCAGCTTTTGATCCCTTTCCTTGGGGGCAGCTGGCAGTTCAGAGTTCATTGTGTTAAAGATGTCACCTGAATTGTTTCCTCCTGTGTGAACTGCCTTAGACTTGTCCACATGGCAAGTCATCTACCATTTTCCAGCCTACTCATATAGCTTTAGAAATGTTCCAAGAGGCACTCCCAACTGACTTGACATTTCACTATGTGGAAAGCAGAGTATAATTTGTGTACCTAGAAAAGTCTCAAAGTATTCCTTTTTCTTAATCATTTATGAAATGTTAAATAACACTGATTCCCAGAGGATGCTATTAACATTGTTCAACCCTGAGAAGCCATTAATATTCCTACTTTTTGTTTTCTACTTCTAAGTCAGTTTCCCATCCAAGATTAAAAAAAAAACAAAAAACAGTTGTCTAGTGATAACTTTCGGAGAAGGCAATGGCACCCCACTCCAGTACTCTTGCCTGGAACATCCCATGGACGGAGTAGCCTGGAAGGCTGCAGTCCATGGGGTCGCTGAGGGTCGGACACGACTGAGCGACTTCCCTTTCACTTTTCACTTTCCTGCATTGGAGAAGGAAATGGCAACCCACTCCAGTGTTCTTGCCTGGAGAATCCCAGGGACAGGGGAGCCTGGTGGGCTGCCATCCATGGGGTCGCACAGAGTCGGACACGACTGAAGTGACTTAGCAGCAGCAGCAGTGATAACTTTTAAAATTGTCTTTGTTAGAGAAGTTGAAATCCTTGAGCCTTTTTTCACCACCACCACCACTGTGACCAACCAAATCTAAACCAACCACATCCTTACAGCAGCCTGCTAGTAGGCCTCTTCCACTCTTGTCCCCTTAGAGTCTATTCCCCACACAGCAGAGGGGGAGAGAGAGAGCCTGTTAGAAGGTCAGTCAGGTTATGTCACTCCCCTGCTCAATACCCTGCAATGGCTCTGTCTCACTTGGCATAACATTCCAGCTCCTTAAAGACTCTCTGTGGTTTGGTTCCACTCTCTTCCTCGCTTAATCTGCTCCAACCACACTTACTGACTTTTTGCTATTCCTTGAACACTCCAAGTATGTTCCTACCTCAAGGCTTTTGCATTAGCCACTGCCTCTGCTTGGGATTCTTTCCCCTCAAATATCTGTTTTCCTTTAAAGTGTTACCCCTACCTGCCATATTTTATACCTGTTTCTTGTCCATCTCCATCCCCTAGAATGTAAATCCCACATTTCCAGAATGTAAATGTAAGGCACGGATTTTGTCAGTTCTGTCTCTGCTCTTCTCACCTAGAATAGTGCTTGGCACACAGTAGGTGCTTAATATTTGCTGAATGAGAGAATGAAGAGTATTAACTATTCTTGTCTTTTGGTTCTATGTTGTTCACGTGTGTTTTTTGTTGGAAAAGATTATAGAAACCACTTTTCCAATCCCTGGCAGGTGTGTCCACCTTACCAAAGAGCCTATAAGCTTATTTATGCTCTTAGTTGAAAAATAGCCTTCCTTTCTTGAGAAAGAATGTCCTCTTCAAACCCTTTTGCTGCTTCAGAGGGATTAACTTGTACCTGAAATGATGAGGGACGGAGGTCATCTGCCTAGCCACCTGTCCATCAAAAGGTGATAGCTGTGGCAGCAAGACCACCCTCACACCAAACTTAAGGTGGAAATCATTGGTTTGAGGTTTAAAGGGTGCATGGAGCACTTTTGGTAGAGACCCTAAGTGATAGGCACTGACTGGTCCATTATACTGGTGCTTCTTATACTTTTTAAAAATTTATTTTTGGTTGTGCTGAGTCTTCGTTACTGCCCAGCAGGGGCTGCTCTTTGTCACAGTGTGCATGCTTCTCATTGCAGTAGTTTCTCTTGCTGCGGAGCACAGGCTCTGGAGTGCCCAGGCTCAGTAGATGTGGCCCAAGGGCTTAGCTGTCCCATGGCATGTAAGATCCTCCCAGACCTGTGTCCCCTGCATTAGCGGGTAGGTTCTTAACCACTTGGCCACCAGGGAAGTCCCTCTCATACTTTAATGTACATGTGTGTATCACCTGGAGATCATGTTATAAGTCTAGATTCTGATTTAGTAGGTCTGGGGTGGAACTTACGTGATAGAGGATGAGATGGTTGAATGGCATCATTGACTCAATGGACATGAGTTTGAGCAAACTCTGGGAAATCGTGACGGACAGGGAAGGCTGGTGTGCTGCAGTGCATGGGGTTGCAAAGAGTCGAATATGACTGAGAGGCTGAACAACAGCAACAGTTGCCTCCCAGGTGACCCTGATGCTTGTAGACCTCACTTTGGAGACCTTTTGCTTGTGGAACAGAGTGACCTATGATCCTTAAATTTATTTCAAAATTTATTTTATTATTTTGAAACTGTAAGTAGAAAACTTTCAATGTTGTTTGGCTGCAAGTTTTTAACTGTTCCCTCTTTAACTTCATCTTCATTCAGAAGAGAGTAAAAAAACTTAGATTGGAGCAAAGGGAATGAGCTATGTCTGGGTTGCATGTGGACTCAAAAGAGGCGATTCTATCTCAATCCTTAGAGAAAGTTCCATGGAAGAGTTAAACCGAGAATGGAGACATGCAGGGAAAGAAAAAAACCTGAAGGACCTTTCAGAGTAACAGCTACAGAGGGAGATAAAATCAAGAAAAAAAATAGCCTTTGGACTAAGTTCCAAAGCAATCACTAAAAGTGAAAGTGAAGGGTCTGACTCTTGTGACCCCCATGAAACAGCCCGCCAGGGTCCTCCATCCATGGGATTTTCCAGGCAAGTATGCTGGAGTGGTTGCCATTTCCTTCTCCAGGGGATCTTCCCAACCCAGGGATCGAATTCAGGTCTCACACATTGCAGGCAGACTCTTTACCATCTGAGCCACCAGGGAAGCCCAGAGATCACTAGCAGACTTTAATCTCAGCGTAGGAGTGGAGTGGACCCTGTGCTGAGATAAGAATTAAGAAATGAGAGCAAGAAGCAGACTTCACAAGGCACTGCAGAAAGTTGGACCACCAAAGGAATGGTGAGGTCAAACTGGGATCCAACAGCAAAAGGGCTTTTTCAGCACCTAAACAACCACTGAGAGAGTCAACTGAGAGAGATCAGTTATGTCAGGGAAGGCAAAAGGCTAAGCAAAAAGACTGAAGAAGCAAGAGGTTATAGGAATAAAGAGAGAGTAGAGTCTGAAGGGGTGGAAGGAAGATAAAGCATTTCTTTCCTAGGAATTTATTCTAAGAAAGTCAGTTAAAAAGAGGGAGGGGAAAATCTCTGTATACAAAGGTGTTATTTGCCTTGTAACCAATAACAAATGGGGTAAATCAAAAAATTACAAAGGTTTAACCAAGAAAAGATGGTTATACAAATTATGGCATGTGGTTTGTAAACTTGAACCAGGCTGTGTCATTAAATCGTGCAAATTTGCATGCTACATAGCACGTCAAAAAGGTTTATGAAGTGATGTCCAGCAGGGAAAAGGCAGAATGCAAAAAATCTTTGCCTGATTTCAATAAAAATACGTTTGACTCTTATGAAAGAGTAGAAGAGAACATGGAAAATTTTAGCAACTTTTGTTAGTAGAATTATACATCTTTTTCTTTCTAGAATTCTTCTCTAATGCTACCATATTTTTATCCTTATGAAATATATGTCATATAATAAATTAGGAGGTGTTGAGACTTCCTTGGCAGTGGTTAAGTCCAGTGGTTAAGGCTCTGTGCTTCCACTGCAGTGGGTGCGGGTTTGATCCCTGGTCAAGGAACTAAGTTCCCACATCCCCCATAGTGGGCCAAAAAATATAAGTAAGTAAGTAAGTAAATAAGTTAGAGGGTGGCAGGCTTTTTCTATAAAGGGGCAGGCTGTAAACAGTTTTCAGCTTTGCAAAATTATCAAGGCTGTGTTCCAATAAAACTTCATTTGTAACTACAAAAATTGGAATTCTATGTGATTTTCCCAAGTTAAAAAATATTCTTCTTTCAATTTTTTCCAAATATTAAAATATGTAAAAACCATTCTTAGTTCACAGACCATCCAAAAATACTGTACCAGATTTGGCTATGGATGCAGTTTGCCAACCCTGCAGTAAAGAATAAAGAATAAATAACATTTGAGAATAAGATTAAGAAACAAAAAAACCTTCCAAGTCCCCATTTTGCCCCTCCTTGATCCCATCCCTCTCCCTTTCTCCAGTGGAAACCACAATCCGCTCTCTTCCATGTTATACACTTTTACTATATATGCGCCTATCTATAAACAACATGCTTTTCATGTTTTGAAACTTTATAAATAGCAACACACTGTACATATGCTTCAGCAACTGGCTTTTTTCACTGTGCATTCTGTTGATACAAGGAGCTCTAGTTTGCTCATCTTAACTGCCCTATTGTGTTTCCATAATGTAAATATTCCTCAATTGCCTTCGCCAGTCATTTCTATTTTGAGCTGTGCTCAATTAACATTCTTCTACATATTACCATGCACACAATTTTCTCTCGTGTGGTGTTTTTCAAAGGATAGTTTTTCAACTGTTATATTGGGTTGAAATATATTTAAAAGTTGGAATTTTTCGTGAAATAGAATAAATGGGGACATTTATACCTGATACACAAAATTGACAATGTTGTGTCAGTTATATCTCAATGAAAAAAGAAAAAGAATAGACAGGATTAGAAAAGATCAGAGTGTTGCATGTAATAGGAAAAGGCATTATTGTGCAAAAATTTTATTTCCACTTTTTACACACTTATACATATGTGTGTATGTGTGTACTTGTTTGTAATGTAAAACATATATCTCAGAAAGAGATTGTTGTCACAAAGTTTGAAAAACCACTGCTTTAAGGTGCTGAGGGATACCTAGGAAAAACATGCTGGATCATAGAATGTGCACAGTTTCTACTTAACTAGATACTGAAAAATGCTCTCCAAAATGGTTTTTCCAGTTTACACTGGTCCTCACGGCAATGGGTAAGAGTTACCATTGCTTCACATCCTCACCAGTAGTAGGGTTTTCTCATGGAATATTAAATACACCACATACACAAAAGATAGTATAACACTAATATGTATAGTTTGATGAATAATAGTAACATTTCCCTGAACGTCCCCCACTCCCCACACTATGCAACAGGACATCACCAGTACCTTAGATGCCTCCTGGGAGTCTCTTCCTCTGGGCATTCCCCTGCCTTCAAGTGTAACCACTGTGCAGAATTTTGTATTAAACATCCTCTGTGTATGTATATTTTTGACCTGTTTTTGTAACCTTAGATAATGTATTGTTTATATTAATGATTTAACTATAGTGTATGGTATTCATTCTCCTGTTGCTTGCTTCTTTTAGGCAACAGGATGAGTTTGAGATTTATCCATGTTGATAGATTATAGCTGTAATTCACTCATTTTCACTGCTGTATAATATTCCATTTTATAAATAGCACCAATACCTAGAGTCTTTTGCCAGAAGGCCTCTCAGTGTAACTTTGGCATCAGACGCTCGTCACTGGCAGCAGCAGAGTCTTCAGTGGCCCAGCTCTGTGGCATGATATTGGCTGCCATCCTGTAAGTAATAGCACTTACCTATGTTACTACCAGTGAGTATTTAACTGTTACAGGTCAACCTGCAGCCCGAAGCATAGTGAGAAAAATAGATGCTTGTGGTTGTAAACCACTGGATTTTGCATCGTTAAGGTGGCCATAACTGATTAGTACAGAGTGAAATGGAAAAACAGTAGGAGGGGAAAGAGAGCTAGGAGTACCCTTTCAAGAAGCTTAGCTGTGGGGAATTCCCTGGCAGTCCCATGGTTAGGGCTCAGCACTCTCAGTGCCAGGGACTTTGTTCAGTCCCTAGTTGAGAAACTAAGATCCCATAAGCAATGCAGTATGGCAAAAACAAACAAACAAATGAAAACCAGCTTAGCTGTGAGGAGATCGAGAAGCTAGTTTCCTCCTCTTCCTCCCTGCCATCATTGCTGTTCTGCTGTAATTCTTTAGATGACTATAATATAAACACCTTTCCCATGTAAGGAGAATTTTTCACTCTATGAAACCTTGTGGGAAGCAGAGCCCACCTACCAGTATTGCAGCTAAAAATGGCAGCTACTTACTTTCCCATCCTTTCTTGTGAACTAAGTCAAGTGCACATGTCATAGGCTCTGCTGATGAAACTTTCCTGAAGTATACTTTGAATCAGGAGGAGCTTATGATGCAAAGAAAAAAGAGAACAAGAGAACTCATTCCTGGTGAGCAGTACCAGTTGTGGCAGCAACACCCAACTTAAGGGAAAAGCTCTGGCAGCAGCAATACCTAGAGTCTTTTGCCAGAAGGCCTCTCAGTGTAACTTTGGCATCAGATGCTCATTACTGGCAGCAGCAGAGTCTTCAGTGGCCCAGCTCTGTGGCATGATATCGGCTGCCATCCTGTAAGCAAAACCTCTGAATGTGGTGTGATAGATGATGGTATCAATGCCCCAATTCTTCACCTTTCCCTGCATCTGTGTCATCTTGTGGGACCTTCTCATTCTAACTCTTGACTCAGTCTTGTGACTTGCTGTGATCAAGGGATTTTAGCAAGCATTATACAAGCCGAGGGCTTCCCATGTGGCGCTAGTGGTAAAGAACCTGCAGGCCAGTGCAGGAGACATAAGAGACTTGGGTTCACTTCCGGGATCGGTAAGATCCCCTGCAGGAGGAAATGGCAATCCACTCCAGTATTGTTGCTTGGAGATTCCCATGGACAGTGGAGTCTGGCGGGCTACAGTCCATAGGGTTGCAAAGAGTCGAACTCGACTGAAGTGACTTAGCATGCATGCAGGCGTACAAGCAGAAGCTTGGAAACCATTCATGTGGCTGCACTTGCTCTCTGGCTTAGTCTGTGTGCGATTATATAACAAAATTCTCCAGACTGAGTGGCTTGTAAACAAGAGATATTTATTTCTCACATTTCTGGAGGCTGGAAGTCTAAGATCAGTGTGCCAGCATGGCCTGGTTTTGGCAAAGGCTGTCTTCTGGGTTGCAAACTGCCAACTTCTTGCCATGTCCTCACACAGAGGAAGGAGCAAGGGATCTCTCTGGTACTTGTTCATTCAGGAAGGCTCCACCCTCCTGACCTAATCAATTCCCAAAGGCCCTACCATCTAATACCATCTCATTGGGCATTAAGTTTTCAACATATGAATTTGGGGAGGACAAAAGCATTCAGTCTGTAGCACCCTCACTGCGGGCCTTTGCCATTGCAACATGTCTAGGCTAGCCTGTTGGATGATGAGAATCACATGGACCTAGGCCAAGTCTCTCTGAGTTATCCCAGCTGAGGCCATCCTAAGTCAGCCAACAGCCAGTTGACCCTCAGGCATATGAATGAATTCAGCCAAAATCAACAAAACTGTTTAGTCAACCAACAGTTGACCCCAGACATCAAGTAAGTTCAGCTGAAATCAGCCCAGCTCAGCCCAGCCCCAGAGAAGCTGAACCCCACAGACTGGTGAACTAAGTACTGTTCATTGTTACACGCTGCTGTGGTTTTGTGGTTATTTATGTAGCATTGTTGTGGCAATAAATAACTGACCCTTTGCACACATCTATGAGCTATGATTTTTCTGCTTAAATCAGCCAAGAGCCAGTATTTGTTGCTTGCCCTGACACCAAGGCTGAATGTAAATAAGAGAGAAACACAGGGTCAAAGGAGAGATTGTTTGAGCTGGAAGAGACTTTGGCATGCTTACAGGCAAAGGATTGGAGGCAGTTGTGTTTGTTAGGACATAAGTTTGGGTGCAAAATAACAGTGCTTTAGCCATGACAGAGGCCTTCCCTGGTGGCTCAGCTGGTAAAGAACCCACCTGCCAATGAAGGAGATGCAAGAGACAAGGGTTCGTCCCCTGGATTGGGAAGATCCCCTGGAGGAGGGCGTGGTTACCCACTCCAATGTTCTTGCCTGCAGAAAGAGTTGAACACAACTGAGCGTTGTTCACCACATCACCGTGATAGAAGTTTATAGTTTCCCTCGGTCACCTAAGAGCCTGGGTGAGAGTGGCAGCCCTGCTCTGTGAATCTTCAGAGGCCTAGATCCTTCTGTGTTTATCGTACCCTTGTCCAGTTGGCCCGAGGTCACCCTCTACTCCCCCTATTCCATCCACATTTCAGGTGTTGGGAAGAGGAAAAGGAAAGATTACTTTCTCCTTAATACGTGGTGTGTGCATGCTTAGTTATGTTTGACTCTTTGCCACTCGATGGACTGTAGCCCTCCAGACTCCTCTGTCTGTGGGATTCTCCAGGCAAGAATACTGGATTGCCATGCCCTCCTCCAGGGGATCTTGCCGACCCAGGGATCAAACCCGCGTCTCCTGCATTGCAGGTGGATTCTTTACCCCTGAGCCACCGGGGAAGCTGGTCCCATTCATTTCTCCCCCTTTCAACCTATTCTCAGGAACTGGTCATATGGCCACAATCAGCTGGCAGGGAGGCCAGGAAAGGCAAACCTTATTCTGACCAACCGTGTGTATATTCCTGCTT
The DNA here is from genome assembly GCA_006410635.1 of Cephalophus harveyi. Classification (NCBI taxonomy): domain Eukaryota; kingdom Metazoa; phylum Chordata; class Mammalia; order Artiodactyla; family Bovidae; genus Cephalophus; species Cephalophus harveyi. The sequence continues at coordinate 98,300 of SJYT01071457.1, forward strand.
CTGTGGAAGAAGGGGAAAACAAATAATAATTGTTCTTCCCGTGTCAATGAGGAAAAGGGGATAATTAATGGAACAGGATCTCTGTGGTTGACTTTATTAGCCTTTTCCTTCCTCCTTCCTTGGAAAGGGGATTCATTGTTTTTGGAGAGGTGGGGCAACTGTGTTCCCAGTTGGCATGAATCACGATATGTCTTAACAAGTATGGCAATCCTACTGAGCTTGTCAGAAACTGATTTCCACAGCCTCCCCTGCAGTGTTGGGTGACCATGTGACCCAGCTCTGGCCAGTGAGCCAGGAAAAGAAGGCTGCTGGGGGGTTCTGGGACGTGGTTTCCTTCCTATGAAAGAGACAAATGCAGAGGAGAGTTTGGCTCTCTCCTGCTTGTGGTACTGATGTGAGACTTCTGACCACAAAAGAAAGGTCAAGAAAATCACAAATGCCAAACTAGAGCCCTGGCACCTTCTTGAGGATTCACATGACCTTGAGGGATGAGTATGAGCGAGCCAGATGGAGAAGGGGAGGAAAGACATTGGAGGAAATGAGAGTATTATATACACAAGAAGGAATGCACAGAGATGTTCCTGGAAAGTTGGATCGGAGTCAGATGGTGAGGACTTTGCAAGCAGCAGTGTGATTTATTGTCCAAATTGCCTCATTCATAGCTGGGACTGGTTTCCTGTTTGTTGACTGATTTACCACAAAGCATGATGAGCATCTTCCTTTTGTAGGTTTAAGAGGACTGCTCATCTCTTCCCCTATTAGAGAGTTAAAATACTTTTGTTTTGGAAAATCTAGCTCTCAAAGGCAGAGATCTTGATTATGTGGGTGGGTCGGGGTATAGATCTGAAAAGATGAGCGAGCAGGGAATCACTTCCGACTCCTACAGTGAATGGGTTTCCCTGCCCTTGGGGAATGGAGAAGTGCCTAGTTCTGCCCACCTTGAGACCCGTGTTTGACCCCGAGCGACAGGATGATTGATGGGTTGGCTGCGTGGACCCCAAGCTGGGGACTGAGCTGTGAGCCACAGCCTTTGGAGCTATGAGCAGTGAGACCACTGAGGCTAGGACATCAAGCCTCTCACAACTCTCACATGACTGACCACATAGCCTGAAGTCCAGAGCCCTTCCATGAGATTCTAGAATTGGATGAACCTGGGAATTCAATGTGACTCCATCAAGGGGAGAGAGAAAAACACTTTGAGATAGAATTTTCCCCTAACTCCTTGAGGAAGACTTCTGAGTCCGATTTTATATTATTTTTAAAAAAATAAAAGATAGAAGGGGGCTTCCCTGGTGGTTCAGTGGTAAAGAATCTGCCTGCCAATGCAAGAGACATGAGTTCAATCCCTGGTCCACATGCTGCAGAGCAGCTAAGCCTGTGTGCCACAAATATTGAGCCTGTGCTCTAGGGCCTGGGAACCACAACTGCTGAGCCTGTGAGCCCTAGAGCTCGTCCACAACAAAAGAAGCCACCACAATGAGAAGCCTGTGCTCTGCAACTGGAGAGTGGCCCCTGCTTGGTGCAACTAGAGAAAAGCCTACACAGCAATGAAGATCCAGCATAAATAAAAATAAACAAGTAAATAATTTTAAAATAATAATAGTAAAACTGCTTTCTTGCACTAGAGTGTCCAATTATGGTACAAATTCCTTCTGTGGTATATATACAAAGCCAAAGGAGAGGGAGTGAGAAGGGTTCATAAATGATCTCAGCAGTTTTTTTTTTTTTTTTAAGTTGATAGATTTATTTTAAAGAGAATGTAGAAGATGTATCTCAGAGAACTCAAACTCCTATATATGCAAATTATCCATTTTCATTTTTTAAAATCCAATTAAATTGGCCTGATACTGCCAGGCTAGGAGGAAATCCAACCTCCATTATGACCAGAGCTCCTCTGGCCCTCAGGGATGCCTCAGAATCCAGAGGTAGAACCTGGTGCCAGAAACAGGGGCCAAGCTCTTACCCACGGCCATCACGGGGCTGTGGGCAGCTGCCTTGTGCAACCCACAGAACAGAGGCTTGAAGCCCACCAGCCCCTGTTTTAAACCCCACATAAGGTGTAGGCATTTTTACTGAGGTGTTACAAAAATTCTTGAGGGAATTCCTTGGCTGCCCAGTGGTTAGGACTCTGCACTTTCACTGCTAAGGGGGATCCCACAAGCCGCATGGCACAGCCCAAAAAAAAAAAAAATTATGACAAATATGTTCTAAACCAGGCATGTACATTTACTTTTGGTGGGAGAGTGAATTTGTAGCAAGCATTTGGTGTTTTGCTTACATCTAGTATTTTTACAATTATATATATATAGCTCTGGGACTTCCCTTCCTATACAGAGTGTGCAGGTTTGGGTCCTGATCAGAGAGCTAAGATCCCAATGACTCATGCCAAAAAACCAAAACCTAAAACAGAAGCATTATTATAACAAGTTCAATAAAGACTTAAAAAAAAAAATGGTCCACAGGGACTTCCTGGTGATCCTTGCAGTGCTGGGGACTCAGGTTCAGTCCCTGGTCAGGGAGCTAGGATCCCACATGCTTTGGAGCAGCTGAGCCTGAACACCACAACTCTTGGGCCTGTGTGTGTCAGTGAAGGACCCTGAAAGATGCAACAAAGATTCCAGATGCCACAGCTAAGATCTGATGCAGCTAAATAAATAAACAAATATATATATATTTTTTATTTTATTTTATTTTATTTTTACTTTATTTTACTTTACAATACCGTATTGGTTTTGCCATACATTGACATGAATCCACCACGGGTGTATACGAGCTCCCAATCCTGAATCCCCCTCCCAAATAAACAAATATATTTTTAATGGTTCACATCAAAAAAACAAAACAAAAGCTTTTAACTGATGTAGGTGACTTAGGCTCTTCTTTTTCTTTTTCGTTTATTTGGCTGCACTGGGTCTTAGTTGCAGCATGTGAGATCTAGTTCCCCGACCAGGGATGAAATGTGGGCCCCCTGCGTTGGGAGCACGGAGTCTTAGCCACTGGACTGCCAGGGAAGTCCACTTTATAATGTGTTCATTGCTATTAGTTATTTCCCTGCCTCAACCCAATAATGCCAGAGATCCAGCTGAAGGGAGCTGGAAGCAACATCCTCGGTTGAATCACAAGTTGAATTGTGAAAAGAACTAAAAATATTGAGGGAATTCCTTGGCTGCCCAGTGGTTAGGTCTCTGCGCTTTCACTGCTAAGGGTAAACATTCAACCCCTAACTGGGGAACTAAGAACTAAGATTCCCCAACTAAGAACTAAAGTTCTTACCATAATTGTATAAGTCTAAGATATTATCAAATGCAAGATGCATTAATATTTCAGATATCACTGAGAGAAAAATACTATTAATTAAATTATGCCTTCATGCTTTCTTGCCACTTTGTATTTTTTTTATTTTCTACTTATCAAAATGATTCTAGACTTATTTATCTTTTATTTATTTTGGCTGCACCAAAAACCTGCATGAAAGGCCTTAGTTCCCTGACCAGGGATCAAACCCATGTCCCCTATATGGGGAGCGCAGAGTCTTAACTAATGGACTGCCAGGGAAGATAGTTTTAGACTTATTTGTGAAGTTGCTCAGTCATGTCCGACTCTTTGTGACCCCACGGACTGTAGCCTACCAAGCTCCTCTGTACATGGGATTTTCCAGACTTATTTAGATGTAGATTTTTTGTATTTTTTTGTTTATTTATTTATTTTTGGCTGCACTGGGTTTTTGTTGCATTGCAAGGGCTTTCTCCAGTTTTGACAAGTGGGGGCTACTCTTCATTGTCAGGCACAGGCTTCTCAATGCAAACGTTTCTCTTGATGCAGAGCCCAGGCTCTAGGTGAGTGGGCTTCAGTATCTGTGGCTCACAGGCTCTAGAATTTGGGCTCAGTAATTGTGGAGCACAGCCTTAATTGCTCCGTAGCATGTGGAATCTTCCTGGGCCAGGGATAGAACCCATGTCCCCTGGGTTGGCAGGTAGATTCTTTTCCACTGAGCCACCAGGGAAGACCCTAGACAGAGATTTTAAAATCACATATTGATATTTATAAAAATATTCAACTTTAGAAGTAATCAATAAAATACAAAAAGATGCTCTCTCAGTGTTGACATCCTTAGCATATTTGCTTTTGTCCCTATGCCTGTTGCCTCATGGTAACAAAATAGCTGCTGAGGTTCTAGGCATCATACCACATTCAAGCTAAGAAGAAAGAAAATGTAGAGATAGTGTTACCTAAAAAGTGAGTTTGCTTCTTGGTAGGTGCCAGTAGACACAACCAAGCCAACGATAGGGAGAAGGAAGGATTTATTATTACTGGCGGCAAATAAGAACACTGGGGATCTTTTCCAAAGCAATGTCTCCCTGAACAGCGAATTGGGGAAGTTTTAAGCTTGGGGTACATGCATATTTATGAGAGGGCTTGAGCAGAGGAGAATTTAGCATAGAACTGGGGCCAAGGTTGACAGAGTCCAAGCTTTAGTTGACCTAAAGTAGACTTCTGTTAGCAAAGAAGAGGAAATGGGTATTGGGAGGAAAGCTGATGATATCTTCTGCAACACAACTTAATAAATGGTAGTTTTACATACATAATAAATAGTAGTTACCCCTTGGCATAAAGCAAAAATGACAATAGCAAAAACTCTTATATAGTACAATGCTTACCATATTCCAAGCACTGTTCTGAATGTTTTAAAATATATTAACTTGTTTAAGCCTCACAGCAACCTTATGAGATAAATACTGTAATTATCCTTGTTTTATTTTAGTGTTTTTTTATCATACTTTATATGCTCATGGTTAGACTTATCATAATCTTTGGTGCATGACATAGCCCTAACTGATCCATGCATAACTCCTTTATTTACTTTAAAAATATTAGTTATTTTTAATAAAGTAACATTTACCCTCAAATCCTCTACCCAAAGTAAAATTAGGATCTTGTCAGTAAATCAGATCTGACTATATGATCTCCCCAAACCGTTTCACTTCCTCCCCTGGCCCGAGGTGATGGTCATTTAGAATCCTAAGTTCATCATTCCTTTATTTTCCTTATATAGTTTTGTAGTTTTATCGCATCTAGATAGAGTCCAAAAATTGTGTATGTGTGTGTATAACATACCTATAGTTGCTTTTAACTGTATATCTTCTTTTGGTACCTTTTCATTTGCTATTACATTACTAAGATTCATTCCAATTGTTCTTTGTTGCTACAGTGATTCATTTTGATGACTGCTTAACCTGCCATTGTGTGAATATGTAGCAGTTTATTCATCTTCAAACAATTCTTTACTGAAATACTTATTATGTTCTTAGTGATTTTTTCTTTTTCTGGTTATCCACTGGACTAACTCTATCATATCCAGGATTGCTAAAGGCTTCATGTAATTTGAGCAGTTTTCTTCATCATTTTTAATCGCTGCATGAGATCTTGCAAGACTCACAATGATGCTTTGCAAATTATTTGCTTTGTATCATCAGTTATTTACATTGGGCTCTCAGAGAGAGGCTGAACAATAAAGACTTGACTTGATGGGCTTGGTGCACACATGGAACCCTTAGTTTCAGCCTAGAGGAATGTTGTGGTGATAGGGGAAATTGGGGAACATCAGTTCATTGGTGAATATTTCCTTGTTATGATCACTTTTCCTTCCCTGGTCAGCCTGGCAAATGTGGAAGTTTGGATTTTGACCACTGAAATAACAAGAATCCCCTGCACCTCAGAAAATCCCCTAACACTCCTGACGCAAAAGGTAGAATCCATTTCTCCTCCCTCTGAAAATGGCCCAGCCTTGGTGACTCACAAGAATAAAGCACAGCATTATTTACAATAGCCAAGACATGGAAACAACCTAAATGCCCATCAACAGTTGACTAAGGAAAATGTGTTATATATCATATATATAATGGAATGCTATTCAGCCATAAAAAAGAATGAAATGATGCCATTTGCAGCTACATGAATAGACCTAGAGATTATCATACTCAGCAAAGTAAGTCAGAGAAAGACAATACCATATGATATCACTTACGTGTGGAATCTAAAATATGACACAAATGACCCTAGCTACAAAACAGAAACAGACTCACGAACACAGAGAACAGATTTGTGGTTGCCAAGGAGGAGAGTTGGATTGAGAGTCTGGGATGAGCAGATATAAACTATTCTATATAGGATGGACAAACAAGGTCCTACTGTATAGCACAGGGAACTCTATTCCATATCCTGTAATAAACCAAAATGGAAAAGAATATGAAAGAGAATATATATATACATACACACATAACTGAATCACTTTGCTGTACACCAGAAACTAACATTGTAAATTAACTATACTTCAGAAAAAGAGAAAAGAACAGAGGACAGTAGAAGCAAGCCTGTGCAACTTCCAAGGCCAAGTCGAAACGAGGTGATACAGCTTCCCCTAGTTCACTCTTCGGGGGACATGCGCTCTGGAGAAGCCAGTCAGCAAGAGGTGAAGAAACCCAAATGAATCCACACAGAGAGACCACATGAAAAGTCCTATATGGAGAGGGACTGAGACCCCCAACTGATAGCTGGCAGCAGTCGCCAGACATGTACGTGAATGAGTCTTCAAGAAGAGGTTCCCCCAAATTCATGAGTGGTGACAAGATCTCCTAGATGTGTCCCATCCAAATTCCTCATCATGTACAGTGTTAAGCTAACCTCCAGAGTCCTCCACGCACAGAATCCACGTGCATAATAAAGAGTTGTCTTATTTGTCTTATGCTACTAAGTTTTGGAGTAATTTGTTATGTTGTTGTTGTTTGGTTGCTGAGTTGTGTCTGACGCTTTGGCGACCCCATGGACTGTAGCCCACCAGGCTCCTCTCTCTGTCCATGGGATTTCCCAGGCAATGATACTAGAGTGGGTTGCCATTTCCTTCTCCAGGGGACCTTTCCAATATAGGGGTCCAGCCCTCGTCTCCTGCATTGGCAGGCAGATTCTCTACCGCTGGGCCACCAGGGCAGCCCATAATTTGTTATAATAACTAGTAAAATTACAGGAAAAGAAAAAAGTAACCAGTGCACCAAAATTTAAAGATGTGGGGACTTCCCTTGGTGATCCAGTAGGTGAGACTCTGAGCTCCCACTGCAGGGGGCATGGGTTCAATCCCTGGTTAGGGAACTAGGACCCTACAGGCTGAGTGCCACAGCCGAAAAAAAGAAAATGTGGAGGGAATTCCCTGGTGGTCCAGTGGTTAGGACTCCATGCTTCTATTGCAGAGGGTACAGGTTCCATCCCTGTAGTTGGGGATCTAAGATCCCACAAGTTGTGCAGCAAGTCCAAAAAAAAAAAAAAAAGATGTGGAAGCCGAGGCCTGGGAAGGATAAGTACACAGTAAATGGAGAAGCTAAGCAGAAATAGCAATATTCTTGCCTGGGAAATCCCATAGACAGAGAAGCCTGGCAGGCTACAGTCCCCGGAGTCAAAAGAGTCAGATAGGACTTGGCAACTAAACAATAGTTTATACTTTAAAATGGTTAAGGTGGTGAGTTTTATGTTATGTGTATTTAACCACAGATAAAAATAAAATGTAAACATTTAAATAATTAAATAATTGCAGACACTGTCATAACCATGCTTGTTTCATAATGTGGTATTTTTGTTGTTCTGTTGCTCCTGCTGGTTCTCCCAGTGCCTCGTTCCTTATATGCTCAGGTATTTTTCACTGTGTACTAGTCATTGTCCCTGGAGAATTACTAAGGTAATTCTTTAAGGACCAGCACAAAGATGTATCCCTCCAGAGAGGATGTGAGCTCGTTTCTCCCAGGCACTTAGAGACACTTCCGGTTTAGGACTGCTTTAGTTTTTATTTTATTTTTGGCTGCACTGGGTCTTCGTTGCTGTGAACGGGCTTTTTCTAGTTGTGGCGAGAGGGGCCTTCTCGTTGCAGTGGCTTCTCTTGTTGCAGAGCACGGTCTCTGGGACACACAGGCTTCAGTACTTGTGGTTCATAGAGCCCTGGCTTAGTAGCTGTGGCGCAGGGCTTAGTTGCCCTGCTGCATGTGGGATCTTACCAGACCAGGGATTGAAACCGTATCCCCTACATTGGCAGGCAAATTCTTAACCACTGGACCACCAGTGAAGTCCTGCTGCTGCTGCTGCTAAGTCACTTCAGTCGTGTCCGATTCTATGCGACCCCAGAGATGGCAGCCCATCAGGCTCCCCCATCCCTGGGATTATCCAGGTAAGAACACTGGAGTGGGTTGCCATTTCCTTCTCCAATGCATGAAAGTGAAAAGTGAAAGTGAAGTTGCTCAGTCATTTCCAACCCTAGGACTACTTTAAACTAGATTTATTACTTAGAAGTTTTTTAAAATACTTTATGTAATTTGGGCTACAAATCTGTAAAAAGTTAGTTACAGTGACACTGTCTCAAGGAGCATTTTCTCCTGAAATGTTCAGTTAGTACTAAGTTAACTTGCCTTGGAGTCTCCTGGGAGAAGATGGGAGCAAGTTTACTTCTGATTCCCCTTTACTGTAATCATAACCCTTTGGGGCCATGACTAATATAGGGAAGGCCTTCTAATAGACTCCCCACCTTGGTGGACCCTGAGCTTTAATTTCATCCCACGTTACGTTGCAGAGCTCTCATGAGGAAATTTAAGTTTGCCCAGATTGACAAAGGGGCTTCCCAAGTGGCGCTAGTGGTAAAGAACCTGCCTGCCAATGCATGTGGAGAAGGAAATGGCAACCCACTCCAGTGTTCTTGCCTGGAGAATCCCAGGGACGGGGGAGCCTGGTGGGCTGCTGTCTGTGGGGTCGCACAGAGTCGGACACGACTGAAGCGACTTAGCAGCCGCAGCAGCCAATGCATGAGACTTAGGAGATGTGGGTTTGATGCCTGGGTCGGGAAGATCCCTGGAGGAGGGGATGACAACCCACTCCAGGATTCTTGTCTGGAGAATTCCATGAACAGAGAAGCCTGGGATCACAAAGAGTCGGACGGGACTGAAGCGACTAGCCACGCACACACAGATTGGCAAATACCCTCAGAGCAGATTTGACTTTCATGCTTGCTTACCTGTCCCAGCTCCTGAAGTCCCATCTATAGTCTTTTGTCTCCTACTTCCTATCTTGTCAGCACTTCTGTACTTTCAAGAATATTTAAAAACTATTTTATCCAGCAATTTTTAGGTGTTCTTTTTTAATAGCAAGTTGGCTCCACTAACCTTATCAGAAGTCCTTCTACTTTATCTTTTCTTTCTTTTTATTGATTCCTGTTCTTTTATTTGTTTTCTTCCTCCTATCTTTTTTTATTCTTATCATTGGTTGGATTTTTTTCCCCCTGACTCCCTGAGTTGAATGCTTAGCTCATTATTGTCTTTTCTTTTTCCATGATAAGGCTACTCTATTTTAAGGTTTTAAATTTCCCTTGAAGTACACCTTTCATTGTATTCCTCAAGTTTTGATACACAGTGGAGGAGTGATTACTCAAAACCTAATGTTTTCATCCACTCCCCCAGCAAGGCTATTATGCTGATACGGTGACTTTTCTACTGAGATACCTGCACTGAAGCTCTGGATAATGCGGCCAATTTTCCCCTTCATGGGGCAGCAATGATAACCCAGGGCAAAACTGGAAGAGATATAAGAGCACAATTTAGCTTTCTTTATTCAGTATTTTAGGCTTCCCTGGTGGCTCAGATGGTAAAGAGTCTGCCTGCAGTGCAGGAGACCCGGGTTTGATCTCAGGATCAGGAAGATCCCCTGGAGAAGAAAACGGCAACCCACTCCAGTATTCTTGTCTGGAAAATCCCATGGATGGAGGAGCCTGGTCAGCTACAGTCCATGGGGTTGCAAAGAGGTGGACATGACTGACTCTTTCTTTCTTTCTTATTCAGTATTTTCCAATTCTGGCTACAGATTAAAATCACTAGGAAGTTTTTAAAAATACTGATATCTGGGTCATACCCAGAGAATGTTCTAGCTGGTGTGGGGTGGGGACTGTCAATGATTATAATGGGAAGCCGGGGTTGAGGACCACTCCTCCAATTTATCTGCTCACTGCCACCAGCCTGGGACTGCCTCTTCCTTCCTCCTCACTCAAACTCCCAAACAATTTTAAACAGCCTTCTGTCTTCTCCAAGCTGTTACTGCCTGGTGCCCACATTTCTCTCTATTGTTTCTCCAGGTGAATTGGGGGAAGGAGGCAGAAGCCCTGGGTAATTTACCACATTGGCAGGAATCAGAATTATCCCCGGCCCCGCTACTGTTTGTCTTCACAGGAAGCCTCAGCATGAAACAGCAGCACTGGTGTGGCATGACCGCCAAAATGGGCTCCCTGTTGTCAGGGGTCTTTACCATCACCTCTGTGAACTTGTACCTCATCTTCGAACAGAAGTACTTAAGGAGAAACAATTGCACTGAGCAGATGTCACAGATCAAGAACACAAGTATCCTGATACAACTGTTCATCATCTGCTGGAGCCTGACTATCGTCGTCCTCCTATCTTTCATCACCATCCTCATCAGCTGCTTGCTCCTATACTCAGTGTACGCCCACATGCACAGGGGCCTGGTAATCTACATTGTTTGGATCCTTTTCTACGAAACTGTAAACATTGTGGTACAATGCCTTACCAACGACGGTTCTTCCATGGCGGAGGTCAGAGTCATGCGCTGGTTTGGTCTGGTGTCCCGTATATGCATGCACTGTTTCTGGATGTTCTTTGTCATCACTTACGCCTACATGATCTACAAAAATAAAAGCCAGGGCAATATCATCTCCTACAACAGACGTATTTCTACCAGCAGTGGAGACTTCCTGCCGCGGAAATCCAAGATAATCAACTTTACCCGCCGCTACAGTGAGTAACATGGCCCTGTTCCACAATAGATTCTCGTGGTAGTTCATTTTTCCGTCTCATTCACTTTTCAGCAAGCAGAGACTCTACTGCCACCCTTTTGGGAGAGAGATGGTGAGAAAAGGGATTACCATCACAGCTGGAACACCTCGCTTGTAGAAGATGTTTAATTAGAGGACATTGTTGTTTATCAAGCTCTCCTTGACTTCCTCTTTCCTTTTCTTGTCAGTACCACCTTATTGGTCAAAATGAAGAGAAGCAGGGATGAAATGAAGCTGAATTGCAGTCTGGCAATCCTTTCATCTTAGTGCGTTTTCATCAGCCTTCAACTCACAGGTCTCTGATGTAACCCTAGAATAGGTAAACCTGTATTTATATCTCAGATTGTTGTAGCAAAAAAATATATCATTGGGGTCTTGAGGTGGTGTTTTGCTGCTTTTTCTCCCTGTGTCATCTATACTATATTCCAGATAAGTAAAAGAATAAAAATAGACAAATCATACTTCATTTTCTGTCTTGACCCTTCCATCCTCTCCCCCAATAAAAACTGTCAAGGAGCACAAATGCACTTGTGATTAATCAAAAACTATTTGTTAAACTCTTCTGTCGGTCACTGTGCAGGACACACTGTGTATATCTCCACTGCAGGAGGATACAAAAAAGTATAAGATATAATTCCTGACCTTGAGGATTTTGCAATTTAGTGGGAGAGATTAAATCATGTTTATGTTTATGAATTGATTAGCCAACCACATAAGATGGTACAAGATTACACATTATCATATATCCACAAACTTCACTTTGAGTTCAGGGGTCAGGAAATGTCAGAAGCAGTTTAGGCCAGAATGAAAGACACACTGAGAAAACCTCTACTTCAGACATCATAGACATTATGTTAGAGGTTTACTAATACCTTTCTTGGAAGGACTGATGTTGATGCTGAAACTCCAACACTTTGGCCACCTGATGCGAAGAGCTGACTCATTGGAAAAGACCCTGATGCTGGGAAAGATTGAGAGCAGGAGAAGGGGACGACAGGATGAGATGGTTGGATGGTATCACCGACTCAATGGACATGGGTTTGGGTGGATTCCAGGAGTTGGTGATGGACAGGGAGGCCTGGCGAGTTGCGGTTCATGGGGTCCCAAAGAGATGGACACGACTGAGCGACTGAGCAACTGAACTGAACTGAACCGAATAGCTTTCTTGAGGTATAATTGATATACAATACATAGCACAGGCTTCCCTGGTGGCTTAGATGGTAAAGAATCTGCCTGCAGGGCAGGAGACCTGGGTTCAATCCCTAGTTTGGGAAGACCCCCTGGAGAAGGAAGTGGCAACCCACTCCAGTATTCTTGCCTGGAGAATCCCAGAGGCAGAGGAGCCTGGTGGGCTGCCGTCTAAGGGATCGCACAGAGTCGGACACGACTGAAGCGACTTAGCAGCAGCAGCAGCAGCAGTAGCAGCAGTATGCCATGGCAAGAATGTACCACAGTTAATCCATTTGCTCACTGGAGGACATAGAATGGTTTGTAGTTTGGGGCAATTAAGAATAAGAACAGTATAAACACTTGTGTATAAAACTTTGTGTGGACTTAAAAATTTCATTCATCTTGCATAAAGGTGGTGCTAGTGGTAAAGAACCCTCCGGCAGTGCAGGAGATATTAGAGAAGAGGGTTCAATCCCTGGGTCCAAAAGATCCCCTGGAGGAGGGCAACCCACTCCAGTATTCTTGCCTGGAGAATCCCATGGACAGAGGAGCCTGGCAGGTTACAGTCCATAGGGTAGCAAAGAGTCAGATATGACTGAAGCAACTTCAGTTCAGTCGCTCAGTCGAGTCTGACTCTTTGCGACTCCATAGACTGCAGCACGCCAGGCCTCCCTGTCCATCACCAACTCCCGGAGCTTACTCAGACTCATGTCCATCTAGTTGGTGATGCCATCCAACCATCTCATCCTCTATCATCCCCTTCTCCTGCCTTCAATCTTTCCCAGCATCAGGGTCTTTTCAAATGAGTCAGTTCTTTACATCAGCTGGCCAAAGTATTAGAGTTTTAGCTTCAACATCAGTCCTTCTGATGAACACTCATGACTGATCTTCTTCAGGATGGACTGGTTGGATCTTCTTGCAGTCCAAGGGACTCTCAAGAGTCTTCTTCAACACCACAGTTCAAAAGCATCAATTCTTCGGCAATCAGCTTTCTTTAAGTCTGAATTTGGTAATAAGGAGTTCATGATCTGAGCCACAGTCAGCTCCTGGTCTTGTTTTTGTTGACTGTATAGAGCTTCTCCATCTTTGGCTGCATAGAATATAATCAATCTGATTTCGGTGTTGACCATCTGGTGATGTCCATGTGTAGAGTCTTCTCTTGTGTTGTTGGAAGAGGGTGTTTGCTATGACCAGTGCATTTTCTTGGCAAAACTCTATTAGTCTTTGCCCTGCTTCATTCCGCATTCCAAGGCCAAATTTGCCTGTTACTCCAGGTGTTTCTTGACTTCCTACTTTAGCATTCCAGTCCCCTATAATGAAAAGGACAT
>SJYT01071457.1:111916-125609 GCA_006410635.1 Cephalophus harveyi
AGCAGATTCTCCTTAGTTATTTCTTGTTTTACATTTTAAATTAGAGGATAATTGCTTTGCACTGTTGTGTTGGTTTCTTCTGTATAACAATGTGAGCCAGGTATAAGTATACATACATCCCCTCCTTCCTGAGCCTCCCTCCCACTCCTATATCCCACCCCTCTGGGTTGTCACAGAACAACCAGCTGAGTTCCCTGTTATTTCTTTTTTGCTGTTTGCCTTACTTGCCTCTTCCTAACCATATTGGTGAAAGAGGGATCCCCACTGCAGGGTTATAGGGATGGTCAAACACATGACATTTGACACTGTAGGATGGTCAAACACATGACATCTGACACTGTACAGGTCTGCTTGACAACAGTTTATTAGCCACATGTACTTACAGCCCAGAGGAGGACAACACTTGTGATACAGGGTGCATGGGGGTAGCAGTCAGAAAAGAGTGAATAACCAGAGGCTGGGGAAGGAAGGCTTTGTAGTAACAAGAGGGTGAACATATATTTTACATAGCAATAAACTTAACATGTAAACATAAATTGAAAATATAGCCTTGATAGATTCTAAAACTTGCTTTCTTTTAATTGTGTGAATATTTTTCTATTTAAATGTATTACTTATGATTATATTGTCTTTGACCACTGGAAAAACCATAGCCTTGACTAGACAGATCTTTGTTGGCAAAGTAATGTCTCTGCTTTTTAATATGCTGTCTAGGTTGGTCATAACTTTTCTTCCAAAGAACAAGTGTCTTTTAGTTTCATGGCTGCAGTCACCATCTGCAGTGATTTTGGAGCTCATAAAAATAAAGTCTGTCACTGTTTCCACTGTTTCCCCATTTATTTGTCATGAAGTGATCGGACCAGCTGCTATGATCTTAGTTTTCTGAATGTTGAGCTTTAAGCCAACTTTTTCACTCTCCTCTTTCACTTTCATCAAGAGGCTCTTTAGTTTTTCTTCACTTTCTGCCATAAGGGTGGTGTCATCTGCATATCTGAGGTTATTGATATTTCTCCCAGTAATCTGGATTCCAGCTTGTGCTTCATCCAGCACAGCATTTCTCATGATGTACTCTGCATATAAGTTAAATAAGCAGGGTGACAATATACAGCCTTGACATACTCCTTTCCTGATTTGGAACCAGTCTGTTGTTCCATGTCCAGTTCTAACTGTTACTTCTTGACCTGCATACAGATTTCTCAGGAGGCAGGTCAGGTGGTTTGATATTCTCATCTTTTTCAGAATTTTCCACAGTTTATTGTGATCCACACAGTCAAAGGCTTTGGCATAGTCAATAAAGCAGAAGTAGATGTTTTTCTGGAACTCGCTTGCTTTTTCGATGATCCAGTGGATGTTGGCAATATGATCTCTGGTTCCCCTGCCTTTTCTAAGTCCAGCTTGAACATTTGGAAGTTCATGGTTCACGTACTATTGAAGCCTGGCTTGGAGAATTTTGAGCATTACTTTACTAGCATGTGAGATGAGTGCAATTGTGTGGTAGTTTGAGCATCCTTTGGCATTGCCTTTCTTTGGGATTGGAATGAAAACTGACCTTTTCCTGTCCTGTGGCCACTGCTGAGTTTTCCAAATTTGCTGGCATATGGAGTGCAGCACTTTCACAGTATCATCTTTCAGGATGTGAAACAGCTCAACTGGAATTTCATCACCTCCACTAGCTTTGTTCATAGTGATGCTTCCTAAGGCCCACTTAACTTCGCATTCCAGGATGTCTGGCTCTAGGTGGGTGATCACACTATCATGATAATCTGGGTCCTGAGATCTTTTTTGTATAGTTCTGTGTATTCTTGCCACCTATTCTTAATGTCTAATGCTTCTGTTAGGTCCATACCATTTCTGTCCTTTATTGTGCCCATTTCTGCATGAAAAGTTTCCTTGGTATCTCTAATTATCTTGACGAGATCTCTAGTCCTTCCCATTCTGTTGTTTCCTCTATTTCTTTGCATTAATCACTGAGGAAGGCTTTTTTATCTCTCCTTGCTATTCTTTGGAACTCTGCATTCAAATGGGTATATCTTTCCTTTTCTCCTTTGGCTTTCGATTCTCTTCTTTTCACAGCTATTTGTAAGGCCTCCTCAGATAACCATTTTGCCTCTTTGCATTTCTTTTTCTTGGGGATGGTCTTGATTATTGCCTCCTGTATGATGTCATGAACCTCTGTCCATAGTTCTTCAGGCACTCTATCAGATCTAATCCCTTGAATCTACTTCTCACTTCTGCTGTATAATCATAAGGGATTTGATTTAGGTCATACCTGAATGGTCTAGTGGTTTTCTCTACTTCCTTCAATTTAAGTCTGGATTTGGCCATAAGGAGTTCAGGATCTGCGCCACAGAGGAGCTTCCTAGTTCCCATAAGCTTGACACCAAAAGGAGTCCCCTTTGTGCCATCTTAAAGCACAGCTGCCACCGGAACAGCAGAGCTACCTGAGAAATATCCCAGGTCAGTGACGCCCGCACTTCGCCAGGATGTGCCCGCCTTTAGCTAACGAGGCCAGAGCCCACGTGCCTCGACTTCCAGCCTGTTGCTTGTTCCTCCATCACTGTTACTGTTAGCTCTTCCATTTACATCTAGTGGCTTGAGGATTTGCCCCGGGCCAGCTCTGCCATCTCATCGGCTATCTCCACTTTTTTTTTTCCCCTGCAGCCAATGTCTCTGGTAAAATGAGTAGAAAATGAATGACAAGAAGTACTCCATTGTGATAGGCACCTTCTGTTTCCTCAACACTGTCCAGTTCCTCATCTTTGAAGTGAATGAGTTTGCCTTCTTTGGCTATGAAGAGAGGTTCAGCGTCTACCAGAAGACCAAGTCTGAGCTGGTCTCTTGGATCGTGACCTACAAGAAGAACATCAGCATCAGCCTGTCCACTGTCACCCTTCTAGTCTGCTCCCTGTTCCTCTACTGCATCCACACCAGCAACTACATGGGCATGCTCTGCTACAGCGTGTGGATTATCATCTATGAGCTGCTCAGCCTCTGCGTCATCCTGCTCACCAACACGGCCATCAAGGAGCAGTTCAAGGAGCTGAGGTACCTGCACTTGATCTTCCAGATCTCGCGGATGCTCCTGCACTTGTTCTGTCTGCCCTTCGTCACCAAATACGGATACTCCATCTTCAGGGACCCCAGGGCTGTAAGCAAGGTTGGCCAACGCAGACGCTCTAGCGTCAGTACAGTTGAGTCGTGGCCACCCGTCGGGATGGGAAGCTTGTACTGCAAGCTGAAATGAACCGTGCCAGGAAGAAGGAAGCGAGGGCAAGAGCGCTCCCCAGCGATGGCTCCCACTTCCCTGCCTGCCTGGGGTTGATTCTGCTTGCCTTTTCAGGGTTCTTGAGTTTTAAGTGCTTAAGAATGGCTCTTGGGGGTGGGGGTGGGGGGAGGGAGGATTGCGTGGATCAATTACCGTACATGTGTGTGTGACTTGTTTTAGCCTTTAACTGAAGACCACCTTTGTGCTTATTTGATCGTCTCTTCGGTGTATGCTGTGGTCTCTCTTGGTACCCTGCTCTCTGCACATCCTTAGTTTCTAACTTTTCTCTTATGGATTGCCCCACCGACGCCTAGTTCTGCTGAGTCCTTTATGAGCAGTGGTGCTCGATAGAAAGATCTGTGCTGATGGGACTGTTGGCTCTCAGTGCTGTGCACTGGTCACATGTGGCTATTGAGCACTTGGGATGTGGCTATTAAGATCCAGGAATCAAATTTAAAATTTTATTCCACTTCAGTTAGTTTCCATTGCAAGAGCCATACGTGGCTGGCTTGTGGCCAACATATCAGAGATTTGCAGTAATCTGCAACGTCATTTTACTCCTGAATATAACCGTAGACTCCCTTTCCAGCTTCATGCATCACTCTGCTTTCTTCGTGTTGTTCAAAAAGTAGTTCCTCATGTTGGTTCATAACATAGCAAGAAGAATCCCCATTTAAGAAAGTTCCATGATTTCTCAACTTAAGCACTATTGACATCTTGGACTGGATAATTCTGTCTCATAGAGGGCTGTCCTGTGCATTGTAGGATGTCTAGCAGCCTCCCTAGCCTCCATCCGCTAGATGCCAGAAGCATCCCCCAGCCTTGTGACAAACAGAAATATCACCAGGCAATCCCAAACATTCTCCCAAAACTGCCCCCAGTTAACAACAACTGTTTTCAAGAAATGTACCCCAAGCCCGCTGAGAGCTTATGCCACTACCCTAATGGAGAGCATCTTATACTGAGAGCTCTTTTCACCACCGTGTATAATTTTAACCCTAATGTTCCCATTTTATGACTTGCTGAGATTTGAGACTCAGCATTTAAATGATAAGATCAAGATCATGCTGCTGCTGCTGCTGCTAAGTTGCTTCAGTCGTGTCCGACTCTGCTACCCCATAGACGGCAGCCCACCAGGCTCCCCCGTCCCTGGGATTATCCAGGCAAGAACACTGGAATGGGGTGCCACTTCCTTCTCCAATGCATGAAAGTGAAAAGTGAAAGGGAAGTCGATCAGTTGTGTCCAACTCTTCGTGACCCCATGGACTGCAGCCCCCCAGGCTCCTCCGTCCATGGGATTTTCCAGGCAATGAAAATCTAGATCTTGTAACTTCTCTCGTGAATGTCCTACTTGGTTCCCTGAAGTACTCTTCAGTTTCAGTTTCAGTTCAGTCTCTCAGTCGTGTCCGACTCTTTGCAACCCCATGGACTGCAGCACGCCAGGCCTCCCTGTCCATCACCAACTCCCAGAGTTTACTCAAACTCATGTCCATCCAGTTGGTGATGCCATTCAACCATCTCATCCTCTATCATCCCCTTTTCCTCCTGCCTTCAATCTTTCCCAGCATCAGGGTCTTTTCAAATGAGTCAGTTCTTCACATCAGGTGGCCAAAGTATTGGAGTTTCAGCTTCAGCATCAGTCCTTCCAATGAATATTCAGGACTGATTTCCTTTAGGATGGACTGGTTGGATCTCCCTGCAGTCCGAGGGACTCTTGGGAGTCTTCTCCAACATCACAGTTCAAAAGAATCAATTCTTCAGTGCTCGGCTTTCTTTATAGTCCAACGCTCACATCCATACATGACTACTGAAAAAACCATAGCTTTGACTAGATGGACCTTTGTTGGCAAAGTAATGTCTCTGTTTTTGAATATGTTATCTAGGTTGGTCATAACTTTTCTTCCAAGAAGCAAGTGTCTTTTAATTTCATGGCTGCAATCACCCAGTGATTGCAGTGATTTTGGAGCCCAAAAGAATAAAGTCTGACACTGTTTCCACTGTTTCCCCATCTATTTGCCATGAAGTGATGGGACCAGATGCCATGATCTTAGTTTTCTGAATGTTGAGTTTTAAGCCAGCTTTTTCACTTTCCTCTTTCACTTTCATCAAGAGGTTCTTTAGCTCCTCTTCACTTTCTGCCATAAGGGTGGTGTCATCTGCATATCTGAGGTTACTGATATTTCTCCCGGCAATCTTGATTCCAGCTTGTGCTTCATCCAGCCTGGCATTTCTCATGATGTACTCTGCATATAAGTTAAATAAGCAGGGTGACAATATACAACCTTGACATACTCCTTTCGCTGTTTGGAACCAGTCTGTTTTTCCATGTCCAGTTCTAACTGTTTCTTCTTTCTTACCAAGCTAAGAAGGGGCCCTCCTTTTAGAATAATTCCTTTTCTTCCAAAAACGGTGGAAGTGAAGTTGAGGACACTGTTTTGACCACACTCCTCCAAACCGACGGCAGCCCAATTTTACTGAACACAATTTGTGTCTGGTAGTATTTGAACAATTTGCTCAGCTCTTCTCACCACCCTGTGCACAGATTTAGATCCAGGCCAGGCCCCAGATGGGTTTCCCAGGTGGCACTAATGGTAAAGAAAGAACTCACCTGCCAATGCGAGAGATGAAAGAAATGTGGGTTCAATCCCTGGGTTGGGAAGATCCCCTGGAGGAGGGCACAGCAACCCACTCTAGTATTCTTGCCTGGAGAATCCCATGACAGAAAAGCTTGGCGGGCTACAGTCCCATGGGGTCACAAAGAATAGGACACGACTGAAGCGACTTTATTTTGGGGGGCTCCAAAATCACTGCAGATGGTGACTGCAGCCATGAAATTAAAAGACGTTTACTCCTTGGAAGGAAAGTTATGACCAACCTAGATAGCATATTCAAAAGCAGAGACATTACTTTGCCAACAAAGGTCTGTCTAGTCAAGGCTATGGTGTTTCCTGTGGTCATGTATGGATGTGAGAGTTGGACTGTGAAGAAAGCTGAGCACCAAAGAATTGATGCTTTTGAACTGTGGTGTTGGAGAAGACTCTTGAGAGTCCCTTGGACTGCAAGGAGATCCAACCAGTCCATTCTGAAGGAGATCAGCCCTGGGTGTTCTTTGGAAGGAATGATGCTAAAGCTGAAACTCCAATACTTTGGCCACCTTATGCAAAGAGTTGACTCATTGGAAAAGACTGATGCTGGGAGGGATTGGGGGCAGGAGGAGAAGGGGACGACAGGGGATGAGATGGCTGGATGGCATCACTGACTCAATGGACATGAGTCTGAGTGAACTCCGGGAGTTGGTGATGGACAGGGAGGCCTGGCGTGCTGCGATTCATGGGGTCACAAAGAGTCGGACACGACTGAGAGAATGAACTCAACTGAACTGAAGCGACTTAGCATGCAGGTCCCAAAATAACCACCAGATGGCAGTCAGCAACAAGCTTTTGCTTAGTGCTGTTTGCCTTCTAAACCAGATTCTCTAGGAGTGGCTGATCTGGGACTTAGGGAACCTCAAGCTGATGACTGATTCATAGTGTGTGTCTACACTCTAGTCTACAAGCTGTGTGTGTGTGTGTCTGTGTGTGTGTGTGTGTGTAGAAGTGGTGGAGCAAGAAGCAGAGTTCTAAGAGTCAGCTCAACAAAGAGTCACCTGCTGCCTTAGTTACAAGGCTGTGCTCCCGCTTGACACCAAGGGTCCTTGGAAAGTGGTGTGTCCATATCCACTTCCCAGCCTCCCGTTCCCTCTGGAATCCCTTCCACTCCACCGTGACCACTCTCGCTCTTGTTTTTTAATCTTTATCTGTTGATTTGGCCGAGCCGGGTCTTCGTTGCAGCATGTAGATCTTCAGTCTTCACCGCGGCATGCAGGATCTCGGTTGAGGCACGTGGGTCTAGTTCCCTGACCAGGCCCCCTGCAGGGATTCGCAGCTAGTGGACCACCAGGGAAGTCCCGAGACCACTCCTGTGAAGGCGACCTCCACACTACCCAGTCCTGAGCTCAGCCTTCTCTTGCCAGACCTCCCCTGAACTCAGCCTTCTCTTGCCAGACCTCTCCATGGCTTTTGACCAGCTGATCCCTCTCTGACCGGCAAACAGGTCTCTCTCTTGCCCTATGAGACACCAGGGTCACCCCTCTCTGTCCACCACCCACGTCACTGGCCCTTCTTCTCCGTCTCCTTTGCTGGCCCCTCTGAACCTCCCTGACCTGCAAGCATTGGCAAGCTCCTAGGCTCAGCCCTTGGTCCCCTTCTCTCCTCCATCTCAGTCATTCCTGGCTCTCCTTGTCCAGGCCCCCCGTAAGTAGCCTCCATACAGACATCTCTGGTCTGACCTGTCCCTGACTCGTTGGTCCTGCTGCCTCCGTGCTGTGGCAGGTGCTTCTACGTGATTCCCAAAGGTCCCTGCCAATTGATATTCACACTCATCACCTCCCCTTGAGGGAGAGCTGGACTAGCAACCCTCTTCTAACCAATCAAACACAGCAGAAGTGATAGGGTGTCATCTCTAAGATTCGGTTACAAAACCACGATGACCTCAGGGTTGTTCACTCTCTCCGAGGGAAGCCAGCTGCCGCACTGGGAGCATCTGGAGAGGCCAGCATGGTCAGGAAGGACATCGCTAACCAACAGCCCCCAGGGACCTGAATCCTAGCAACAACCTCCTAAGTGAGCTTGGCAGCAGACCCTCCCTTAGTTGAGTCTTGAGGGGGCCACAGCCCTGGCCAGACACCTCCACTGCAGGTAAGAGCCCCCGAGTCCCCCTGACTCAGAAGACCTGTGCCAGCTGCCCCTAGGTTTCTGATCCACAGAAACAATAACATAAATGTGTGTTCTCTTAAGCTGCTACATTTGGGGGTAATTTGTTACCAAGCAATTGATTACTAATACATGCTCCCAGGTGGCACTAGTGGTAAAGAACCTGCTGCCAATGCAGGGGACGTTAGAGACTTGGGTTCCATCTCTGGGTCAGGAAGATTTTCTGGAGGAGGGCATGGTGACCTACTCCAGTATTCTTGCTTGGAGAATCCCAAAGACAGAGGAGCCTGGTGGGCTACAGTCCATAGGGTCACACAGAGCTGGACAAGACTGAAGTGACTGACTTAGCACACACGCACACATATCTCAAAACGTGTTGAGGGGCTTCCCTGGTATCTCAGTGGTAAAGAATCTGCCTGCCAGTGCAGAAGACATGGGTTCCATCACTGATCTGGGGAGATCCTACATGCCTCAGAGCAGCTAACCATCGAGCCTGTGTCTAGAGCCTGGGAACTGCAACCTCTGAGCCCATGGGCTGCAACTATGAAGCCTTCGCACCCTAGAGTCCACGCTCTGCAACAAGTGAACTCAACAAGAGGCCCACACACTGCACCTAGGGAGTAGCCCCCACTCACCACAACTAGAGAAAAGCCCACGCAGCAGTGAAGACCCAGCATAGCCAAAAATGAATAAAAAGGAGTCACAATCCATACTGTGGTTTTCCCCCCCAAAGCTGCCTCAACTCCCAGTCTTTGTCACCTCCACCCTTCTAGTTGCTCAGGTCAAGGACCCAGGAATCCTCCTTGGGTTCTCTCTCTCTCTCTCAGCCTTTATCCAACCCCTCAGCAAACCCTCCCAGCCCCACCTTCAGTGTGCACTCAGACCCCACCGCTGCTCCTCACGTCCGCTGGCACCATCCTGGCCCAGGCTGGCACCGTCTTTTGCCCAGGTTACTGCAGTAGCAGCATCCTAACTACCTCCCTAACACCGCTCTTGCTCCCTCTGCAGTCAGTTCTCCACCCAGCAGACAGAGGGATCCTGTTGAAACCCAAGGCAGATCACGTTCCTCGTCTACTCTGCTCTTCATATCCCACCAGGGCCCCCTGCCACACTCGAGGAAAACTCCTGAGCCGTCGTCATAGAGTGTTGAGAGCCGAGTGATCCATTTCCCTGTCATCTGTCCGACCTCCTTCCTCACCACCCTTCTCCCCCTCCCTCTGCTCCAGCTGCCCGGGCTGCCTTGCAGTCCCCCTTACACACCCAGCACACTCCAGCCCCAGGGCCTTTGCACCTGTCTCTTCCTTACTCCAGGTGTCCACTGGCTTGCTTTCTTGTTTCTGTCAGGAGTCTGCTCAAAAGCCATCACAGAGGTCTTCCCTACCAACCCATGTGAAGCGGCCCTTCCCCCACCCCCTCCAACTGACTTACCCTGCTTTACTTCTTTAAAAAAAAAAGATTGCTTTATTGTTATTGTTTGTTTGCCTCATGACTTATGGATCTTAGTTCCCCGACCAGGGATTGAACCCTCGCACTCAGCAGTGAAAGCGCAGAGTTGTAATCACTGGACCACCAAGGAATTCTCTACCCTGCTTTACTTTTTCCTTAACACATACAATCACCTGCCTTACTATATATATTGGGTTTGGTCAAAAGATTCTTTCGGGTTTTTCCGTACGATGTAACAGAAAAACCCAAATGAACTTTTTGACCAGGCTCATAGCTATGTTCCCCCCAAAATGTAAGTGCCATATTTTCTTCATTGCTATTTTCCCAGCACTTAGGACAACGCCCAGCACACAGCAGGTGCTTGGTAAATATTTGTGGGGTCAATGGACCCACCCTCTCAGCAGAAGAGGGTGTTCCTTGATTGTCAAATGATGCTTATGGTAGCTGGGCTGGTGAGGGACAGGGTACGATCGCTCCTTTGACCTCCTCTTCCTACTCCCTTTTTTCTCTTCTCACTCACATCTGGAGACCATGGTGAAGACTGTGGATAGTCACAGAGATACACGTGGGAAAATACCCACAAAGGATACAAGAAGGTCAGCTTCCTTGTCCCTTTCCTCCTCCCCTAATCCTCTCCCTCTACCAGCTGCTAACACTAGAAATACCACCTCATCTCCCAGCCTTTCAAACAACTCAGGAGTCCCTGGGAAGGGCGGTGCCCTGAGCTCTGCCCCACACCCCAGTGACAACCTCTGACTTTCCATCTTCGCTTTCTTCACCACGTTTGCTGAGTATCTACTGCATAGAAGGCCCTGAGCTAGGAACAGGGGATGCCCTGAAAAGTAAGTCACAGCCCAAAGGAATGTGGACACATTCCAAAGGACTCCCAACCTACTGAGTGGTGGGGGTCCTTGAGGGGCCATTTGGACCCCCAGTATGATTGGTACTGAGGGGGGAGTACTGGGGGCCCCAAGAGGAGTCCAGACTCTTAGAAGGTGGAGAGTCAGGGAAGTCTTCCTGCAGGAGGAGACATTTAAGCTGGGTCCTGGAAGAAAGTTTGGTTTAGCGCTGAGAAGGGAGCAGAGGAAATGGAAAGGTGAGAGCCTGAGGAGGTGCAAATCCCCTTGGGACAATAGAGCTGTGCTCTCTCACGCGGCTTCCACATCAGCGTGAAGGCTCTGCACAGGGGAACAACGGTGTCAAGAGGAAGCAAGCAGGCCGGAACTTCCCCCGAGAAAAGAGGGTCTCCCCTTTTCCCACGGCCTCTGCTGCCCGCTCCCAGGGGCGCCTGCTCTCGAGCATAACAACCACGGAATATTTCTGAGCATCTTTCCCACCTCACCGCTGTCACCTGTAAGTCCAACATCCAACGGAGGACAGACTTCATTCTGTGCTGACTTTTCTGCGCCGGTTTCAAGATGTGTAAATGTTTCCATAGGTCTTACTTCTTTTTTCCTCCCAGCCCCGGGTCTCCATTTCCCCTGCTTTCTTTCACCCCAGAAGTCCCCACTTGAGCTCTGCTGCTCTTGGCCTTTGAAGCCCTCATCTTTCCCTTTCTTCAGCCTCTCCTGGCTATCACGGGTCTTGACGCACAGGCTGATGCTATACTTTCCTTGTTCCAATTACCCTGCCCCCCAGCAAGCAGTTAACGAGGGCCCCTGGGAGCCAGCCGCCAGGTGAGCCTGCCCTGGTGACCAAGGCTGAGCCCCCGACCCTTGGGACAGCCTTTCACTGAGCGAGCTGCCCCGGGAAATGCTCCTGAGCTTCCTTCCTCTTCTCTCTGCCCCTCACCACTTGTTAGTAAAACAGGTTTGTTTTTTTTTAACCATTGAAGTGTTTAAATTAAAAATAAATAAATTAGGATTTTCTTCCCTGGCAAACAGGTTTTACAAATAGCTTCTGACTGTATTAATTTTGTTTCATAAACAAGGGCTTTGCTTTAGGCGTGCCTATTTGTGCATATGATGTGTCTGTGTATCTGTGTTTGTGAGGGTATGTGTTTGTGTATGTTGTGTGTTTGCCTAGTTATGTATGGAGAAGGAAATGGCAACCCACTCCAGTATTCTTTTTTTTTTTAATTTAAATTTATTTATTTTAATTGGAGGCTAATTACAATATTGTATTGGTTTTGCCATACATCAACATGAATCCGCCATGGGTGTACACGTGTTCCCCATCCTGAACCCCCCTCCCACCTCCCTCCCCGTACCATCCCTCTGGGTCATCCCACGGCACCAGCCCCAAGCATCCTGTATCCTGCATCGAACCTGGACTGGCGAGTATTCTTGGGTGGGAAATCCCATGGACAGAAGAGCCTGGCAGGCTACAGTCCATGGGGTGGCAAAGAGTCAGACACGGTTGAGAGACTAAACAACCAAAAGGGTGAGGTAAACAATTATTTGGTGATTGTCAGAAATAATTTACATATTCAAGATACAAAAAGATTTTTAAAATATTAAGGCTTTATATTTTTCTAAAATCTTCTGCTCCTACCAATGTTTCCTTTCCCTTCCGAAATACATCCTACAAGGGGAAACACTGGATGCATCTTATTTAAAAGGGGAAGTTTGGGGACTTCCCTGAAGGTCCAGCGGTTAGGACTCCAAGCTTTCACTGCCATGGCCTGGGTTCCGTCCCTAGCTGAGGAACTAAGATCCCACAAGTTGTGCAGTGTGGCCAAATAAAAAATAAAAGAGGGACTTCCCTGGTAGTTCAGTGGTTAAAACTCCATGCTTTGAATGCAGGGGGCATGGGTTTGATCACTGGTTGGTGAACTAAGACCTGACATGCTGTGTGGCAAAACCAAAATAAAAAAATAAAAATAAATAAAATATATGAAAGGGGATGTTTGCTTTTCCTCTTACCCGAACAGCATGACACACGTGTATTTTATGAATGATATGGAGAATGGAACTTTCACCTATCTTGCTTCTCAAACAATTGGGAACAAAAGGATCCCATTCAAAAGAATTGGGAGAAAGCCGTTGTAAAAAGTGTCCAAGCAACTAGAGGTCCTATGGAGTCCACTAGTAGACACTCAGCAGCTTCTTTTGAAGGATTCCCAGCTTCTGGCATTTTCCTCTACCCAGGCTGAGCCTCCTACTGGCTACCTTGACTCAACCTGACCCCACCTGCCCCTCACTCTGATCCAACAATCACTTGCATTTTCTGGCCTGATTGAGATGATTTTATTTAGCATTGGATCACTTCTGTGCAATAGCCACCCTCCTTCTCCACATTCTGACAACTTGGAACATACTTTTGCTTCCTAAACATGTGCATTCACGCCTTCTTTCTCATTTATCCATTCATCAAAATGCAGGGCTTATCAACTATGTGCTGGGCCTTGTGCTAAGAAGTGAAACAAAAATTAAAAACAAGATACAGTCTTGGCTCTGAACCAACAAGGATGCCCATGAGGGAGTAATTACAATATTATATGATAAATCAGGTAACAGAGGTAAGTCCAAAGTGCTATGTTCTCTCTGTTTCTCAGTGGATCATTCAACAAATGTTTATTGAGCACAGGTATGTTAGATGTCGGTACAGGAATGAAGAAAATGAAGTTCCTACTCTCGTGAAACTTGCATTCTGAGGAGGGAAGACAAGTGATAAGCTGGTGAACAGGTAAGTGCATATATAATAAATTCATGGGACTTCCCTGGTTGCCCAGTGGTTAAGACTCCAAGTTTCCAATGTGGGGGCTACAGATTTGACCCCTGGTTGGGGAACCAGGATCCCACATTATGCGTGGCCTGGCCAAAAATATATATATAAATAATAATGTCAGCTAGTAATAGGTACTAGGAATAAAATTCAGTTCAGTTCAGTCGCTCAGTCGTGTCCAACTCTTTGCGACCCCATGAATCGCAGCACGCCAGGCCTCCCTGTTCATTACCATCTCTCGGAGTTCACTCAGACTCACGTCCATCGAGTCCGTGATGCCATCCAGCCATCTCATCCTCGGTTGTCCCCTTCTCCTCCTGCCCCCAATCCCTCCCAGCATCAGAGTCTTTTCCAATGAGTCAACTCTTCACATGAGGTGGCAAAGGAACGGAGTTTCAGCTTTAGCAACATTCCTTCCAAAGAAATCCCAGGGTTGATCCCCTTCAGAATGGACTGGTTGGATCTCCTTGCAGTCCAAGGGACTCTCAAGAGTCTTCTCCAACACCACAGTTCAAAAGCATCAATTCTTCGGCGCTCAGCCTTCTTCACAGTCCAACTCTCACAT